>CM017577.2:4308753-4748753 GCA_007844105.2 Rhamnella rubrinervis
TGCCATTTAGGGTATGCATCCCACGAAGAACAGAAATAACATAACTGATAATAAAAAAAAATTCAAAGCACACCTGGGAGAATGTGAATAAAATACCTCCAAGCATTCCAGTTAAGTCCCTCAAAAACCACTGCAAAATTTCCAAAGTTAAAAGAAACCCATTTGTAATGCACTGCAAGGTTCATAACTCAGTAACGCTTTACTTTTCCTCACAAAGTTAGCAACTTTGATTCTAAGAGGCGTAGTTTTTTACCTGAAAAGTGGCACCAATCACAGTGGCCGATTTCTCACCAACCCCAATGGCACTCAGCAGAGCCTTTGAGTAATATAACCAAAAACACTTATTTAAAACTCAGCACAGAACCTTCAAAGCAAAAGAGGAAAAATAAATGACATAAATATGCTTACCTGAGTTGAAAGCATGGTTCTTATGTAAGTTGAAAGGCCCTTGAAACCAAAAAGGAAGAGAAATTAATCAATCTCTATGAAAGCCATTGACTTTCTGGTAATATGATCTATAAGAACCATTGAAAACAATAAGTTGCTCATCTTTTTATGATTACCTGCAGTAAATCCCAGACTTGAAAAGAGGCATAATCTGAAGTCACACTGCTTGGGAAGCCCTGCATTTTACAAACCAAAAGATAATAAAAATTTTGCTTTTCATTATATAACAAAAATAAATAAACAAAAGTGAAAGCTTGCCTCAGGCACAAAAGCTTCCAGAATTCGCCTCCAAACATGGTGGAAACGGCTACTAGATCTACGAATTGGGAGAAAAATAATTTCAAAGAACAAGGAAGGAAAAAAAAGAAAAAAAAGCAGCTTTACAAAGAAACTAGAGATGAAAGAGAGAAACCTTAAGATGGAGGGTGAAGGAGAGGCTGTAATGGTGGCAGTTTTAGAGAGCTTGGTGGAAGAAGATCCATTCCACTCTTCCACTATAATAGTTGAAGATGATGATGCTTCTTCCATGGAGGACTGGTTTCAAGCTTAGAGTGCCGAGGACCTCCGTTAAGAACGACCATTAGCAATATCACCAATTTACGTAAAATAAATTAAACGCTGTAATAAATTAGAAAAATAAATTAAAATACATTAAAAGCTATACTAATAAATTAAACGCAAAGTATAATAATAAATTAGGAAAAAAAATTTCACCAATTTACGTAAAATAAATTAGAAAAATAAATTAAAATACATTAAAAGCTATACTAATAAATTAAACGCAAAGTATAATAATAAATTAGGAAAAAAAATTAAATAATAAATGCTATACCAATCAATTAAACGCTAGAAGGAGGGCTTGAACCTCCGACCTTGTGGTTAACAGCCACACGCTCTAACCAACTGAGCTATTCCAGCTTATATTATATTTTATAATAAATCTAAATTTTTTGGACTGAGCTATTCCAGCTTTTACCAATGTTTTTTTAAACAGAAGCTGTGGCTTTGCATTCAACAAAGGGATCAAAATCCAGTTGCCTTTGGTGGATGGGTAGTGATAGAAGACTGGTGAGGCGAAAGTTATAATGAATGTTTGTTTTCATAGGATGTGGAGGAAAACACTTTCTTGGCTTCCAATCAGACACTTCTCCTCCCCAACACCTGAAACCCCTACACTCTACTCTTTCCTCCAACCTTCCGTCTTCGCCCTCAAGAGAGACCCACTGCCGCCTTCCTCATTATCTGCCACCAACCTTCCTACTTCACCCCCTAAAACCCTAACCCCAGATCACATAACATCCTTGGAGACCACTATCCACAAGTCCCTCCTCACCAACAACACTGATGAGGCTTGGAAGTCCTTCAAGATCCTCACTGGGAGCTCTGCTTTCCCAAGTAAGTCGATCACCAACTTTCTCATTACCCACTTGTCCTCACTCAAGGACGTTCACAATCTCAAGAGAGCTTTTGCGTCTGTGGTTTATGTCGTGGAGAAAAACCCAGGATTGTTAGACTTTGAAACTCTTAAAACCCTATTGAATTCCTTTAACTCTGCCAACACTGCTGCGCCTGCTTTTGCTTTGATTAAGTGTATGTTTAAAAATAGATATTTCATACCCTTCAGTGTATGGGGCAATCTGCTTGTGGAAATTAGTAGGAAAAATGGGAACTTTATTTCTTTTTTACGGGTTTTTGAAGAGAATTGTAGGATTGCTTTGGATGAGAAGCTGGATTTTATGAAACCCAATTTGGCTGCTTGTAATGCGGCGTTAGAGGGGTGCTGTCGTGATCTTGAATCGGTGGGTGATGCCGAGAAGGTTGTGGAAACGATGTCTGTTTTGGGCGTTCGTCCGGATGAGTTGAGTTTTGGTTCTCTTGCTTATTTGTATGCATTGAAGGGCCTTGAAGAGAAGATAATTGAGTTAGAGAAGCTGATGGTCGGGTTTGGTTTTGCAGATAAAAGCAAATTTCAGAGTAGTTTGATTAGTGGTTATGTTAAATCTGGTAATTTAGAATCTGTTAAAGAAACTATCTTCCATGGTTTGAGAGAAGGAAATGGAGAGTACTTGAATTTGGGTGAAGAAACTTCCTGTGAAGTTGTCAAAGGATTTATTCCAAATGGAGGTATCAAAAAGTTAGCAACTTTAATCATTGAGGCTCAGAAGTTGGAACCCTCAACGGTTGTGGTAGAAAAATCTGTTGGATATGGTGTTATTAATGCATGTGTTAGTATAGGATTATCGGATAAGGCACACAGCATTCTGGATGAGATGAATGCTCAGGAGGGTTTTTGGGACTTGGTGTCTATGTGCCAATTTTGAAGGCTTACTGTAAAGAGCATCGAACTGCTGAAGCTGCTCAATTGGTTATGGATATTAGCAATTCAGGGCTGCAATTGGACATTGGAACATATGATACTCTAATAGATGCATCCATGTCTGGCCAAGATTTTCAATCAGCTCTTTCATTGTTTAGGGACATGAGAGAGGCAAGAGTTTCTGACTTGAAAGGGAGTTACATAGCTATAATGACAGGCTTGATGGAAAACCATCGGCCGGAGTTAATGGCAGCCTTCTTAGATGAGGTTGTTGAAGATCCTCGAGTTGAAGTGGGAACCCATGACTGGAATTCAATTATTCATGCCTTCTGTAAAGCTGGGAGACTAGAAGATGCGAGGAGGACTTTTAGAAGGATGATATTCTTACAGTTTAAACCAAATGAGCAGACGTATTTATCTCTGATCAGTGGTTATGTTTTGGCTGAGAAATATTTCAGTGTTTTGATGCTTTGGAATGAGGTGAAGAGAAATTTGTCAACTGATGGAGAAAAGGGTCTCAAATTTGATCACAACTTGGTTGATGCCTTTCTTTATGCACTTGTAAAGGGAGGTTTCTTTGATGCTGTAATGCAAGTTGTCGAGAAATCTCAAGAGATGAAGATCTTTGTAGATAAGTGGAGGTACAAGCAAGCTTTCATGGAGACCCATAAGAAGCTTAAAGTGCAAAAGTTGAGAAGGAGGAACTTCAGGAAAATGGAAGCACTTATTGCTTTCAAGAATTGGGCTGGTCTGAATGCATGAACTCTGGTAGTGCCCGAGCTAATCTTTCTCCTTTACTCTCCTGTTTCCAGCTCTGTCTTTCTATCAACAATCCCATAAAGGAATTTGGGGAAGAGGATCCTAAAAAGTGGCACTCATAACGTATTGATACATTCAAGCATTGGTTTCCTAATTGATGAGTGAGCACCACAAGTTCACAACTAGTCAACTTCTTCAAGGTTTCAGTAGATTTGCGTGTGAACTGCACAAGCTCTACTGGGATAAATGGAGGATTCATACATTGCAAAGAAGAGTTCTCGGCAGAAGGTCTTGAGGAAAACAAAGCTTGCGTCACCTTTATTGTCCATGACCGTGGATTAGGTAATGTTTTACTTGGAAGTCTTATGATAATTGCAACTATTAGAAGAGTTCAAATTCCAGGATTAGTTCAACATAGTGATTTTAAGGATGTCAATCAGTTTCAGTTTTTTGGCTCCAGTTATGTGTTAATAAGGGATTTAGCTTAAGAATGAAGTAACCGTTTGTTACTTAATTCTAAGTTGGAATTCCGCTGCAAAAGTAAACATCGGGTTTTGTTTGTGGCCATTGTAATGCAGTGGAAGAAAGAACGAACTTGTTCAAGTACATACAATGATACAAATTTTTTTTTTTTCCTCTTTGAGGTTTCAAAGTTTCTTTGAGCAGGAGTCAGTACCGCTGAAAGCTGGACGTACCTGATTGCAACTTGCGAGAAGTTGATGGTTTTATTGCTTCGAATGAGAATTTCTCAAAATATTATTAGTTTATGATGATTTGTGAGCTTAGCTAATAATTTTGGTATAGAATCTGAAAGTAGCTTGTGACTTTTAAAACAATACAAATTATGAATTATGTATTTAAAGAAGGGAAAAATATATATATAATACTGAGATGGGTCCTACTATTTTTGCTATTTTTTAATAGTTTTGCAATTAAAAAAAGTTATTTAATTGACTTTTTACAGGATATTTAAAGTATATAACTTTTAGCATAAGTTTCTCTTTTATAATAAACGTTTAAAGACAAACCAAACGACTCTTAGGAAGTCCAAAGAAAAAAACGTAATAAAAAATAAAATAAAATTAAAAAAATTAGAAAAGCGAGTAGAAGCGGAGAAGCGCCATTTTAGGACAGCAACAAACTGTGCGCAACTGAGACTTATTTTCCACTTGAAAGATGATTGCTTTCTAGCTTGAATCCACCGAACAGTGATATAAGCTCTCCTTTTGAGGAACGAAAAAGCGAGAATGTTGAAAATCAATCACCTCCACCGAAAAGAACACCTTTGCCATCATCTTCCCCTTTCAAACTGTGTATCACTCTGTTACCACAGACCCTTCCCAGCATTACTTTGCTTTGTTTCTCCATTTCACCATATTTCTCTGTCTCCTCCAAAATGCCGGTTCCCTCACAAACCCAGTTGCTCGTCTACATTCCTCTCTTGTTCCTCCTCCAAGCTCTCTTCTCGGTCGTCCATGGAGGCCACCCCGTACCCATCAACGGCACATGCCACAACACGTGTGGAATGATTAAGATCAAGTACCCATTTGGCACTGGGTTCGGTTGTGGCCACCCTGATTTCGCTAGGTACATCAAATGCAGTTCTGGGTCACTCCAATTCTCTACTGGGACCGGCATTTACACCATCTCCTCCATTGATTACCCAAGCAACAGTGTCATCGTCACCGACCCTCTCATGTCGACTTGCTCCTCCATGCAAAACTCCGGTAGTTTCAGCTTGGATCGGACCAGCCCGTTCACCATAGCCGAAGAAAACATATTCGTCTTGCTGGGTTGCTCCACAACTTCACCAGTGTTCGATCCGGACCAGGACTTGTGCGATACGGGGTCGGGTTTACGGGTCTGTCGGGGATTGTACTCTTGCAAAGGAGTTGCCGGAATTGGGTTGCAGCCGAACACTCCAGCTTCCACTTGCTGCGTCTACGACTCGCCGTTCGGGCTCAGTTCGGGTTTCGCAGTGGATCTTCCAAAGCTCCAGTGCTCGTCGTACACGTCGGTTTACGAGTTCGGAGACGAAGGCGATCCGACGAAATGGAAGTTTGGGATTTCTCTGCAATATAATGGTTCGTATTACAGCAATGAATGTAAGAACTGCGAGGAAAGTGGAGGGCTTTGTGGGTTTGCAGGTTTGGACCAGTCGTTTTCTTGTGTTTGCCCCAACGGCATGAATACCAGCGTCAATTGCTACGGACGAGGTTAGTGACGATCAAAATTTCAACCATTGAGTACTACAGCGCAATAAAGTGTTCGTCTTTTCTTCAATCTTTTTGCTTCAGAATTTTGTCTTAAAAATGGTTCTTTTGCTTGTGATTTAGGGTACGCTTGGAGTGGCACAGTGCGACTAGACATTCAAATTAAAATGAATATTGCAGGTAGCATGTCTACTGCCAACTTGGCAATGCCTTTTTGACTTTTTCTCTTACTCTATGTTCAGCACTTCATCAAAGAACGTGCCTTTTCTTATTTTTGTCCAACAAAAGTCTAAATTTTGCATGATATTTTTTTTTTGTTTTCACGCAGAATTTCTAATTACCTATATTTTCATTTGATTATAAAACTGAAAAATATGTTTTGGTTACATCATGGTTGCTCAATGAGTTTGTGGAGTGGGAACAAATTTCTGTGTTACTTTTCTTACATTATGGCATTGGCAGAAGCATTTACATTTCCATGAGATATATTACTTTCAAAGCGTTGAATTAGGACAACATTATTGAAGAGACCTTAGATCTTTCCCATTTCCCAATGGTTAATGTGCAAATTTACAGAGCTAGTATGTTATGTTTGATAAGAAACTGATCAAGTTTTGATGGCAGTTCTGATCTGATCTTTTTGTTTTCTTTGTTTTAGGACTTTTGCTCTCTTGGGCGTTAGTTTTCATTAATAGGAGCAGATAGGACGTCATCATTATATAACTTTCAAGAGGTATTCAGAAAACGAAAGTGAAGAGCTTCGAGAAGCTGCTTGTAATAGCAAGTCTTTCATGGTCTTGATGAAAGTAGCAGCAGAGATAAATATATGAATTATCTATATATAGATTGAGTCCTGGAGCACTGAAAGCAATGATTTTTTTGTCTGTGTAATTTCTTGTTAGAGATAAATTGATGTCATGGTATGTACTTTCAAGCTGTGTATTAACGAATTCTAAGATGATATTGCAATTTGTATTTATTTTACTTCATTTTGTGTAAAAGATGATTCATGAATCATGAATACCGTCTCTTTTTCTTTTCCTATGTGGCACTGATGATGACAATTTCTGAATTCTGTAATTCAAAACACAGCAGTCCCTATTGGGTTCCAAAAACCAGAATCAAAATAATATTATATACATGTATATATAAAGGTTGATTTATATCACATCAAAGATATGCAAGTTTCTCAGAATAAAGGGCACAAAAGAAAAAAAAGAAAAACATTATTAATTTTTCATAACCTACCTGTGAAAAGGGTAATAGCCTACCTGGGTTACAGCTAATGAGGTGTTTTCCTTGGAATTTTTATTTTTATTTTATTTAGCAAGGTTATCCACAAGAATGATGCCACAGGGAATCAAATACTTTATCATGATCATTTTTAAGAAATAAATTTCATTTGTGCCACGACACAATTCAGTACTTGATCCTTTATAAAGCTTAGCTTCACCATCTTCAAATCTTAACTAGAAACTCACATTTTCTGCAGCTCATTCCAATTTTAGTATCTATGCTAATATAAGACAAAGTCTGTTTTGTATTACTACCATTTTTTGGGTTAACAAATTATAAAATGTTAAATCAAAGTCAGAAATTTACAATATTGGTCAAATATATAAATAAAAAAAAATTGTCAGAAAATTACATCTTGAGTTGGAAATTATTTATTAAGAAGAAAATAATAAATCAACCAACTTCTTATTGTGAATAAAATTTAATCACTAATTCTTCTAAATAAGAGTCGTTAACGTCTATATATCAACAAATCCAATTTCAAAAAGTTTATTTTAAAATAATTTTATGCATGTAATGTTTTTTAGTACAAAAAATATAGACGTTAAAATATTTCGGTTTTGGTAGCGTAAAGACAAAGGAACCAGAGTGGATCCCACCCAATTCAAGGGCTCCTTTATTATTATTATATATATTTTTGGTGCTTCTTCAGTGTGTCAAGAAAACGAATTTAAAATCACCGACGGCCTTGGATTACGTCCCCGGCGATCAAAGCGGGTGAGAGCAGCAATGTATGTAATCTGAATAAAAATCTAGGAGTTGACTTGACTTGCCTTGAAATCCGGGCGACATTGGCATCTTCCTTTTGAAGATTCCCATGTCCTTAAGCAAATATAGAAAGGTAATAAACACGTCCGTTGCCACTTAATCCTATACAAATTCCATAGGTTCGTCCTCTCCAAAAGCTTCAAGCTTTCCTTCTTTTTACCACAGAACCAGAGATAAAATACCTTTTCTTATTCTTTTTGGCTACAACTTTTATGCTTGGGTTTTCAATTTTAACTACTACCCATTATTATTTTACAGTTGTATAATCGATTCAGCAGAATAGATAGGATTTTTTTTTCTTTGTTTTTGGTGTTTGGGTTGCTTTTCTGGAGTTGGGAAGTGAAATTTGAACACCGGTTTGCCAAGTTTTAATTAGATCATCTTCTTGGGTCCGTATCTGATAATGGGCAGGATGAGGAAGAAGCTGAACATGAGCTGGTTGGAGTTAGCAATACTATTGGTTCTTGTGGCCCTTCAAGAGGTGAGGTCTCATGGAGATCAGCCTTTTTCAAAAATTGCCATTCACAAGACAGAGTTTGCTCTTCATGACAGTGCTTATGTTAAAGCCTCCCCTACTGCTCTTGGAGTAAAGGTAAGTTTCTCCATAACCATGTTTGTTGCTTCTTGATCGTTTTTTAAACTTCGGTTTTGTTGCAGTTTGATGGTCATTTTTTTTTTTAAGTTTCAATTATCTGAAGATCTATTTCATTCTCACTTTTTAGGGGGAAAATAGTGAAAGGGTGACAGTGAAGTTCAGTTCTCCACACCCAGCAAATGATGATTGGATTGGAGTATTTTCTCCTGCGAATCTCAGGTTAAAAGAATTGCTTTTTCTGAAGTCATTCTTCAGAATCCTCCATCTTAATTTCCTGCTTGTGATTTCCCTTTTTCTGATTGGTTGAACTTGACAACCTTCTTGTTCTCAATTTGCAGTGCCTCGACCTGCCCTGCAGAAGATCGAATGAGTTCTCCACCATTTTTGTGTTCAGCACCTATAAAGGTTGAAAATTTTATGCTTTTCCATGAGTCCTTTCTACGTGCTTTGTCCTGCTTGCTATTGAAGTGGATTCTTGAGTTAATGAACTTCATGTTGAATCTCTTTTCACTTGTTTCTGCAGTTCCAGTATGCAATTTACACTAATCCTAAGTACAAAGATACAGGAAAAGGCGTGTTGAACCTACAGTTGATTAATCAGAGATCGGATTTCTCTTTTGCACTATTCTCTGGTGGTTTATCAAATGTAACTCTTCTTTACTCTGATATGCTATCTTTGTCTCTTCCATTAGTACTTAGTTGTTTAAATAACTAAGATGCTGTGCATAAACCAGATTTAAAAGGACCAATAATTGATTATCCGGTACTGTTGTTATATTCTTGCATTATTTTTCTAAATAAAAGATGAATTCACCTTTGTTTTAGCCTAGGAACTGTCACTAAAGAACAATACATTATTTGCTATTCCTTCTTGCATCTTTTCAGTTTCTCCCTCTAGTTTACGAGGTTGTATTTGAGATTTATGTTCCTGTCTTTTGTTTTCTTCTTTTTGGTTGTTGTTTTAAAACAGCCAAAGCTGGTGGCAGTATCAAATAAAGTAACTTTCACAAATCCAAAAGCTCCAGTTTACCCACGTTTGGCACAAGGAAAAATGTGGAATGAAGTAAGTTCAGTTTCTTCTTTAATGTTATTCACAAAGCTTGAACATCACCATGCCATAAATTGGATTCTCTCTTCTTGATTGAAATGCTATTCATTTGTCCACAGGATTTTGCCTAACAATTCAACATGCTGTTTATTATGTGGTTTTTGCAATTTTAGATGACTGTGACATGGACAAGTGGATATGGAATCAAGGAGGCAGAGCCTTTTGTTGAATGGGGTCCAAAAGGAGGAGACTGTGTGAGATCTCCTGCTGGGACTTTGACTTTTGATCGTAACAGCATGTGTGGTGCGTAACTTTCACCTTTTAGTTAATATCTTAACCATGGAAAGCTTGCTAGTTTATAAATTTATATGATATTTCCAATTTTCAAAATTCTCTCATTGACTTTTTTGTTTTTTGGTTAATATTGATCTTCATATAGTTAAATTCCTCAAGCTTTTCTTTTCCATGGTATTTGTTTCATCTTAGCCATGTTCATTCACAGGTGCACCAGCAAGAACAGTGGGATGGCGGGATCCTGGATTTATACACACTGGTTTTCTCAAGGAACTCTGGCCCAACAAAGTGTATTTTATCTTCCCTTGTTATGTTTTCTTTTCTAGCATATATCGTTAGTATGTGGTGTGCTAAGTTTGAACAACTTTTTTACTTAGGGGAGCTACTTAGAAAATTTGGTTAGCATTTACACAAAATAATTGTAATTTCTCAAGATATTGTTGAGTGTTCAGTAGCATCTTTTTGACTTACATGCAACTTGACATTCAATATGTTTCTTAACTTTTCCACAGATATATTTACAAGCTGGGTCATAAATTATCTAATGGTTCATATATTTGGAGTCGAGAATACCACTTCAGAGCATCTCCATATCCTGGTCAAAATTCTCTTCAGCGTGTTGTCATATTCGGTGACATGGGAAAGGTTTGAAAGTCTCTTAAAAGAAATATAAAAATGCTTATAGACTACCACACTTGACTCTTAATCATGCTGATCAGGGATGTGAATCTCATGCATGGACATTGTTATGGTAGTAGCTATTAAGTGTAGTATTTATTATAACAGTATGTTTATACACTTTACACTCATTTGAACTCTATGTGTTTTATGAGGGTGGATAGGTGCTATATGTATTGCCAGAGTCATTGCTTACTTCTAAAAGTTGCTGCTTTATGCTTCAATCAGTATTTATGTCTTTTCTATTTTTTGGTTTTTCCTTAACCTGATAGATGTGGATTTTCTCATGTTCTTGTGTGATGTTTTACTTTACAGGATGAAGCTGATGGATCTAACGAATACAATAACTTCCAGCATGGCTCTCTTAACACTACACAGCAGCTTGTTCAAGACTTAAAGGACATTGACATCATCTTCCACATTGGAGATATATGTTATGCAAATGGATACATTTCACAGTGGGACCAATTCACCGCACAGGTTGAACCACTTGCATCAACCGTGCCATACATGATTGCAAGGTTTGTCATTATCATACATTTGCACATTTTATTTAACCATTCAAAAACCCATTTTCTTGGTCTTATATGGTTGTTTTGATTTGTTCTTCCAGTGGTAATCATGAGCGTGACTGGCCAGGATCAGGATCTTTCTATGGAAACTTGGATTCTGGAGGAGAATGCGGTGTCTTGGCCGAGACCATGTTTTATGTCCCTGCTGAGAATAGGGCTAAGTTCTGGTATGGAACAATGCCATCATAACTTTTTAGGATTTAGTAAGCTTTGAAACACTTTCAAGACAGTAAATACTTTGCCTCCATATGTTTTAAGATGTACTATGAACCAGTCTTGAACTAATTTCTCTTATTGCAGGTATTCCACTGATTATGGCATGTTCCGTTTCTGCATTGCTGACACAGAACATGATTGGAGAGAAGGAACAGAACAATATAGGTTCATTGAAAATTGCCTAGCATCTGTTGATAGACAAAAGCAACCATGGCTGATCTTTCTTGCGCATCGGGTTCTGGGTTATTCTTCTGGAAGCTTTTATGTAGATGAGGGATCATTTGCGGAACCAATGGGGAGAGACAGCCTTCAGAGTCTTTGGCAGAAGTATAAAGTTGACATTGCCATCTATGGCCATGTGCACAACTATGAAAGGACATGCCCCATATACCAGGTAAGATTAAAAAAAAACTAAAAAAATTTCCATCACTTTTGTTCCTTAAAAATTGTTTTCTGGTTTAAAGAACCAAAATTGTCTTCAAAATGTACAATTTTGTGCTTTCTAAATTTAGAGAGCATTCTTTTGGTACATGCCAAGGAAACTCTAATCTCTTTTTGCCTCTAGCAAATGTCTAGTCACAGAAAATATATCTTTTCTTCTCTTCTTACCCCCACCAAGTAATATCCAACTTTCCATTTTCTGTGAACTTGTATTGAAATCATTTTAATATACAATTTGGATTCATAAAATTGGCATTGTTTCCTGCTAGAAAATGTGCACTCAAAACTGTTACTTTTATCCTGTTACAGAACATCTGCACCAATAAGGAGAAGAACTATTACAAGGGAACTTTGAACGGGACAATACATGTGGTTGCTGGTGGTGGAGGAGCAAGCCTCGCTGAATTTTCTCCAGTAGAAACAAAATGGAGTCTGGCTAAGGACTATGATTATGGATTTGTAAAACTTACAGCATTCGATCACTCAAATCTGCTGTTCGAGTACAAGAAGAGCAGGGATGGAAAGGTGCATGACTCTTTCAGGATATCCAGAGATTACAGGGACATACTAGCCTGCAGTTTTGGTAGTTGTCCAAGCACAACTCTAGCGTCTTGATTGATGTATATATATGTAAGGGCATTGTCAATACTTACTGGTTGTCTTCCAGAATAATCATAATCATTCAGTGTTGAATGGTTTATTGAAACTTGTAAATACATTACTCTTTACACCATTATTTAAATTAAATTCAAGTTTGTTGTTTTCAATTCATCAATTGTATAAGAAAATCTTCAATCTCCGTAAACTGAATTTTGTGATTCACTACTTTTCTTTGTTATCCATGAATGAGTTTCTCATTAAGTTTACAATTAGTAGTACGTTAAAGAGTTCGTTTGGTACAATTTGTAGTCTGATTTTGTTAAAGGGTTCGAGCATTTAGCTCGTTACATATAGAAAGAATATTGTAATTGGAAAAAAATCCATTGGAAAAAAGTTAAAAGGCTTTGGTATACTAAATCAGAGCGTGCGTGCTTACTGTTGTCTTCGAAGTAGAATAATAATTCAGCTTTGATTGGTATTTTCCTTTATAATTGGAATATTCCTTTAAACCAATATCGTGGTTCTCGCGCTGTCACTCGGCAGTGTATCAGTGGTCTCAGGCCAACCATGAATTTCACTGATTGGTTTGAGCCCCTAGTTCTCGTTTCATAAGATCATCTTTCTTCTCGCTTGTGCTTACTCAGTTGCTATCTGTACTACTAGCTGCTTCAGTCTGAAAATGGTGAGTATGTGCCTTCTGAAGTTTGGATTTTTAATTGGTTTTTATGCTATACTCTGGGTTTTGTGCGGTAATATTAGCTCTGGCTAATTGGTTATGTTAGATTCGAAGGGAAATTTGACGTCTGCTATTGCTTTGAGCTTCATATGACTGCTTAGGCTTCTCTGTATTTGAGTTGTTTTTGTTCAAACTACTTTTGACTAAAGTATTCTGAATTTGGAATTGCTCGTTGATTGAATTTAGATGCTGGGAATTGGTGGCATGAGGTCAGTAAAGCTGAATTTGGTAATTCTGTTGGTTCTTCTTGCAACCCTTCAAGAGGCGAGGTCGCATGGAGATCAGCCTCTCTCCAAAATTGACATTCACAAGGCAGTCTTTGCTCTTCATGACCTTGCTTATGTTAAAGCCTCTCCTTCGGTTCTTGGAATTAAAGTATGTTTCATTGACCTTATTACTTTTGTCTTAGACATGCTTTTTCTCATTGTCTACGCACTCAATTTAAAGGGAAGTTGGTAACTTACCTCTTGTGGACTCTAGGCGGATCATATTTTGACAGAATATATATGTCTTGTATTCAACACATTGATATCTCCTATGCAGATCATAGCTTCTGCCTTCAAACCACTGAGGCAGGGATCAAACATCTAAAAGCATGAAGAATGTAGGTATAATTTGGCGCTTATGAATTTGATTCACTGTTTTTAGGGGGGAAACACAGAATGGGTGGCATTGGAATTTGGTTCTTCTAACCCATCAATTGATGATTGGATTGGAGTATTTTCGCCTGCTAATTTCAGGTAGTAAATGACCTTGCATTCTGAACCTTCTGCTTCAATTTGGCTTTATTCAACATACTGGGATTTTCTGTGATTTTCTTTGAATAGTTGCTTGGCTATTTCATATTGTGAGTTGTGAGTGTTATTTCTCTGGTTTACTAGTGTTTTGAAACTGATCTGATAGGAAGCAACTCTATTTGACTTTTTCCTGACAAATTATATTTCACCTTTTCTAGTGCCACAACCTGCCATAGAGAAAATCCAAGAGTTTTGCCACCATTCTTGTGTTCTGCGCCAATTAAGGTTCATGCTTCACTATTGCCGCACTTTTTTATGCATTACTTTTTAAACTGCATTTCCTTGAAATCTAGAAAGAGCTGAAAAGGTGACACATAGCTGTCTTACTTCTCTTCCAGTATCAGTATGCAAATTACTCCAGTCCTGAGTACAAAGCCACGGGAAAAGGGTGGTTGCAGCTTCAGCTGATTAACCAGAGATCGGACTTTTCCTTTGCTTTATTTACTGGTGGTTTCTCCAATGTATGCTGATATCAGTCATGGCCTTATTATCTGGATAATCATTTACTAACTAGTTTGTCTCATGAACCAAACTAGTAGAGATTAGGGTTATTGTTTTCTTTGAAATTGCTTTGGTATATTGCAGACTTAATTAAACAAGATCTTTTTATATGTTCTAAAGATTTCAAAACAGTTTTCATGTCTCCGGGTTTGCCTCTGTGTGTGGAGAGAGACTGGGAAAGATAGAATTTTCTCAAAGCTACAGTGTAGCGACCTGATTCATCAAGCATTGCCCTGGTTTCTACCAAGAAGTAGCTAGGAAATCTATTGCATGCATATATATAATTCATCTACAAAATACTGGTGTTCTTTTTTCCTCATTGGTCTTTCATGTGTTCTTCTTGAATAATATCAAATGTTTCTGCAACCAAACCTTTGATTTTTTTATTCCCCTCTTTTGTATAACAGCCAAAGCTGATTGCAGTCTCAAATCATGTAGCTTTCTCTAATCCAAATGCACCAGTTTATCCAAGAATAGCACAAGGAAAAGTATGGAATGAAGTAAGTAAAATTTCTCCTTTGTTACAATCGTCAAAGGGCATACATGATGTGGGGTTACATTACTGTCTCATTCTTAAAGCTAACTTGTTACTGTATTCCAATTTCAAGCAATAACGTAGTTATGTATTTACACTCAGATGACTGTAACATGGACAAGTGGATATGGAACCAACGAAGCAGAACCTTTCATTGAGTGGGGTCCAAAAGGAGGAGACATTATGCATTCCCCAGCTGGGACACTGACTTTTGATCGCAATAGCATGTGTGGTGTGTAACTACTGTAATTATTTTTCTCATTACAAAATTTATGTATATTCTGTGTGTGGAACACTGGATTATGGTTAAAGTCTTTAACTGCTAATGAGTTTGCGATTTTTTTATTTATTTTTTAAAATTTTTCTTATCAATAATGTATCCACAGGTGCACCTGCAAGAACAGTGGGATGGCGTGATCCTGGATTCATACACACTAGTTTTCTGAAAGAGCTGTGGCCAAACAGAGTGTATGTTGTGACGTACTCTTGAATAAGATGTTTTTTTTTTTTTTTGGTGAATCTTGAATAAGATGTTAATTCTAGGGGTATTAACTTATTCAACATTATTTTGAAAAACTGTTAAGTTTTATCAAAGAAAAGTAGCCACCAATATCATTCAATGTCTGTGGCTTCGCTAACTTCTTAAGACTGCTATGTATGTGATGATTTATTGCAATGAGTTTAAAATTCTTTAGTTCTCCTAAAAACCACAAAACTTTACGCTGAATTCAAGATATAGCCAGCAACCACAGGATGAGCACAATACTAGTTTCATAGTCAGCTGTTGGATTTACATGTAGAATAGGCTGCGTGCAGTTTTCTTCCATTCAGTTTAGTATGCAGTTTTTCTTCCATGCAGGTATACATACAGGCTGGGGCATAGGCTTTTCAATGATACATATGTTTGGAGTCAGAAGTATCAATTTAAAGCATCTCCTTATCCTGGTGAAAATTCTCTGCAACGTGTAGTCATTTTCGGTGACATGGGAAAGGTTTGAACCCTTGTGGTTGTGTAAAATATTTTCAAATGTAGTGTATTTTGGTCATGTTATATTACGCCCTACTATTTAACATTTTTTCATGCAGGATGAAGCTGATGGTTCCAATGAATATAACAATTTCCAGCGCGGCTCTCTTAATACTACAAAGCAGCTTATTCAAGATTTGAAAAATATTGATATCGTCTTCCATATTGGAGATATATGTTATGCGAATGGTTACCTTTCACAGTGGGACCAATTTACTGCACAGGTCGAGCCTATTGCATCGACTGTACCTTACATGATTGCAAGGTCTGTCAGTTGTTTAAATGTAACTTGTTTGTTGATCATGTTTTTCTGTTCTTATTTGACAATTTGTGATTACTCCTTTCAGCGGTAACCATGAACGTGACTGGCCTGGAACAGGTTCCTTCTACGGGAACATGGATTCAGGAGGAGAATGTGGTGTCTTGGCTGAAACGATGTTCTATGTACCTACTCAGAATAGAGCTAAGTTTTGGTAAGAGACTAATGAATAGCTACTGTCAGTTTAACATACCCTAAATGCATTATCAAGCACGTTTAGATCATTCATTTTGTGGAATTGGACATTCATGGATTTCCAATATTATGGACATATGGAACAAGTCCCAGTGTAGCTGCAACTTGTCCTTATTCCTAACTCTACCCGTCATTTCTACAATGAAAAATACTTGCATCTTCATCATTAATAATAATTCAGAAACTCTGAAAACCGCCAGCTCTCTCTGTTTTTGTTGCTATCTCTGGTTTCCTATTCTCTAAGAATAGACAGAGCCAGCTACTTATTGTTTACTTCATAGTTTAAGTAGTTCCATGGAGAAGTGCAGAAGGAAAAGGAAACGGAAGTTGTAGGAGATCTTGATATGCATCTTCCATCTTCACTTAAAGCACTCGTTTGCCAGGTACTCAACGGACTATGGCATGTTTCGCTTCTGCATAGCGGACACAGAGCATGATTGGAGAGAGGGAACAGAACAATACAAGTTCATTGAGCACTGCTTAGCATCAGTCGACAGGCAGAAGCAACCATGGCTTATCTTTCTCGCACATCGGGTGCTTGGATATTCTTCTTGTATCTGTTACGCAGAAGAAGGATCATTCGAGGAACCAATGGGGAGGGAGAGCCTCCAAAAACTCTGGCAGAAGTACAAAGTTGATATTGCCATTTATGGTCACGTGCATAACTACGAAAGGACATGTCCTATATACCAGGTACAATGTTTCCACACCATTACACAAATACAAACTCATGACTGTTAAATTTTTAAATTATAAGTCCGTAGGCTAACTCAACCTCAAAAACCGGCTTGTAAGGCTTAGGATTGTCCAAGGCTTATATAGTCCAAATTATTATTGTGCCTAGGTCATATGGTACTTTTATATCCATGTTTCAACAATACCCCATTCATGTTTCCTTGTCTGCATATATCATCTCCAATGGCCTTAGTATTTGAACGTTAAACTGGTCATTTATCTGCATGCCAATAGAACCAGTGCACCAGCGACGAGAAGCACCATTATAAAGGCACTTTGAATGGAACAATCCATGTGGTTGCTGGTGGTGCTGGAGCGAGTCTGTCAACATTTGCAACACTCCAAACAAAATGGAGTCTCTTTAAAGACCACGATTACGGGTTCGTCAAGCTTACAGCATTCGACCATTCGAACCTGTTGTTCGAGTACAAGAAGAGCAGCAACGGGAAGGTTTACGACACCTTCAGAATAGCCAGAGAGTACAGGGACATCTTAGCCTGCTCTGTAGATAGTTGCCCAAGCATGACACTGGCTTCTTGATCCTTGCTTAGCATACAAACATGGACATGGTAAGTCCTTGTCTATAAATAGTTGCTTATGTTACAAGAAACATGTAGTTCCATGAGGCTCATATTATTGTATAGAGTCAGAAAAAGGAACTGTGCTACTCATTGTGTACATAGTGTAAGCAGTTTGGTCTTATTGGTGTTGTTTTCAGGAATTTTGTTTTCTATTTGAGTTTTTGTCCAAATAAAACCCATTTCAGAATTCATATACAAGGACGATGACTATGTAGAAAAGTGAACTGTAAAGAAGTTACTTAAAATCCACTGGTAACCAGTAGATAAGGATAAATAATAATAATAATAATAATAATAATCTTAAATTTTTTGTTTATTTTTTAAAATGTATATATGGTAGAAAAGTTAAATACTATCCTTATCATTTTCTTTAAAATGATTATTAAATCCTTGACAATTATATGTAATGTTAATTTTTAGTTTCTGGTTTAAAGACAGAAAAATAATTTCTAAAAACCTAAAACTGACTTCTAGTGTAATTTTCTACACACTTCTTTTTTTAATTATTTATTTTTATATATATTAAATTTTCTATATTTGAACAGCTAATAACACACCACCTAACTTCCATGTTTGATTCTCATTTGGTACTGCTCTTCTAGCCTTACCTAAAATTTTATCCTACCAAAATTTGAGATTGCTATTTTGTTTATCCATGAGAATAAAATTACCCTTTATGCTTCTATAAATTTCGAAAGTGCCACTAGTCTGACACTTCTGAATTGCATTTTTTTCATATGAATTGCTTTTCTAATTTGTAATAAACTCCAAATTAAAAACGTCAAAAAAAAAAAATCATTCATTTAATTTATTATTATTTTTTTAATTAGGACGACAATTTCTGTCACGAATTTAAATAAAGGAAAAGACAGAGTTTTAGGACCAGTAATAATCAGTATGAATTTATTAACCGTTGAGGAAAAAATATATATAAAATAAAAATGAAGAACTTATACTCTCATTCAATCATTGTGTTATAAATTAAACAGAACCTGAATTTGTTGGATAGCGCCGTTTTGTTCTCTGAATTGTCGGCTTCTTGCAGACTCCGCCAAAAAGAAACTTCTTGTTTCCTTTTCAATCCAGACAATATTATTAAACCATAATTAATTCCTTTCCATTTGAATAATTTTTTTTCCATCTTTAATTGTTCTGTTTTCTTCTTCCTTCTGAGAGACCAGGCAGGTTAATTTTGGGTGATGGGTTTTGGGTTAAATCAGGTTGCTATTAGTTTGGTGAGGTTTGTTTACACCCTTACGTTCTCTCTTCAACTTCTTCGCTGGCTTTATGTTTTTGAAGCCCATACTTAAACCAGGAATTTCATCTTCTTCGCTTTGTCTGTTAACCAACTTTGTTTAAGTTGATAGTTTCAAGAAATGGAGGAGTTTTATGCTTCCTAGTGTACCATGAATCTTATTGCTCATTTTTACTTTCTGGGTTTTTATTGTTGGGATTTGAAAAAGAAAGTGGCTCTCTTTCACTTTCAGAGGAAGATAGTCTGACTGGCTGGCTCTTCCATTTATATAATCAAAAAGAGAGGAGAAAAAAGAATGGGTTTTTGGGTAGGGGCATATGCTGCTGGTGCAAATTATGTTGCTAAGTACTGGCAGAAACTGATTTCTGGGAAAAGTTTATCAGAATCAAATCAATGGAAGTCTGAAATCGGTGGTGATTTGGGATTAGAAGCAGCTTCTACAAGTGGGAAAACTGGTGAAGAGCCTCAGGCTCCAATAGAACAAGGAAAGGAGGGGATTGATGAGTTTTATAGTGAACAAGTTTCTGACTTTATTTTGACAGGAAATGGTAGTTTGCTTCAGAGGTTGAAAGGAAGCAGAAATCTTAGAAGCAAGTGTAATGGGTTTTCTGTTAAACCTTTGAAATCCTTAGAAAGTTGTCTAACATCTCAGTTGCTGTATAGAGAGCATGCTAGAATGGAACAGTATGTGTATAGTTCATTTTCATCACCATGTACAGTGGCAATGAGGCCCTTGTTTGTTACTGATGGAGGCCGAATAATCAGTAGAGCTAGTATTGGTTTCAGTGAGAAGTCATGGTTGGAGAATGGGGAGGAGCTCCAAAAGCAAGGTGGCCTGGAAGGTAATAAAGCAAGATTGAGATCATTTGGATACCCAAGAAGAAGGAAGCAAAATGTAAGAAAAGGGCAGTACAGAAGACGATGCGGCTTCACAACAAGGGCAACCACTGGACCATTCCATTCACAAGGTTGTATCTCTTTTCATCCTCTTAATAAACTTTTATAGTGACAATTTGCATTTCTGATCTTTGGTTTTCTCTCAACAGAGTTTGTGTCACTGTACTTGTAGAAATAAAGTTTATTTTGGAACAATTAGCTCGTGAGATCTTGAGATCAGTTGTCTGGAAAATTCTGAATCTTTGCAAGAATTTAGCATTTAAAAAGTCATCAACTTGTTTGATAAGAAGGGCTTTGAATTTGTTAAGATTGTTCACGTGACTCTATTTTGATGGGTATAGAAATTGCTTTTAGAGGTTAAGATTGGTAGCTATCCTTGTTTTTTCAAGAGTGCAACTCTGCACTTCTAATATTCTAGAAACCACTTAATTTTATTTCAGATGAAAGTGTAAAGCTGGGTGGAATAATTGTTTTTGCATATGAAGAACTCGTTTTCTGAGAAAATTTTGATATGATCCTTGCATTTATCTGAAAATTTCCAAAATTCAAGTAGCCAAGTATATTGTTTTCTTTCTTTTTCTACAAGCGGACAGACACAGAAGTTACAGCTGAAAATTTTGTATGTTTGTCAGGCTTATCCAATGGCATGGTTCTCTTCTTTCTTGGGGTCACTGTTGGTATAGTTTCCAATATTATTGCTACCAAAAGTAATTTGGACAAGTTAAACGAGCTATTGAAGCAGAGTCAGAACTTGGTCCAAGATTTACATGAGGAGCTTGAGATGAAGGATTCATTGACTGTGAAGGAGCTCTCTAGTGAGGATTTGGAATGCCAGGGAACAAATGAACACTCCAATGGCATATCAACTGCATTTTCCCCTGAAAGAAAACTAGATAAATTTGTGGACTGTGGCGGCAAAGAGCCAGATGAATCCAAGGCAAAATACTCTGAAGCAAGGAGTCAAATTGAGGCGGAGCTTGAAGCTGAATTGGAGTTGCTGGAACTAAACATCAAAAAATCTAGCTTGCAGAGAGCATCCCATTATGATATGGTAATATATGCATGCACCTAATCCTATTATTAGTTTTCCATTCTAAACATTGTGAGCCTTGTATGTGCAGTGCTATATGATTGTGCCTTTTTTGCATGATTTTCGTAAGTTTTCTATAGTTGACATTGTCAGTTTCATGTTTAACACAATGAAAAAGAGAAATAATAGAGTTTCGTTCTTCTGGAAATTTCTTTGCAGTTGGATCCTGACTTCAGAGAAGGCATCATTCAAGAAAACCTGAAGCCTGACAAGGTCAATTGGGAGCTTGGCAGATTACCCGACTCAGACCATGACAGTAGCAGGACTCCTGTCAATCACACTTGTGAAGCAAGTAATGCAGTGTCACCTTGGGAGCTGAGTTTCCGTCTCCATGAAGTCATTGCGTCTAGACTTAAAGCTCGCATCATGGACCTTGAGGCAGAACTCAAAAATAGCCAAAATAAGGTACGCTCCATGGAACTAGAAAACATGGTTCCTGAGAGGGGCTCATGCAGTCAATTAGGATCTTCATCTACTGAAGGTAATGACAGGAGTCCTGCTGGTGTTCAAGAAGGTAATGACTTCAACCATCCTTTGGTGACAAACTTGTCAGGTGCTTCAGATTCTTACAATGAGGCTTATGAGGAGATTAGCAAGATGAGTAAGACTGAGAAGGAGTGCATTTACAAAGAAAAGCCTCCTTTTGAGAAGAAACCATCTGAAGGCCAAAATGGTGGGGATAGTTTTCTGACTTGGCATTATGATGTCAGTGAAGAAAGATGGTCAAGGGACTCGTATCGTGATGAAGAAATGCCTCCGGCAGAAGGGTTTTCAAGGAGCTCAGGATCATCAATGATAAGTGACAGTGAAGCTATCAATGATGAAGAGAATGAGAAGCATTTGATAAAGAAGATTGTGGAGAAATCAAGATATGTTACCCTTCAGTTTTGAGTGCTCAAATATTGTTGTATTCGACAGGTGACCAAAAAATACCTTGATTAGATAGAACAGAAATATAGAGTAGATGTACATTGTATAGTTCTGGTGTAGATTTCTTTTTTTCTTTTTTTAACTCAATTATACAGAATGAAAGATGAATGATTAACAATTAAAAGGTTACAGAAGTTTATAATAATTAGCACAATATTGAGCCTAAATATTATATATATATATCGGTCTAAGAGCCATATTCTGACCAAAGAGTTTTCTTTTCTCTCTCTCTTATATGTTGCACGGTTAAGAAGGAACTAATTTACAAGATGGCTATTCCTGGTTGTTCTCCACTTTGTACCCTGTGCATTTTATTCCAATATGTGACTAAAGGCATGGAATGTTGCTGGTAAAATTGAAGCTCATAAAGCCCATACCTAGTATCTTCATATGAAGTCCAACTCAAAATCTCAAAAATTGAGAGTAACTAAAGCCTTAAACAAATTAATAAGAAGATTATTAGCAACAAATGTCATGACCGAAACAGAAATTACCGTAGTTGACCCGGTGTCGTTGTCAATTACATCAATACACGTAGTTAGGCACGCAGGAAAAAGGATTGACTTCCTTAGCTTTCTAAAAGCTTATTTATTTCCAGTAATTTAAAAAATAGGAGCCAATTTGGTAATATATTTTTATTATTTGTTTTTGCTTTTTTATTTTTTATAATTTATTTAGTTTAAATATTAATTAGAGTTTGTTAACGATGGTTAGACTACGAGTATAAATGATAAAAATAATACAAATAAAAAATGAAAAATAAAGACCGTTTGATAATATAATTATTTTTTATTTTCATTTTTAAGTTTTTTTTCTTTTCAATTATATGTAATTTAATTAGTATAAAAATTGATTGAAGTTTATTAAATATTAATTAAACTTTCATTTTCTGTTCATATTTTTATTTTATTTTTACTCAATGAACTCTAACTAATATAATTCAAGAGAAAAAAAATAAAAACAAAACTAACAATGTTATCAAACAAGCCCACTATTTTTGATTGATGTTTATATTTTTTTCACATTTATAGTAAAATAAAAAGACTAATCATCGATAATAAAATTTTAATTAATTTTTGAATTGAACAAATTATACACAATTTAAAAAAAGTAAAAATAAAAAACACACAAATTACCGAACAAGCACTGAGTAATTACATTATTCAGTTTACCTGAGAAGTTCTTAACCATATTATAATCATACCATGCGACAGTGTTAGTTGGACCTACGATGACAAATGTTATAATTTATGATTCTCGTTCACCGATTACTTCGTATATAAAATTTTCATTAAAAATATCTCAGTTTTTGACTCAAAGAAGCCAATAAGGGACTTCCATTTCTACTTACTTATTGTAATTATAACCACGGCTAAGAGAGAGAAGAAGAATAAGAAGAAATTACATGCGTTTTCCTTAAGTTTGGCATCAATTAAGCTGGTAGATGAAGATAGCTCAAGAAGAAAAGGCTCCACTTTCACAGTAAGAAATCCAAGTCTTTCATTTACATTGAATTAATTTTCCATGTACAACTTACAATGGAAAGACCTTCTTGTGTCTAAAATAGAACAAGAAAGAAGAATACAATAGCCCACAGAAAATACCAGTTATGAGCAGAACCCAATTGAAAGCAGATGGGTAATCGAATATAGTAGCTTCAAAGTTCATTCCAAAAACAGCAGTCACCGCAGCAAATATTGTAGCCACAAAGGTAGCTGCTGTAAGTAGCAACTCAAATTGTATGAGTTGGTTCTGAACATTGCCCTGTTCATGAATTGGAGCCGAAATTCAATAGATCTTTAGCACAAATGTATTTGCGATTTCAAATGAAATTTAAGGAAATGGCATCACAAAATGTAGAAGTTTCCAACAACTACCTACCAGTTTTATGTTGATCAAATCTTCAGTATCATCAATATATTCTTTGAGCTGCATCATCAATGAAAGATATCAACCTTTTTATAATGTTCACAGGTTAGAGTGACAATTCTACAGGGTCACTTATCCGATGACCGTATCTCAGGAAGAGAAATGACCTCCTTCTACACTTTAAAAACTATGCATAAAGGCTCTCTGCCTCTCTTTAATCGACTAATGGAGGCTAATTGCTAATAGATAAAAAAAAAAATTGACATGCCTCAGGTAAGGTAAATAGAAGAACCTAACTACTTCAAAAGTCATAACTTCACAAAAAGAAAATTTTACACGTCAGAGAAAGCCAGACATCACATACCGATAACAACTTGTTAAAAGTATTGTCAATAACGATAAAGTAAGCTTCAAGCAGCATTTCCAATTGTGCAACATTTTCTTCTCCGTGAGATGAACTAACTAAGCTTCCATGTTTGCTTGAACCCACAATACTGCTAAAAGCCCTCTGCAATTTCTGCACTCCACTGATTGACGCCACAGGGGAAACAGGAACAGATATTGAACGCCCTTTGGCCTCACTTGGGGTATTAGCTTGAAAACAAAGGTCACTTAAAGGAGGTTCCTCTGACCGTAGTTTCTTCTCAGTCAGGTGCATCTCAGCCATGTCACCATCATCATCCATGAGATGTTCTATTTCATCACGAACCTGGAATAAAATTTAAAGATTCATATATGTAAATGGAAAGTTTACAGATGTTCAAAATTGACTCAATGTTAATCATACTTACCTTCTGAACTCGCTGAGTCAAGGCAAGAAGCTGACCTTTAAGTCTGCGCACACGTTCTAGGTTAATAGTATTAATAGAGGATGCTAGTTCATCCAGCACAGGATATATCTCCATTTCCAGTTCTTCTACCTATCATATCCGTAAACTTCTTTAATGTAATGGATTTGTGCTGATGATGTATCATGCTTAATATGCTTTCCAACATTCTTTTTTTCATATTTGATTTAAGAATTCATCCGTCACATATCTGACCACCCAGTAATCTCTCTTGTTCAATCAACTTTTCACAAAACTCACCGTAGGAGGATTACATGTTATAAGAATTCATGCTAACTATCATACTTAATAGTTGAGAGCAATTCAACTTGACTGAGTCTTCTTTTCTAGCTTCTTTGGTTTGTTATCCAAACAAATGCAGATACAATAAACTAGGATTTTAAGGGAGGATATGAATATAAGTTGAAATGAATGTTGCACGAAAGACTTTTTACGAAGCCAACCCTAAGTGATAAGGCTTGTAGAATTAAGCATGCATAGAAATGTAAATATATGTCTTAGATAAAAGTAGTTGCAGTTTCCTCTTTTCAAATGATGAATATTTCATCCATCAAAGAATGTTATTCAATTATTTTCCTATTTTTGTTCACAGTTCAGTTTACTCTCAACTTATCCTCCTAACATGGAAGATAATTCTATGATTCATCAACTTCGATGAAACCTACAAAATCACAGTCCTTACATGCATTGGAGGGGAATGTAATCTAACTACAAGTGGACACAGAGGTTCAACCAGTTATGAGAGCGAACAACATAGTTTACACTCTATTCATTATAACTAAATCAAACCTGAGCATCAAGAGACATGCAAGTTAGTTCCAAAGCCAACTCCAGTGCTCTAAACTCAAAAGGAAGATCATCTGAAACAAAATGCACCAATTTTCAGCTATGCATGCATTATGAACCATTCATAAAACTGAAAGACATTAGAAACGAGTTCAAAGTAGGTTTGTAAGAGAAGAGAAAGAAATTACTACTTAAGAACTTTGTTTGACAGATAAGATTAATATCTCTATTATGTAGAATTAAAATCTTCACCAGATTGGTCTTTGTTTGACTGAAGACGTTTGCACAATTCTGACTCGTACTGAACTACACATGCATCCAAGGAATTCATCAGTATAACATCCTGAGCTGTGATTATACACCTGATCTGTTCAAGACCAACTACAATAGCCTTATCCCTTCCTAATATTGTAGAAGGGTAAATGAACAAAGGGTCCAAAAGTCGGAGATCTCTAGAAGGCAAAGAACAATGTCTCATAATAGTAGCCTTGTCAAGCTCCAAAATTTTTGAGTCCCCATTCTCATCAATCTTTATCCAAGAACGACTTCCATGACCTCTCTTCTTCAGGCCCTGAATAACAGGCGCCCCACGAAATCCATGCCCTTCTAAATGAAACCTTCCAGCATCATGTGAGGGGTTGGATTCAGAAAGATCAGAATGTAGAAAAGGTGTTTGTAATTCTTCCATTGAATTCTGTTTTCCCTGCTTATTGCGCCAATCCAAAACTTGGCACAGAAAACGTCGGCATCAGTGCAAATCAAATGGTATCAAAATGTGTAAACCACATCCTTGCTTGTGCAAGCTGGTAACTCAATTATATGAAATCACAGCCATCAATAATGACGTTATCTATCTGACCTAAACCATATCTAGAGCTGAACCTGAAACAATGAAAGTAAAATGCGAGAACCAGTCAATTAAACTGAATCACAATGCTATTGGCAAGTATGGCCTTGCTTGTGCTAGCTGGAAATCTGCCAATTCATCATTTTGAAAGGCAGAACATCCTATATAAGGCAACAAATTGTTAAAAAGCTCTACTTTTTTGAGCTGCAAAGGGACTTGGAACAATAGTCTTCCTTATTCATACAACAATGACCCCATAAAACCACTTCAATTCCAACTTTTCAGTTCTTTAATACCAAAATGAAAAAAGCTCAATTACAGATTTCAAAAACATTAGCTTGAATACTAAAAACTCAGCAATAACGCAAATCACAGATAAGGAAGTAGACGCTCACATAAGCATATGAGACATTGTGATTTACCACTACAATAATCAAAATTACTGAATTCGACAGCAGTATAGAGAAATATCAGTACTTCTGGTCCAACAATTCAAACCCCAATTACATTTATATGAAAAAAATATTAATTTAAAGATCAAGCCAAAACCTATAAAAATTCAAGACCCATTTTTAATCATATATAGAATTCATTACGCCAATTATTTCAACCATAGAAACCATACCTCGACGAAAATAGATCAATAAAAAAAAATATTATATGCCAAACTACACAATACCCATGGCCACTAACCAATCAGCGAATCGAATTGAAAAAAAAAAAAACAATAAAAAGAGAAGCAAATAACACAGAATCTTTCATACCAGATAACGGAAAAGGAAAAACGACAATATTTCGCCGAAAATTGCTTGGGAATTATCAGACCTCTGAGGGGGAAATCGCGTCGGCAGAGGCAGCCGGAGATCAGAGCCGGTGGCCACTATCAAAATTTCTACCTTAATTTCCTGAATTTGCAAAGATTTTCCTTTTTCTTTTTGCATTTTCTTTCTTTTCTGAATTTCTATGGTTTTTCTTTTTACATCTTTTTTTGGCATGAAGTACAAAAATGCTTCTAGATTTGTGTTGCGCCTGTACATGCACGCTGTGGTAGATGATGGAATTAATTAT
Source organism: Rhamnella rubrinervis (assembly GCA_007844105.2). Classification (NCBI taxonomy): domain Eukaryota; kingdom Viridiplantae; phylum Streptophyta; class Magnoliopsida; order Rosales; family Rhamnaceae; genus Rhamnella; species Rhamnella rubrinervis. The sequence goes on from CM017577.2 coordinate 4,336,014, forward strand.
ATAAAGACAAATTAATAATGTGTAAATTCCAATCTTCCCGGCGTAACCAGAAAAAAAAAAAAAACATAAATGGATTGTCTTTTAAGTTGAATGGGGTAAAAAATAAATAAATAAGGAAAACAAATAGTAGTTTTTATAATAAAATACCTTTTTGGGGAAAATGTCTTATATAATAAATTAATCAGGGCAATTTATTTTTCTTTCCTCTCAATTTGGATTGAAAATCAAATTGGTCAAAATAAACATAAATAATTAAATCTATGAATAAAATAGCGAAATATGCCATAACTATTTATTATATATTCTAATTACATATGTAATTAGCATTATTACATTGTCAAAGGCGTTCGTGGCATTGTATCATGACCTTGGAATATTGCTAGATTAACTCAAGACACACCACTTACTCAATTTTGGTGATTTTAAATGATTTTTTTATTATTATCTAAAATGTTATATATATATATATATATATATATATCACAGTTAAAAAATAAAAGGCCCAAATGTTTTTTTGCAAAGTGCATGATAAAATTCAGAGTTAATTTCCCAGAAGGCCAATGATTATGTATGTAATTAAACCAAAAATGTATATAATACTACCCCATATAAAATTGAAGAGCATAATTAAACACGTATATGAATAAAAGACTTTAGTTTTAATCTGAAAAAAAAAAAAATTAGCTGGAATGATGAAATATTTTTCTGTGATTAGTTTGTCCATATCCCCAAATAAAGACAAAAATAAATAATAAATAGAAGAACTGCACTGTCTCCATCAAAGACTGGTGAATCTAATGACTGTCATAAAATTTGAGGCAAAATTTTTATTTTTTAAATTTATTTTTTAAGAAAAAAAAATTCATATGTATTTTATTTTCAACATCATCATCATCATGTGATATATATCATTTATATGTGAATTATTATCTCGTATAAAATAATTGCAATTTTATTTCGCGTTGGTTGTATTATAACCATATAATTTTATTTTTTTACAAAATACAAAAAATATTATCAATATTATGAATCAAAATTTTATTTATTAACATAAGAATAAATATCAAAATTTGTATTGCAAAGCAGAATAATTTTTCTGACGTGGCAGTTTCCCAGATGAGGGAACCAAGAGTACCATATGGTGCCGTTTCGATGTCCAATCGGCAGCTGTAGATATGTAGTAGTGAAAGTCGGCGCGAAACGGTTTTTTTTTTTTTGGTAATTTTTTGTATTCAATCAGCAAATGAAGAAAATCAACGACGTTGAGAAGTTTGAAAACTCTGAATCTGATAGTGCAACGCACTTTATTCCAGGTGCATTTTTTTTGTAATTCCCATTAAAATCAAATGGAGGATTTCATTTCCCCTAAACATCCAGGGTTTATTAAATTGGTGATTTAATTTCTGAAATTTTTGTTAATGGAAGATTGAATTGTGGAATACAGAGCTGGTGATTGCCAGGAAGCTGCTTCCGATGTGTTTGTTTCAGCGTCTAGGCTTATTAGAAAATTTAGAACGGGGGAGTCTAAGTTTTTCTTCGGTTGTATTTGATAATACTGTTTTTTTTTAATTTTTAATTTTTTCCTTGAATTATATGTAATTTGATTAATTTAGAGGTTGATTGGAATTTGTTAAATGTTAGTTAGACTACTTAATTAAGTAAAAATAAAAATAGAAAATAAAAACACTTTCAAAGTATTTTCATTTTTAGTTTTTGCTTTTATATTTTTCTTTATATTTTTAATCTAACTAACATTTAACAAACTCTAATTAACTTTTAAACTAACCAAATTACACTTAATTCAAAAAGAAAAAATTAAAAACAAAAACCAAAAACCGTTGCGTTATCAAATAAACCCTTCACGATTTATGTTAGTTTCTAACATCATGATTTATGTGATTATTGATGAAATTTCATTTTTTTTTTCTGTTGAGTAAAGGCCTTGTTAAACTCTATTATTGTCTATGTATTCAACTTATTTGATGTGTTAAATGGAGAAGATTCAACTTATTTGATGTGTTAAATGGAGAGGATTTGTTAGGTATAGGTCAACTGCTTCTAAACTCTTAAAGGTTGTAAAACTGGAGTTGCAAAAATTATATTTATTAACAAAATCGTGAACTGATGAGATCCACATCGAGATCCTTTTTAATTATAAAAAAAATAATTAATTATAAAATATTTCAGGATTGAAAAGCCTCAATATTGACTAAGCTTGACAACCACGTGGATCCAAATTAAAAGGTCTAATTGAGTTTGATAATCATATGAATTCAAATTAAAAGGCCTTAATGTTAATTGAGTTTGATAACGATAACCATACGAGAGACTTAGAGAGGACTCCTATATGATTTTTGAGAGTTTAAAATAATTTCGAATGTTTAATAGTTTTCATTAATTAACTTATAATTTTTGTGAGGAGGTAGCCCCTAATCTTTGATTTTTCAAATCTTTGATCTTTACAAGTTTGTGACGTCAAATCCATATTTTAATCACAAACTAAAGAACTCTTTATTAATTTCTTATCCAACATCTATTAAATGATGATTCTATAAATTGGTTATTAATAGTTTTTTTAATTTACTCTTTTCCCTGATTTTTAGTCTTTTATTTATTGCTTTTTTAAATAATTTTAATTTGTTGAAGGGAACATGCTTCATCTGTGTAATATGATGATTATCTCCGGTTATATATTGAACATTTCACATAATCTATAAATAAAATAGAGAAATTGAAGAAAGTTGTATGAATAATATGTGAAAAAATATATATTTTTATTAATCTTTTCTTTTATACAATGAACAAAGAGCAGTATATATATATATATATAGAAATTCTCTTATGTACGACGTTGCTTATATATGTTAAATGACAAATGAGCTGTTTTAAATTTTTAAAAATTTTTAAAAATTATATATGGGTCTAAGAGAATAAAAATATATTTAAAATACATACTACATTATTTATCGCTTAATATATATGAGAGTACATCAAAGCAATTATATATATATATATATTAGAAAATAAAATTACACAAATAACAATGTAATACGGAAAAGATTAGAAAATAAATAAATATTTAAAGAAAAAAAGAACCAAGTTAAAATTTGTTAGATATAAAGTATTGCGACAAACCCAGAAAAGCATGAGAGTTATAAAATATATTTTTGAAAGAATTTGAATTAGTTCCTGACAATGAGAGTGTAAAACAATTAAAAAAGAGAATTTAATTTTTTTTTTATAAAAAAATAGAGAAAATTACCTCAGATTAACCACTATAATACAGAGAAGTGGCCTTTGACCTGCATTAAAAAAATTGACCGCTCAGGGCCCTCACTAGTAAATATTTTCATTTGAATTATTTACTTATCAGCTCTCGAGCAGAGAAAATGCAATCCCCAACAAATATAAAAATATAAAACACAAAAACCACATGGCATTCTCTTACCCACATTATTATAATCTGATTCAAATTTTATTGTGTACTATATGGTTTTATTGATCCTACTGAATATCAGAAAGCATAACTTTTTTTCGCTGGTGCAAAACGTGTGCAAGTCAAAAAACATTTGCTTGTGCAAGTAGGACAACATTTGCGAATATCACAGAGTCTACCTTTTCCTTTTTCTCAAGTGCAAAATGTGTGCAAGTCAGAAAACACTTGCTAATATCAGAAAGTCTGCTTCTTTTACTTTCTTATTTTCTTTTTAAGCCGGAACCAAATCTGATCAAACTGAAATGAGATTGGACCAAACATAAATGAGATCGGACTAAACGTTAACAAGGTCAAACAAAAAAGGAACAAAGTCGGACCAAGTAAGAACAAAGTCGGACCAAGAAGGAACATGGTCGGACCAAGCCAGAACAAGGTCGGATCAAGCAGGAACGACGTCAGACCAAGTCGAAATGAGATCGAACCAAGCAAAAATGAGATCAAACCAAGTCAAAATGAGGTCGGACCAAGCCGGAACGAGGATTGACCAAGACGGAACAAGGTCGGGCCAAGAGGGAACGAGGTCGGACCAAGCGGGAACGAGGTCGAATCAAACGGGAACGAGGTTGGACTAAACAGGAACGAGATCAGACCAAGCGGGAACGAGGTCGGACTAAATAGGAATAAGGTCGGACCAAGCCGGATCAAGGTTCGACCAAGGGGGAACGAGGTGTGACCAAGCCGAAACAAGACCGAACTAAGCGGGAACGAGGTCAGACCAAGCGGGAACGATGTCGAATCAAGCGGGAGCAAACAACTTACTACAGCTTTCCGACAACTTTCTATGGCTTTCCAACAACTTCCTAAGACCTTCCCATACTTTCTACGACATTTCAATAACTTCCTACTGCTTTCCAACAAATTTCTATGACCTTCCAACAACTTCCAAAGACCTTCTTATAACTTCTTATGGCCTACGAATGACTTACTATGACTATTCAACAACTTCCTACCCCCAATAACATACTACGACCGTCCAAAAACTTCTTATGGCTTTCCAGTAACTTCTTATAACCTTCCAATAACTTTCTACGGCCTACTGACAACTTCCTACGACCTTCCAACAACTTCCTACGGTCATCCAAAGACTTCCTACGACCATCCAACAACTTTTTATAGCTTTCCAATAACTTCCGATGACCTTCCAACAACTTCCGATGACCAACTAATAACTTACTACGACCATCCAACAACTTTCTATTGCTTTCTACTAACTTCCTACACCCATCCAATAACTTTTTATGGCCTTCCAATAACTTTCTACAGTTTTCCAACAACTTCCTACGGTATTCCTATAACTTTTTATACATTTCTAACAACTTACTATAGCATTCCAACAACTTCCTATAGCCAATAAACAACTTCCTATGGTCTTCCAACAACTTCCTATGACCTTCCAACAACTTCTTACGGCAATCTAATAATTTCCTATAGCTTTCCAATGACTTTCTACGGCATTTCAACAACTTTCTACGACTTTCTAACAACTTTCTATAGCCTTCCAATAACTTCCTACGGTTTTTTAATAATTTTTTACGGCCGTCCAATAACTTTCTATAACATTTCAATAACTTTCTACGGCCTTCAAACAACTTCACACGGCATTCCTATAACTTTCTATGACCAACCAACAACTTTCTACGGCCTTCCAACAACTTCTTACGACTCTCCAATAATTTTCCACGGCCTTCTAATAACTTCCTACGACCTTCCAACATCTTCTTAAATCCTTCTTATAACTTTCTACGCCTTTCCAATAACTTCTTAAGTCATTCCTATAACTTTCTACGCCTTTCCAACAACTTCCCACAGCATTCCAACAATTTCTAATGGCCAACTAATCACTTCCTACAGCCTTTCAATGCTTCCTACAGCCTTTCAACAACCTTCTACGGCATTCTAATAACTTTCTATGGCTTTCGAATAACTTCCTACGACCTTTCTATAACTTTTTACGACCTAGCAACAACTTCCTACGGCCCTCCAACAACTTCCTACGGCCCTCCAACAACTTTCTACGGCCCTCCAACAACTTCCTACAACATACCAATAACTTACTACGGCCTTCCAACAACTTTCTATGTTTTTCCAATAATTTTCTACCGCCTTCCAAGAACAATCGACGACCTTATTGTAACTTTATATAACCAACCAATAACTTTCTACGGCCCTTCAACAGCTTCCTATGACTAACCAATAACTTTTTACGACTTTTCAATAACTTTTTACGGCCTTATAATAACTTTCCACCACCTTCCAATAACTTTTTATGATGTTTCAAAATCTTCTTAAGTCCTTCCTATAACTTTGTATGTCATTTCAACAACATCCTATAGTATTCCTATGGCCTTTCAAAAACTTTCTACGGCTTTTCAAAAACTTTTTACAGCCTTTCAAAAACTTTCTACAGCCTTTCAACAACTACCTACGACTTTCTTATAATTTTCTACGGCTTAACAACAACTTTTTACGGCCAACCAATAACTTTCTGCGGCCTTCCAACAATTTCCTATTATTGTTTATCAACTTTCTACGGTCTACGAACAACTCACTACGACCAATCAACAACTTCTTACGGCCTTCCAATAACTTCCTATGATTTTCCAACAACTTCTTATGGTCGTCCAATAACTTTCTATGACCTTCCAACAACTTCGTATGGTATTCTAACAACTCCCTACGGCCTTTCAATAACTTTCAACAACTTCCAATTGCTTTCCGACAACTTCTATGACCCTTCTATAACTTCCTACAGTCTACGAACAACTTACTACGGCCAACCAACCACTTTCTACGGCCTTCAAACAACTTCCTACGGCCGTTGAACAACTTCTAACGGTGGTGCAATAACTTCCTACGACCTTTAAACAACTTCCTACGGCCTACCAACATCATACGGCCTTCCAACAACTTCCTACGACCTTCTTATAACTTCCTACGGCTTAACAACAACTTTGTGCGGCCAACCAACAACTTCATGCGGTCTTCTAACAACTTCCTACAGTATTCAAACAACTCTCTATCGCATTCCAATAACTTTCTACGTCCTTTGAACAACTTTCAATTGCTTTCCAATAACTTCCTACGGCCCTTCTATAATTTTCTGGCCAACCAACCACTTCTATGATCTTCAAACAACTTCCTATTATTTTCCAACAACTTCCTACAGTTTTCCAACAACTTCCAATAGTTTTCCAACAACTTCTTATGGTCGTCCAACAACTTTCAACGGTCGTGCAATAACTTCCTACAACCTTCAAACAACTTCTTACGGCTCATTAACAACTTTCTACGGCCTTCCAATAACTTTTTACGGCCTTCCAATAATTTTCTACAACTTAGCAACAACTTCCTACAACCTTCAAACAACTTCCTACGGCCTACTAACAACTTCCAATGGTCTTCTCACAACTTCCTACGACCTTCCAATAACTTGGTACAATCTTTCAACAACTTCCTACGATCAAGCAACAACTTCCTACAACTTTCAAACAACTTCCAACGGCTTACCAACAACTTCCTACGACCTTCTAATAACTTCCTACGACCTTCAAACAACTTTCTACGGCCTACCAACAACTTCCTATGGTCTTCTCACAACTTTCTACGGCCTTTAATAACTTTCTGTGGTTTTCTAAAAACTTCCTACTACTTTTTAACAACTTTCTACAGTCTACGAACAACTTACTACGACCAACCAATAACTTCCAACGGCCTTATAACAACTTCCTATGATTTTTCAACTTCTTATGGCCGTCCAACAACTTCCTATGATCTTCCAATAATTTTCTATGGTATTTCAGCAACTTCCTACGACATTCCAATAACTTTCTACGTCCTTTCAACAACTTTCAACTGCTTTCCAACAACTTCCTACAACCATTCTATGACTTTCTATAGCTTACGAACAACTTATTGCGGCCAACCAACCACTTCCTACGACCTTCAAATAACTTTTTATAATTTTACAATAACTTTTTATGGCCGTCTAACAACTTCTTATGACCTTCCAACAACTTTATATGATATTTCAAGAACTTTCTACGACCTTCCAATAACTTTCTACGCTCTTTCAACAACTTTCAACTGCTTTCCAACAACTTCCTACGACCCTTCTATAACTTCGTACAGCCTACGAACAACTTACTACGGTAAACCAACCACTTCCTACGGCCTTCAAACAACTTCTTACGATTTTTCAACAACTTTCTACAGCCTTTCAACAACTTCTTATGGCTGTCCAACAACTTTCAACGGTGGTGTAATAACTTTCTACAGCAATCAAACAACTTTCTACGACCCATCAACAACTTCCTACGGTCTTCCAATAACTTTTTATAGCCTTCCAATAACTTTCTACGACTTACCAACAACTTCATATGGCCTTCAAACAACTTTCTATGGCCTACTAAAAACTTCTTATGGTATTCTCAACACTTCCTACTGTCTTCTAAAAACTTTTTCCAGTCTTCCAACAACTTCCTATAGCCAAGCAGTAACTTCATACGGCCAAGCAACAACTTCCTATGGCCGATGAACAACTTCTAACGATGGTGCAACACTTCGTACAGCCAAGCAACAACTTCCTACGGCTGTCGAACAACTTCTAACAGTGGTGCAACAACTTACTACGGCCTACCAACAACTTCCTACGACCTTCTTATAACTTCATACGGCTTAACAACAACCTTTTACGGCCAACCAACAACTTTCTGCGGCCTTCCAATAACTTTCTACAACTTTTTAACAACTTCCTACGGTCTACGAATAACTTACTACGACCAACCAAGAACTTTCTACGGCCTTCCAATAACTTCTTATAATTTTACAACAACTTTTTATGGCCGTTTAACAACTTTCTATGACCTTTCAACAACTTTCTATGGTATTTCAAGAATTTCCTACGGCCTTCCAATAACTTTCTACGCTCTTTCAACAACTTCCAACTGCTTTCCAACAACTTTCTAAGACCATTCTATAACTTCGTATAGCCTACGAACAACTTACTACGGTAAACCAACCACTTCCTACGGCCTTCAAACAACTTCTTACGGTTTTCAACAACTTCCTACAACCTTCCAACAACTTTTAATATTTTTCCAATAACTTTTTATGGTCGTCCAACAACTTTCAACGGTGGTGCAATAACTTTCTACAGCAATCAAATAACTTCCTACGGCCCATCAATAACTTCCTACGGCCTTCCAATAACTTTTAACAACCTTCCAATAACTTTCTACGACCTACCAACAACTTCCTACGGCCTTCAAACAACTTCCTATGGCCTACTAAAAACTTATTGTGGTCTTCTCAACACTTCCTACGGTCTTCCAATAACTTTCTCCAGTCTTTTAACAACTTCCTACGGCCAAACAGTAACTCCATACGGCCAAGCAACAACTTCCTATGGCCGTCGAATAATTTCTAACGGTTGTGCAACAACTTCGTACGGCCAAGTAACAACTTCCTACGACCGTCGAACAACTTCTAACGGTGGTGTAACAACTTCCTACGACCTTTAAACAACTTTCTACTGCCTGCCAACAACTTCCTATTGCCTTTCAATAACTTCCTATGCCCTTCTTATAACTTCCTACGGCTTAACAACAACTTTTTATAGCCAGCCAATAACTTATTGCGGCCTTCCGATAATTTTCTACTATTTTTTAATAACTTCCTACGGTCTACGAACAACTTACTACGACCAACCAACAACTTTCTATGGCCTTCCAACAACTTCCTATGATTTTTCCACAACTTCTTATGGTCGTCCAATAATTTCCTATGTGCTTCCAACAACTTCCTACGGTATTCCAACAACTCTCTGCGACCTTCCAATAATTTTCTACGTCCTTTCAACAACTTCTAACTGCTTTCCAACAACCTCCTACTTGGCCCTTCTATAACTTCCTACAACCTACGAACAACATATTACTGCCAACCAACCACTTCCTACGGCCTTCAAACAACTTCATATGATTTTTCAACTACTTCCTACAGTCTTCCAACAACTTCCAGTAGTTTTCCAACAAATTCTTATGGCCGTCCAATAACTTTCAATGGTGGTGCAAAAACTTTCTACAGCTTTCAAACAACTTCCTACGGCCCATCAACAACTTCGTACGGCCTTCCAATAACTTTGTACAGCTTTCCAACAACTTTTTATGACCTAGCAACAACTTTTTACAGCCTTCAAACAATTTCCTACGGCCTGCCAACAACTTCCTATGGTCTTCTTAACACTTCCTACGGCTTTCTAATAACTTCCTAAAACCTTCCAACAACTTTCTACGGCCGTCGAATAACTTCTAACGGTGGTGCAACAACTTTCTACGGCCGTTGAACAACTTATAATGGTGGTACAACAACTTCCTACGATCTTCAAACAACTTCCTGTGACCTACTAATAACTTCCTACGGCCTTCCAACGACTTCCTACAATAACTTTCTATGACTTTCCATCAACTTCCTAGGGCCTTCCAATAACTTCTTATGACCTTCCAACAATTTCTTATAGCCTTCCAACAACTTCCTACGGCCAACTAATAACATCTTATGACCTTCCAATAAATTTTTAAAACTTTCTAACAACTTTCTACGATCTTCCAACAATTTCCAACGGTCTTTCTATAACTTTCTATGCCCTTTCAACAACTTCTTACAGCATTCAAACAACTTCCTACGACCAACTACCCTATACGGCATTGCAACAATTTCCTACGTCATTCATATAACTTCCTACGACCTTCCAAAAACTTTATACAACCTTCCAACAATATCCTACAGCCTTCCTATAACTTTCTACGCCATTCCAAAAACTACCTATGACCTTCCATTAACTTTCTACGGCATTCCAATAACTTTCTACGGCCTTCCAACAACTTCTTACATCCGTCTAACAACTACTTACGACGTTCCAACAACTTTATACGGCTTTACAACAACTTCTACAGCCGTCCTATAACTTTCTACGACCCACAAATAACTTATTACGGCCAACCAACAACTTCCTTCAACCTTCCAATATCTTCTTAAGTCTTTTTATAACTTTCTACGCCCTTTTAACAATTTCATACAGTATTCCAATAACTTCATATGGCCAACTAATCACTTCCTATAGCCTTCCGATAACTTTCTATGGCCTTCCAACAATTTCTCATAGCCTTCCTATAACTTCCTACGGCCAACCAATAAGTTTCTACGGCCTTCCAACAACTTTCTACGTCCTTCCAACAACTTTCTACTACTTTTTGAGAACTTCTTACGGCCTACAAACAACTTACTACTATCAACCAATAATTTCCTACGGCCTTCCAATAACTTCCTACGGTTTTCCAACAACTTCTTACGGCTGTCCAACAACTCCCTATGACTTTCCAATAATTTTCTACATCCTTCCAACAACTCTCTACTGCTTTCCAACAACTTCCTACGACCTTCCAATAACTTTTTATGACCTTCCAACAACTTCCTACAGCCGTCCAACAACTTCCAATGACTTTCCATCAACTTCTTAGAGCCTTCCAACAACTTCCAATGGCTTTCCAACAATTTCCTATAGTTTTCAAACAACTTTCTACTACTTTCTAACAACTTCCTACGGCCAACCAATAACATCATACGGCCTTCCAATAGCTTTCTAAAACTTTCTAACAACTTTTTACGGCTTTCCAATAATTTTCAACGGCCTTTCTATAACTTCCTACGCCCTTCTAACAACTTCTTACAGCATTCAAACAACTTCCCACAGCCAACTACCTCATACGGCATTGCAACAATTTCTGACAGCCTTTTTATAACTTCGTACGACCTTTAAAAACTTTCTACAACCTTCCAACAACTTCCTACGCCTTTCTATAACTTTCTACGCCCTTCCAACAACGACCGATGGCTTCCAACAACTTTCTACAGCCTTCTAATAACTTCCTACAGTCTTTCAACAATTTTCTCCAATCTAGCAACTTTCTACGACCCTCTAACAACTTCCTATGACCTTTCAACATCTTCCTACAGCCTACCAACAACACACTACGATATTACAATAACTTTCTATAACCGTCCAACAACTTCTTACCGCCTTCTAACAACTATCTACGACCTACCAACAACTTCCTATAACATTCCAATAACTTTCTATGGCCTTCCTATAACTTCTTACAGCAGAGCAACAGCTTCCTACGGCTTTCCAACAACTTACTATGACCTTCCAACAACTTCCTACGACCAACCAATAACATCCTAAGGCCAACTAATAACATCCTACGGCCTTCAAACAATTTCTTAAAACATTCTAAAAACTTGGCATTCAAATAACTTCTTAAAACTTTCCAACAATTTTCTACGGTCTTCCAACAACTTCCTACGGCCTTCCAACAACTTTCAACGGCCTTCCTATAACTTTCTACGCCCTTCCAACAACTTTTTACAGTATTCAAACAACTTCCTACGATCTTCCAACCACCTTCTACGGCATTGCAACAATTTCCTATGGCTTTCCTATAACTTCCTACGACATTCTAAAAACTTTCAACAGTCTTCCAACAACTTCCTACGACCTTTCTATAATATTTTATGCCCTTCCAATAACTTCCTATGACCTTCCAACATCTTTCTACAACCTACCAACAACCTACTACGGCCTTCCAATAACTTTTTACGACATTCCAACAACTTCCTACCGCATTCCAACAACTTCCTATGACCTACAATAATTTTCTACGGTCTTCCAATAACTTCTTATGTTGTCGGACCAAGTCGAAACCAGGTCGGACCAATCAGAAATGAGGTTGGACTAAGCCGGAATGAGGTCCGACTAAGCCAAAACCAGGTCGGAACAAGGTTGGACAAAGCGGGAATGAGGTCGGACCAAGCCGAAATGTGGTCAAATCGAGCGGGAACGAGGTCGGATAAAGTTGGAATAAGGTTAAACCAAGCCAAAATAAGGTTGGATTAAACCGTAACGAGGTCAAACCAAGTCAGAATAAGGTGGGATCAAGCCAGAATAAAGTCAGATCAAAGAAGAAAGAGATTAGACCAAGTCAAAATGTAGTTGGATCAAGCTAAAATGAGGTCGGATTGAGCGAGGAATGAGGTTAGACCAAGCTTGAACGAGATTGGATCAAACTGAAATGGAGTCGGATTAAATTGGAATAAGGTCGAAGCAAGTAGGAATAAGGTTGAACTAAACTAGAATGAGGTCGGACCAAAGAGGAATATAATTGGACCAAAAGGGAATATGGTCAGATTAAGCTAGAACAAGGTATTGCGGAACGAAGTCGGATCAAACTAAAATAATATCGAACTAAATCGAAACGAGGTCGGATAAAAAATAAACGGATTAACTGGAAACAAGGTTGAATTAAAGCAGTTGTCTTATTTAATTATTTATTTTATCTTTATTTAGGGGATGAGGACGAATTTATCATAGAAAAATATTTCATTATATTCCAATTATTTTCTTTTTCGGATAAAAAGTAAACTACAATTTATCCACAAGTGGAGTAAAATTCGGTTATCCACGTCTTAAATTGAAACATTTTAAAAAAAATAAATCATATTATGGATAAATATTTAATGTACGAACAAATAGAAAATAAATACCAAACTTTGAATTTAGAAAACGACGATCATTTTTCTGACGTGGCAGCTTCCCGGATGAGGGAACCAAGAGCACCATACGGCACCGTTTCGCTATCCAACTGTACTTTTGTAGTAGTTAAAGTTGGCGCGAAACTTAGACATGTTAGTTACAGAAGCAACCCAAAAAACCGGCGAAATAATCGCAAGGCCTTTCATCATCAGATTTTTCCCACACAAACCCTAGTTTCCAATTTCAAACTTCGTTTGGTTTCTTCCAGATTAATTTTCCGTTCTATAGTTTTTTTTTTTAATTTTATTTATTTAATAAACAAATTAAGAAAATCAACGACGTCTAGAAGTTGAACTCTCTGAATCCGATAGTGCAACGCGTTTTATTCCAGGTTCCGTTTTTGTACTTCTGATTAAAATCAAATGGAGGATTTCATTTCCGCCAAACGCCTAGGGTTTATTAGATTGGTGATTTCATTTCTGAAATTTTGTTAGTGGAAAGATTGAGTTGTGGAATATAGAGTTGGTGATTGCTGGAGCCGCTTCCGATGTGTTTGCTTCAGCGGCTACGCTTCTGAGAAAATTTGGAATTGTGAATCCAAGGTTTTCTTCATGATTCAGGTCAGTTTCTTTCGTATGTTATCTTTTGGTTATTTATTTTATTTATTTCATTTTTTTTTATTAGAGCAAATAAACACCACTCTGAGAAGGAATTGAATTTTATTGTATGCAAAAGACATCTTGTGATTGTAGATGAAATTTCAAGCCTTTGAAATGGAATTGGGGTGAAATTTCAAATTTAAATTTAATTTAAATTTTTTTTTTTGTAGCGTATTGCATGTCTCATTGCAAAGCTTGATGTTAAATGAATTGGGCATGACATCATTGAACCTTTTATAACTGGTACATTCTTAAAGTATTGATTTCATGAGAACCCTTATCTTTCAAAGGCTTAGTTATGTATGGTTAGCAGATAAAATACAGATAGCATATTTATATTTGATTAATTGGAGCTGTAGTGTCTATCAGGCATCATAGGTTTCACCATTGAGTCTGTGTTTTATTTTAAAACTGTATGCTGCTATTTATGTATGTATGACATCTGCTTTATGAAGCAGTTTTTTATATTTTTGTGAAGAATAAATTAATTTCTGTTTTCCCATTCAAGCAATTAGCTCAGAAATCTTTGCTCGCTCAAATTTTGCCCTCCTGTATCCTATAAGAAGATCTTATATAGGACATTTGACAAATTGAGTATTTTAAACGGCATGATTCAGATATGGACTTGGAACAGGGGAACAGAAGCAATGAGCATTCAGGAATTCTTCTTGATGGGGACAGAAGCATAGAGGTTAAGCAATTGGAGGTTCTTGATGGGAGTGATAGTGACAAGTACTTGCGTATTAAGGCTATTACTGATGAAGATGATTTGGGTGATTCAGTTGTCTCAGCCATTCCGTTAGGATCTCCCTGTTCTTCATCTTCCTCATCATCAGACTCACAGAGTGATCTCCTACAACTGAACAGAAATGAAGACACCGGTTCAATGACACCGGTAAATTCCATCAAATATGACGAGGATACTCCTACAGCAGTGAAAGATGACAAAAACAGTGTTCTTGGTAATAGCTTCTTCAGATTAGAAGAAAGTGTGAACGGGTCTACAGCTTCCACATTGACATTTCAAGTTTCAGATGCCACTCAAGAATCCATGGGAGACGGTGTGTCACCAATAGAGTCCCCTGCAATCCAAACAATGGAACGGTCTGGAGGATATGATCCTAGCAGGATTCCATCTGCTGTGTTTGAAAGAAGTAAATCCACAATACCGATGGAATGGAGTGCTGCTTCAAATGAGTCGTTGTTTAGCATTCATGTGGGAACTAATAGTTTCTCCAGAGATCATTTAATTATGTTGGGCAAGTCTGGGGAACTGACCAAATCAGGTGAGTTGCTTATGTTCAGTCCAATGCCTCCAGTTCCACCAAGGGAAATTGAGAGAAGGAATTTTGAAGTGGAGAAGGATGCTGGAGCTGAAGGAGCGGAAAATATGACCAGCAAGGATGCAGCAAGTGAACGTGCTGAAGACCCAAGTATTGAGAGGGTACCACCCCCAGTAGTATCTTCAGTGTCCTCGGTACCACCCCCAGTAGTATCCACAGCGTCCTCTAACTTATCCCTTCATTCTGATGCGAGTGTGAACAGCACATGCTCTTTCGCCTTTCCAATGTAAGTCTATAATCATCATTCCATGTTTACATAAATGTACTATATCTTCTACACTGTACAATAACATGGACACAGCACAGTTTTTATGTACAATGCTGAGTTTGTGTTATTACCATCATACATTATACCCATCTACATGTATTATTTACTTACATGTAGGTGTGAAATGTTTAATGCCCATACCTGGAAGTGACCACAAAGGATGTAACTAATTTTTCTTAATGTAACGTAAATAGATACATGTATGCATCTTTGTGTGGAAGTTCCTAAAATAAAAAACTTAGACCATGAGGAATATATCATTTGCGTGTTGCAGAAAAAAGAAGAAGTGTGCATGGGCATCGTGCTACTGTTCTAATTGTAGCTGGGCGTTCTGCTACCGTAAATGGCCAAGCCGCTACTTTGTGTGGCCTAGTTGTCACTGTTCAAGATGTAGCTGGGCGTTCTGCTACAGTTGGAACTGTAGCCTAAAAAGAAATGGTTGCCATTCTCCTTCCGCGTATGCTTCTCTCTCTTTTAACTAAACTAGCCATAGGACCTGCATTATTTGGAACAAATATGTTACTGTTTGCTTGGAAGAATTATTTTTACCAACGATAATTATGATTTATATAGGTATTTCTCACATTGATTGTCGTTTTTGTCACTTTGATTGTGCTTTATGATGTTGCAAATGCTATGTAATTGCACTAACATACCCTTAAGGGGCAGTAAGACCTATACAACCACAATGACTTAATTTGCTTAATTTGTCATGCATTACTGCTGCAGTCTGACAGGAGGGTTGAAAACTGGTTCTGTGAAGCAAGATGCTGTGCACAAGCAGCATGTGGAATCACCACCTAGCGAATCGACACCAAAGGCAACTGCCACTGCAAATAATTGCTTTCCTTGCTCGTCTTGGTTTTCATGGTGTTGTCCCTGTTCTTGTCTTTCCTGTCCTTCCTGTCAATCTTGTAGTTGTTCTTGTCGTTGATGAAGTTAGTACTAGAAATCTATTAAACCCCTCTTTTTGTTCATAACAACTCCAAAACATTTTCATTAGGCACTTTAGTTTTTGTGACGAGGAAAGAATGGTGGGGTTGGATGTTGCACTGCAAGACTTTTCTGCAAATTCACTAATCTCCAAGTTTTATTTTTGCAAACTATTTACCCTTCCCTGTTGGAGCAACCAGACTTGTAAAATTCATTGGAAAAAGAGGGTTGAGGAGGTGGGATAGTGTCCAAAAATGTTGAGCGAATTTTGGTGAAGGATTAGCATGTGAATGTTTTTTGGTAAACGATTAGTATGTGAATGTTTTTGTAGTGTTAATGAGGCTTTTAGCTTCTTGCAGCTGTAAATTTAGTTGTTATTTAATGATGAGTTGGTTGAATTAGATGGCATTAAAATTAAGAACAAATCTATGTGTGTGTACGCGCGCTAACCGATCATAACATGAAGGTGTCTTCCTTCCAATGCAGACAGATAATTACTGTAACAAATGGACCACCCAAGAGATCGAAGAGGATTCCCATTGGAATTCAACTCAACGCTGTTTTACCAAAAAAACACTCAACCCTCATGAGCTGCGTTAAATGAATATATATTTGTAAAAACATATAAGTTATTTTGTCCATGCTGATTTACTAATCAATAAAATCAACTGATCAACTTTTAATTTTGTAGAAGATAACAAAAAAAACTTATAATTTTATAGAAGAATAAAATAAATTACAAAATGTTTTGAGCGTTTAAAACTAGAATGTGTTGACGTGGATGAATTTAATTTAATTTATTTTTATAAATAATTGATTAATTTAATTGGTTTAGCTTCATAAAGTTAATTTTCTCATATTAGGCTTTTAGAATAAAAATTTAACACTAATGGAGATGTGAATGAATTTAATTAGTTCAATTTTTAACTTTCTCATATTTGATTTTTAAAATAAAAATTAATTAATAATCAATTACAAATTGCTATGTAATCAAATAGTGGGTCTATTGTTAATCTTTGCTACGTCAAATGAAATCTTTAAAGCTTTCCGTATAAAATTATAAATTGCAAGTATCTTCTAATTAATAACATCTTTATGTAAAAAGAAAGTAGTATAATTACTGTATTACCCCATATCCAAAAATGGTAACACAACCTTATGTATAAATGTTGTATAATTGATTACTATTAATAAAAACCCCAACGGTGTTTTCTCTTCTTCTTCTTCTTCTTTTTTACCTCTTTCTTTGTTGAGTTTAAAAAAAAAAAAAGTGAAAACGTAGTATTTATTTATTGTTATTAAAATTGTGACACAAAAAAATTAACTAAAAAAAAGGGTTCTTAAAAAATAAATAAATCCTAGAATAAAAATTTACTTGGGCTAGGGATTTTGAGTTCGATATTGGATTTGGGCTGAACAATTTCAACCCACAATTAGCATATTCAACGGTTGCTGAACAGCAGCAGAAGTTGCAGAACACTGTGGCATGGTCTGCAACTTTGCTGATTGTCAAAGCTGATTATGAATATGAAGTGTGGAGGGTTGGAGAATTCGTATACACCCAGTTGTTCCAGCAAGAGGATTTGAGGAAATAGTGGGGATAGAAACTGTATAACGAGGATTGGAAAGTGGAGTTTTTGAGTTATGGTAACTACACTCTTTTGCTAAGTTTTTAACATGAAATGCTGAAGGGTCATTTTTAATTTGGATGAATATAAACACGAAACGCTAAAGTTGTTTTTTCCTTTTTGTTTAACTTGTTCGTTTTGGGTGATCTCCCATTTCATTTTTTTCATTTTTACTGAGGCGAATGATGTGTTTGAGAAAAGTCCTCAAAGGACCAAGAATTTGAAAATGTTATGTCATATAACGCTTTCGATTTTAGTAGCTTTGTTCTTGTTAGTATACTTTTTTCATTTAATAAGAAAATGTGGATTACATTTTAACTTTGGCTCTTTAATTAAAGCAACAGAAAAAAAAAATCCATTTTTAAATTCTTGTTGGTACAAAGCCAAATGTAATGAGAAGCATGCTGAAGATGTAGAGTTTTGTACGGATTTTATGGAGCATGGTTGAAAAACATTACAATCTAACTTAAGGAGCTGAGGGAATTTGTTCTTCTTCTTGATACATCTTTGCTTTATCCAGATGGATGATTTGTTGAAGAATCAAATCTTTGCAGTCCACACAATTGCAGCTGCAGGGTCAGTGACTTTGGGGACAGCTCTTACTTACCCTCTTGATACTATAAAAGTCCTCGTTCAGGTTTGTCATCTGCAACTTTGTTGTTTCTCTTTTGTGTCAACTTCTGATGCTTTTAAAATTTATTTGCTTGATGAAGAAAGATGGCATTATCTCCTCCAAAGCTAACTCCTCATATTACTTCACGTTGTCTGTGAGGTGAAAAACAGGTTGGCTCTGGTTCTAATAAACATTTGACGCCTAAACAGGCTTTAAACAGACTACGGTCTTTATCAGGAAATTCAGGTGAGTTCCTTAATTGGTTACTTTTAAAATTCCTGTTTACACATTTAAGTCCCGTGAAATCCATGGGCTGTGTCTTGTTCTTTATTTTCCATTTCCATCTTTTGCCATTGTTATTATGTAGGAGGTTAAAAAATCTGCATTCTGAATCCCATTTTTCAATCTATAATAGTTTCCCTGTCCTACATTAGATGTGATATGAATTGAACAGAGCATCCAATTCTGAGTTCATTTATTTATGAATAAAATCATTAATGGTTTGTTTTGGAATTAATGGTTGTAGGTTTGTATACTGGTTTCGGATGGTTGGCGCTAGGAAGAGTTTTAGGAGTTGGAACTCGCTTCGGAATCTATGAAATCTTGACAGCCTTTTACAAAGGTTTATTTATTTCATAAAGTTTTTCTTCTTTTATCTAATAATTTACTGTTATTGTTTAGCTAGTGATTCACTACGAATTTGCATATTCTAGATTGCAAGTATCTAGTCTGTTGCAGAAGATTGAGTAAAAGTTTTCTACAACCTAGCCCATTGGAAATTACTATGTATTATAGCTTTGAACTGTTTGGACTGAATTTTTTATATTTGTAATATCCATTTGTACTTTATAACATTTGTTCTTTGAACTTTTTAATTCTAAAGCAGTAATAAAGTGATAACTTCTCCCACTTGAATCACAAATAAGATCTTAGAAGTCAGAATTGTGTGTGGATATTTTGACGTATCAAGAGTATTTACCATTAGATTTTCTTTGGAGGTATTTATTTACAGCTTTTGACACAATTTCTTTCTTATTGCAAATTACCTTTGTGAAGATGGTCGAGAAGACAATCATGTATATGTCTCTGAGGCACTTATGGCAGGGCTTGTAGCTGGTGTGGCAGAATCACTCATATGCTCTCCTTTTGAACTCATTAAACTCCGTGCACAGGTGACCTCTGCTTCTCGTGTTCCAAGGTCTGCCTCTGTTTTTGAAAAAGGACCTGTTGCATCTGCTATTGAAAGATTACTACATGGATATACTCCTGACAAAAAAACATTGAATTATTCTGCCGGCCTTTTGTCCACACTAACAAGAAAACATCCCAATATGATGGGTGCTTTGCAAGAGTATCCGTGGATGATGACTGGGTCTGGGAAGCCACCATCAGTCTGCAATGTTGGGAGACCATCCGAAATTATCTCTTTGGAAGGATGGAATGCATTGTGGAGAGGTCTAAGGTCTGGAGTTGCTCGGGATTCTATTTTTAGTGGTATGTTCTTTTCCAGTTGGCAATTCCTACACCAAACAATGTTATATTGGAAGGCAGCTGGGATGGATCCACCACCAAGGTTCTGAAAATCATCCCTTAGTCATTTGCTTTCCCTTTTATATGTTTATTAGTAGTTGTTATTCGTTAAGCTTTTCATGTCTTATAACTAACAGAACTAAATTACAAAACCCTTCCGTGAACCAGAACTCATTAGTTGCACTGTTCTATCCACCTATATTGTGAAGCAATCCTTCTTCGGATTAGTTGATTAGGATGTTTGTCTTGATAAGTGCGACTAGATTCAATATGTGAGGTCATATTTGCTTTTTAGCTTTTTGCTTGTACCTTTTGGGAGTTGATTGATCACTTCTGGTTGTGCTCAAACAAAAGGACTTGATAGTTGTTGGAAAGCTTTGACCTTTCCATTTGTACTCTCTCTTAAAAAACCAGCTATATCACCTCACTACATAGTACAATTATGTACCCATTTTGTGCTTAGTTCATGTGAATGATCTAGTACTTTTAAGTTAGCACCGATAGAATAATTTGTGTCTAGTTTAAGTGAGTCTCCCTTTTGTTCAGGTCAGATGATGAAATCCCTCCACTGTCTCCTTTAGCTGTAAGTCTCGCAGCTGGATTTTCCAGCTCAGTTGCTGCTGCTGCTTCTCATGGTTTTGACACCGCAAAGTGTCGGTCACAATGTACTGTGCTGCCTAAGGTTTGTTACTTGTTATCAACTCAGTTCATATCTCCTTCGGTTATGTTATACAATCCTGGTTCCATGCTTGCTTTTCGATCTCCTGCAAACTTTATGCCTAAATAGAAAAAGTGCATGAACTGGTGGGTGAACATTGTGAATATAGTACTGGGTGTTTTATGTTATGCAGTTTGTGTCGTTGGAGAGGAAGTTTCTTAAATGGAGACTACCAGGGAATAGGTTTGAGGTCGTTACAGGGATCCATCCAGCAGATAGGAACATACTTTTCAATGGAATTTGGTTGCGGGTGGCTCGCAGTGGGTTAGCATCGTTCATGATCGTTGGGAGTTATTTCTTGGCTGTTGATCATCTTGTTTCTAAAGGAAGTAGATTGACATAGATTGCTTTCTCCAAAAGAGAAACATAATTTGTTTGTTATTATTATTATTTGAATTAAGAAATGAAAACTTCATATAATTTATTTTCAATATCATTATTCATATGTTCAATTTTCCCTGTTATAGTCCAAAGTCATGGACCAAGTCACCAAGCAATAGTATTTTTCTTTTTCTTGCCTTGTAATTTAACTAGAGTTTCTTAGAATGTACGGTCATGATTATTTATTCTTATTCTTACAATTATTCACAAATAAAAGTAAAAAGCGATGCGTCTTAGGTTTAGTGCTGAGAAGATCAATAATACGGCGTCGCAGGGGCTATGTCGTCATAAAACGACGCGTCTGAGGTTTAGAGCTGAGAAGATCATACGGCGTCGTAAGCTGTCTGTTATATTTGTTTGGCCACCTAGTCATCTTCCTCTTCTATCTCTGGTTTAGGGTTTTTCCACCTCTCTGTAATCTTCTAATTTTAAAGAACCTGAGAAGCCATGGATTTCCAATTTGGGCTTTTAACTTATTAAACAATGGAATCGCATCCCTCAGCGCCGAAGGTTACGAGTAAGAGAAAAAGAGAGTACATTACGATGGTTAACTTGAGCTTTCGAGTGGGCAATTTTGGCAATTAACTAAACAAAGTGATGTTGTTGTACGGAAACTCTTTCATGCCCTCTCTCGCCAGAACCTCACCTCTGTTTTCGTTCTTCGTCAAAGCCCCTCTTCCATTAATTTTCCGCCGTAGTGGCAGCCATTGCCGTCCCCTCCTCCAATGCCGTGCATCCTTCTGTACCAGTCCTCAGCTTCACCACGTTTCTCTAGGTTCCTTCTACATGGAGAAAAGAATCAGGTTTGGCACTTTGGCTATGTCTCCTGAATCATCGGCACCTGTTGCTAATCCGATGTCGAGTAGAGCGAAGAAGAAGGCTCGCCGAGAATCACCCGAGGGAATTCTTAGATACAAGTTGGATATGTGCTCTAAGGACGGTGATATTGTTGAAGCACTTCGGCTATACGACGAGGCTCGCAGTAGTGGCGTCCAGCTTAGCCAGCATCACTATAACGTATTGCTTTATTTATGCTCTTCTTCCCTTCTGGTGAATTGGGTGGTGTTGCTCTTAAAAGGGGTTTTGAAATTTTTCAGCAAATGGTGATGGATAAGGTTAAGCCCAATGAGGCTACGTTTACGAGTGCCGCTAGACTTGCTTTTGCAGCAGAAGACCCAGAAATGGCTTTTGATTTGGTGAAGCAAATGAAGAGTAATGGTATTCCGCCCAAATTGAGGTCGTACGGGCCGGTTTTATTTGGCTTCTGTAATAAGGGAGAGGTTGTTAGAGCTTATGAAGTTGATGCCCACATGGTTGAATCCGGAATCATGGCTGAAGAGCCTGAGCTTTCTGCTTTACTGAAGGTTAGTTCGGATGCTAAGAAGGGAAACAAGGTTTATGAGATATTACACAGGTTGCGAAGCACAGTGAGACAGGTTTCCGAATCAACTGCTGGAATTGTTGAAGATTGGTTCAAGTCTGAAGCGGCAGCAAAAGTTGGGAAGGAGCATTGGGATGTAAACAAGGTGGAGGAAGGAATTGTAAAGGCTGGTGGAGGGTGGCATGGGCAAGGGTGGTTGGGGACTGGGAGTTGGAAGGTGACAAGGACTCAGATGGATGAAACAGGCGTGTGTCAATCTTGTTCTGACAAGCTTGTTTGTATTGATATCGATCCAAAAGAGACTGAAAATTTTGCTACTTCATTGGCCAGTTTGGCTTGCCAGAGAGAGGCTAAGGCTGATTTTGTGAGGTTCCAGGTTTGACACTGGCTTCTTTAATTTTCTCACTTTTTCAGATTCAAGTAGTCTAGTTTTTCATAATTCATTGGATTTTGGGGAGTTTATGCTTTTATCTTCTGTTCCTTTTTTCTTTGTCATTGGGATTTTGTTGCTCAAATTCTTCAAGACTGGCTGCTGTCACTTATTGTACCACAAGGACGGTGTTATGGGGCTGAAATTGTTTGAGTTAATTGATATGCATCTAATCGTATTGGCTTCATATGTATGAAAGTTGTTATTTAGAAATGAGAGTCTTTGAGGAATGCATCGAGTTATATAGATAGCTTGCCAGTATGTTGGTTTTGAATGAAATCATGCAGAATGTAAGACTAATATGTTGCAAGGAAGTGTTCTTTCTATATTGCAAACGAGGTTGGAGAAACCCCATATTTCTATAATAAGGAAGTCAAGCATAGGTTCTCAAGTTTCCTTGTTATGTAATTATTTATAAGTTTTTCATTGCAATATGTCAATGTTCAATATTTCCTATTTATCTATGCTTTGATTCGAGTGATGGATATTATGTTTCAGTGACATCCTGATTCATTAGAAGTTGTACTCTCGCAGGACTGGCTTCAGGAGCATGGTCCATTTGATGCAGTTGTAGATGGTGCTAATATTGGTCTAATAAATAATCATAATTTCAAATTTTCCCAGGTAAGTGCGCAACTATGATGAATTCCACGGTAATCTGATTTGATATTTGTTGCAGGTATATAGATGGACTCTTAACTGTTCTTTCTATTGTAGCTTAGGTCTGTTGTATATCAATTACGCGAAATGAGTCCATCAAAGAGATTACCACTTGTGATATTGCACAGACATCGGATAACTGATCGTCTTGCTCAGATTCCTAGAAACAAGAAATTGTTAGCTAGTTGGCAGGAGTCTGGTGCTCTTTATGCTACTCCTGCTGGTTCAAATGATGATTGGTACGTTTGCATTTATTAACATTTTTTTTCCCTGCGATTCTATCAGACCCACCCCCCCACCACACCCACCCCCCACAACCCAAAAAAAAAGAAAAAGAAAAAAAAGGAGGTGCATACCAATAACTTCCAGTTGGTCTGTTCATTGTGTGCTGTTTTCAAACTTTTGTTGCTTCACTAATTTCGATGCTGGATCTTGGCTTATTGGATTCATCACTAATATGAAAGATCTGTTTTAGAAGATGGAAATCTATAGCAGTTCATGTAGAAGCAACCAAGAGAAAAAAACCTGCCTTGGTGGTTGCTTAGACTTTAACCGTATTAGACTAATAAAGTTGAACAAAAGTTGCTGCAAAGTTGTAGTCATGACCAATTTTTAGGGACATCCATAGACTTTATGTGGTCCATAGTATTATTAAGGTTAAAATATTACCATTTTTTAACTCTTTATAACATGCTGGAGATTAGGGATAAAACAATTATGTAACAAGTTGCTATTTATATCTATTTAAACATGAGTATTTAGTTGTCGTAGGAAGTTGATCAGCTGACAAATGTTTTCAAAGGTTAACATTAGTGGATATGAAAGTTTTCCATGGTGTTCATATAAAAGCCAATTCTTCTTCAAATTTGCAGCTTTCTAGTTTGGCCCTCATTGTTCACTTCTGCAATAAAGTTGATTTAATGTTATTTACAGGTACTGGTTGTATGCTGCTGTTAGTTGCAAGTGTTTACTGGTGACAAATGATGAAATGAGGGACCACTTATTCCAATTGCTAGGGACTAGCTTTTTCCCAAGATGGAAGGAAAAACATCAGGTACTGTCCCTCTTTCATTTGGGTATGCTTCTGAAAGTTCTTATTCCAACAACTCTTCACGTTTATTCTTATTTCATGCTACATTTATTATCGTATTCTTTTGAAAGTCCTTACTATGACTCTTCTTGCGTGATTCTTATGCGATACCATATTTGTTTTTCAAACAATAGCACTAACCATTTTCTTTTGGTCTTACTGGCTTTCTTATTTAGCATTAAGTTTAGAGCAATTACATTGAATTTATTTTTTTATTTTTTCTCATTTGTTTCATCAAAAGATTATTAAAAGACAAATTGGAGTAGTACATGCTGTTATTGTTGAGAGGTATGACAATTGGTCCCTTATGGATTTTACCAGTCCTGTCCCATCCCCATTCCTAGATTAAGCCTAGGATCTGGTCTATTTATGCATAGACCACTCTCAATTGTTTCACTCCCCTGAATTCAAGCTGGACTTTAATCTTGAAAGCTTGAGATATGATTTGAGATTCAATGCCATGTTGATAATGCCAATTGCCACATTCAAGTATTTGAATACAAAGAATAACCAGAAGAAATGGCACGCTTATGTGTTTTGATTATATTTGAAGGTCCGGCTATCAGTGTCAAAGGAGGAAGGACTTGCCCTTAGCATGCCACCTCCGTATTCTAACGTAATTCAGGTGAGTAAATCAAACTGCTAAGCTTATTGTCACTTTCATTGATATTTGAGTTTCTATACAGATATTTGATGAAATTAGGTTATGTACATGCCTGCAGGAGTCGAAGAACGGTAGTTGGCACATACCAACAGTCACAGGTGATGATTTTGAAACCCCAAGACAGTGGCTGTGTGCCACCAGAACCAAGATTTAAAATTAGAGAGGGAGAGAGTAAGAGAGATTCGATTGTTCTCCATTTTTTATTGATTCGTAACCAAATCAATTTTGTTCAAAGACAAAATTGTGTTCATTGCACACTATGCTAATTATGAATGGAATAAACAAATTAACGTGGTTTTCATCTGTGATGTGCATGATAAGGATAGTATATGAGCTCTCTTGTTTATAGGCAACTTTTAATAATTGTTTTAGAAGTTTTCAGAATTCCATATAGGTTTGGTATATTTAATTTTGTTATGCAAAAATTGATATGGGAATTTTTGTAACCTATTCTTAAACACTAGTACAGCATAATCCATGGGGATTGAAAGCCAAAGACGAAGGATAAGCCTTTATTCCCAAAATAATAATAATAAAAAAGAAAAGAAGAGCCAGGGAAACAGAGAGATTACAAGTTGATTGAGATAGTCGGCGTAATTGGTAAGGGCGTCGGAGGTGGAGGATTGGGTGGTGATAGTTCTCCTCACCCTCTTAGCTGTGCTCAGCTCCGTCGTCCCTGCAACTATTTGAGAACAATAATTATTATAATGGTAGACCCAAAGCAAGAGCAGAGACAGAGTAAGAGAGTGTATATACGGAGGAGGAGGCGGTGCGATTTGGAAGCCATCAGAGTCACAGAAGTTTTCCAGAATGTAGAGCCGTACAACATCTTATGTGCTGTCTCTTCCCTTCTCCATTTTTAAGCCTAACAAACATAATCAAAACAAATAAATACTTATTGTACAGATTAATAAGCAACTTGGGATTTCGGAGCAGCCTCTTAAGCCATACTGGACAATATTGGATTAATATGAAGAAGATAATATGTAGAAAAAATAATAATAATAATTAAAATAAAAATATAATAATAATAATAATAATGTAATTTGTTTATATTAGACTTTCCGTGAATATTAAGAAATGAGAGTTTCAAACACGACAGTTTTAATTTCTACAAAAATCAGCGGAGTTTTGATTGGATATGATTATGAAGTTAATTACTAACTAGGTTACATTCCTAAGCCCCAAAGCCAATCTAGAATTGCTAAGTAATACCGCACCAACATCCAAAACCTGGAATTGTGCTGCCCTGGCTTCTAAATAACAATTTTTAAGGTCTTATCAAATTCTTAAATTACCATTTAAAGGAGGTGACTCAAAACCAGAGTTTTCATTATTTTTTTCCCCTCTCCGTTACGAACTCATTATCAAATAATTAAAAGGAAATTACCAGTTTTGGTGAAGGAAAAACTTCCCAAATTTCATTTTATTAAATTATTGAGGAAGGTTTTGTACCAAATAAATAAATAAATAAATGGTTATTACTGATGTACATCTTCCCTATTTTATTATAATTAAATAATTAGTAGTAATCTATTACAAAATAATAACCATTTCCACTAAAACAATTACAAAATAATTTATTTATTTATTTTTTAAAATGAACAAATCCACTAAAATAGATTGTGAAATTTCCACACAACCTGCGCTGAATAACCCCAGCCTTACTCCTTTTTAAATTTAGCTAGCCAGTTGGGTATTCCACGTGGCAGGAGACGATCAGCGCATGAGCGTTCAAGGCTGGGACCCACAGACTCGTAATGTTCTAACGGGCAGCCGCCATGTGTTGACGAGATTGCCGCATTAAAATTGACCGCATGTGGACCCCCCCACTCCTCACCGGCAAAGTCCTGGGGGACCCACACCCTGAAAAGTACGAAGCGATTTGTCCGAAAGAAATTATAAAAAAAACGAGAATTTAGAAAATTAAAAAAAAAAATGAAGTAAATAGAAAGCAACTCCAAAAAGTGTAGAGGAGACTTTTGGGGAAGAAAGAAAATCCAGAAGCAGTAAGCGGAAGGGCAAAGACGGAGAAGAAAACGAAAGAAAGTGGAAACTACTGAAAGAAAGAAAAAAAAGAACGAAAAAAAACGCGTTTTTTTTCTTTTTGGTTTGTTGTTTTCTTCAACAATACATAGAAAAGACACTTGCTTTCATTGTTTTTTGGTCGGTGGCAAGATCTGTCTCTTCTGTGTGTGTGTTGCCTGAAAGATGAAATGCCATATGCTGCTGGGTAAAACTGTGGTTTTGTTCTTCGTCTTCTTCGTCTCGTGCTGTGTCGTATGCAGGAGTGCTGCGTTGGTTTCGGAGAGATTGACTTTGCTTGAGCTCAAGGCCTCTGTTTCTGACCCTACTGGGATTCTCTCCAGCTGGAACTCCACCAGCTCGGATCACCACTGTTCGTGGTTTGGCGTCTCCTGCGACTCCAAATCCAGAGTCGTCTCGCTTGGTATCACCGGCTCTGGTGGAAAACGTGGTGAGTCTCAAGCTCTTTCTTGTTCAAAGTCTTTGAAAGTTGAGTTTCCGTTGAATGGGTTTGGAGTTAAGAGGAGTGGTTCGCGTACGGATGGAAAACTAAGTGGAAAACTTTCGCCTTTGATTGGGAAACTCACTGAACTTAGAGTGTTATCACTGCCTTATAATGATCTGAGTGGTGTAGTTCCTTTAGAAATTTGGGGTTTGCAGAAGCTAGAAGTACTTGATCTTGAGGGAAATTTGCTAACTGGGAAATTGCCAAGTCTATTTACTGGTTTGAGGAGACTGAGGATTTTGAATCTCGGTTCTAATAGGATTGATGGTGAGATTCCGTTTTCGCTATCGAAATGTGGTGGGTTAGAGGTCCTGAATTTAGCTGGCAATGCAGTGAATGGAACGGTACCTGGGTTTTTTGGTAGTTTTCGTAAGTTGCAGGGTCTGTATTTGTCTCAAAATAGGCTAACAGGGGATGTTTCGGCCAAATTTGGAAGTTCTTGTTGGAATCTTGAGCATCTGGATCTGTCAGGGAATTTCCTAGTTGGCAGGATTCCGGATAGCTTGGGAAATTGTCGACGGTTACAGAGACTTTTGTTGTTTTCAAATATGTTCAGTGGAGGAATTCCCCATGAGTTTGGCCATCTTCGGATGCTTGAAGTTTTAGATGTTTCTAGAAATAACCTTAGTGGTCCAGTACCTGCTGAGCTTGGACAGTGTATTAACTTGTCCGTTCTTGTGCTTTCCAATCTTTTTGATCCGCTTCCAACCAATCAAAATTCATATGGAGATTCTTCAATTGAATTATCTAGCGGGAGTTACGGTGATTATAACTCTTTTGGAGGCTCCATTCCGTTGGAAATCACAACGCTTCCAAACTTAAGAATAGTTTGGGCACCAAAAGTTACTCTCGAAGGTAAGCTTCCTAGCAATTGGGGTGCTTGTGAGAACTTGGAAATGGTAAACTTAGCTCAGAACCAGTTCAGAGGAGAAGTCTATGGCGTTTTTGAAAGATGCAAGAAGTTAAATTATCTTGATTTGAGCTCAAATAAACTTACTGGGAAGCTTGATGAGAAACTTTCAGTTCCTTGCATGACCGTCTTCAATGTTAGTGGGAACCTAATGTCAGGATCCATTCCAAGATGTAATGATAAATTGTGCTTCTATGTGCCTTTCAATTCAGACGTCATTCAAATCGACAACCCATCAGTTCCATATAAATTGTTCTTTACTTGTAGAACTAGTCTTGAAACACCTTTTCCATTTATTGGTGCTAGTTCTGCTGTGATTCACGATTTCAGTAACAACAACTTCAGTGGTCCAATTAAAAGACTTCCAATTGCACAAAAGAGATTGGCTAAGAAAACCAATTATGCATTTCTTTCTGGTGGAAACAAGCTCACAGGACCATTGTCTGAGGGCTTATTTGGAAAGTGTGATGGATTAAATGGAATGATTTTGAATGTTAGCAACAACAGATTCTCTGGCCGCATTCCACTGAAGATTGGTTTCTTGTGCAGATCCCTTACACTCCTGGACGTATCTGGCAATGAAATCTACGGACCACTACCCTCCAGTCTTGGAGATTTGACATCTCTTGTTGTTCTTGACTTGAGTAGGAATAAATTGCAGGGACACATTCCGGAAAGTATGAGTCATTTGAAGTATCTTAAGTATTTGTCCCTGGCTGATAATAACCTGACTGGTACAATTATTAACAGATTTGTACACTTAGACTCCCTTGAAGTGTTAGATCTGTCTTCAAACTCTCTCTCTGGTGATATTCCACAACGTTTTGTGTACTTAAGAAATCTAACTATTCTTCGGCTCGACAATAATGAACACTGCAGAAGGATCCCTTCGAGATTGGCTAATGTGTCATTTATCAACCTGTCCAGGTTGCTCTCTTTGAACAACAGTTTGAAGAATTGCAGTGGTGTCCTTCAGAACCCTTTGCTTTATCAAGGCCATATAGTCTCCCGATTATTGTCTTCCTCAGATCAGCCAGTTAGCAATTTGACTTCACAAAACACTGCTGCTCCTTCATCCGGAAGTGTTGGTAATGATGAAAAGGATGGGGGATTAAACTCCATTGAAATTGCATCCGTGGTATCTGCATCAGCCATCTTATTAGCTCTTCTAGTTGTAATTGGCCTTTTCCTTCTCACAAGAAAATGCATACCAGATTCGAGGGTTCGGGGTTCTGAATTGAGAGAAATTACAGTTTTCACCAACATTAATGTTCCACTGACATTTGAGATTATTGTTCGAGCAACAGGTAATTTCAATGCCAGTAACTGCATCGGAAATGGAGGATTTGGGGCTACTTACAAGGCCGAAATTTCTTCAGGAGTTAAAGTAGCTGTAAAGAGGCTTGCTGTGGGAAGATTCCAAGGTGTTCAACAATTCCATGCTGAGATCAAGACACTCAGAAGGATAAGACACCCAAACCTTGTAACTTTAGTAGGTTACCATGCCAGTGAAAACGAGATGTTTCTGGTATATAATTATCTACCTGGAGGTAATTTGGAGAACTTCATTAAGGAAAGACACAAAAGAGCCGTTGATTGGAAGATTCTTCACAAGATTGCCTTGGATATAGCTAATGCACTTGCTTATCTGCATGACCAGTGTGTTCCACGTGTCCTGCATCGTGATGTCAAGCCAAGTAATATATTGTTGGATAATGACTTCAATGCTTATTTGTCCGATTTTGGACTATCTAGGCTTTTGGGAACTTCTGAAACTCATGCGACAACTGGTGTGGCTGGAACTTTTGGATACGTAGCACCTGAATATGCCATGACCTGTCGGGTGTCTGAGAAGTCTGATGTTTACAGCTATGGGGTGGTGCTGCTTGAGTTGATTTCAGATAAGAAAGCCTTGGACCCTTCATTTTCTTCACATGGAGATGGTTTTAACATTGTTTCTTGGGCATGGATGCTGTTGCGAATGGGTCGTGCTAAGGAGTTCTTTACTGATGGGCTTTGGGATGCAGGTCCTCATGATGATCTGGTGGAGATGCTATACGTAGCTGTTACTTGCACAGTTGAGACACTCTCCATCAGGCCTACAATGAGGCAAGTTGTGCAAAGATTGAAAATGATTCGACCTTCTTAGTTTAGCTAGACAATGAGGCCTCTGGAATTATAGGGCAGAGCACAAGTATAGAAGGCACAACCTTTTCTTTTCTTCTCTCTTTGTAAACCCCCTTATTCCACAGAGGTGTAGAAGGTGTAAGATGAAGATATGGCATGCTTGTGCTTTTTGCATTTGCTCCCACTTCCATTTTGGGGCATCCCTGGGATGTGGTTCTGAGCTCCTTGATTCTCTTGTAACAAGTATGTTCAATCTCAAGCTGGGAAATTTTTTGAAGCTTCTCCCATTTGTATTGTCTTACACCATTTTTCATTGAAATATAATCCAGAGGAAGAATGGTTGTTGAATGTCTGGATATCCATGCTTTATTAGTTGCTTATCTTTTTGTTTGCTGCCTTGTTTAAGATTTGAAGTTTGGATGCTGGACTCAGGTCTTTTTTGGTTATCTAGTCTTTGACAGTTGAATCATTCTTTTCGATCACATGCATATATAGATGTCATTCTATTGGATTTTCTCTCTTCAACTCTTTTATCTTTTGTGGGGCTTCACTGTTAATATACGGGCTTTTTCTTCCGTGCAGATTATACAATTTCATATCAATACTGAATGATATTTTTGAGAATATGAGATCATTTGTGCTCCTTTGACAGAAGCCTTTCATGTGCAAAATGATCTGTGTTTGTCTGTAAAAGTTGAAATTTTATGCTCTTGCTCTTGTTCTTCCCATTGTTTCTTCTTGATTCGGTCTTGTGGTTAAAATAATGATTTTACAGATTAGTTTTTTAAATAATACTTTAATTTTCATTTTTCTGGTAGAAAGTTATTTACTTGTGAGTTACAGATATCATATTACTAATGTATATTGACTAAAAACTCCAATTAGAAAAATGTAGTCACTGTGAATGGGATTGGAGAATGTACATCGACTTCCAAATACTTTTATAGATTTTTTTACAAATGAGTGATTTTTATTGAATTGATAGATTTCTATTAATTTTTTTAGAATTTTTTTTAAAAAAATCTAAATAAATTTTTGGGGTGAGAGGAGGATTCCTAACAATTTTTTCTTCAAGAACTTTAAAGTGAAAATCTTTAAAAAAAAAATTTAAAAATCTATATATTTTAAAATTTATTGACTTTTTAAATATCTCTAATTTTTTATGGACTAATTGAATACTCTAGAACTATTAAAGACCTTTTTTAAAAATATAAAAAAATTTCATTGAATATATTATAATTTTCTTACAATCTTTAAAAATTTTAGTGGAATACTTCTGAACTTTTCGATTTTAAAAGCCTTTTAAATTATCGAGCGGAATACACAGAGGCTCGTTATAACATTAGAGGAAGTAACTCCAATAATTTCTTGGAAGCAAAACAGAAATGATTCTGGTGGATTCAG
Organism: Rhamnella rubrinervis; assembly: GCA_007844105.2. Lineage (NCBI taxonomy): Eukaryota > Viridiplantae > Streptophyta > Magnoliopsida > Rosales > Rhamnaceae > Rhamnella > Rhamnella rubrinervis. Next base: position 4,368,365 of record CM017577.2, read on the forward strand.
AATCAACCTTTTGCTATTAAAACTTAATAGCTTTAGAAAACTACTTTAACATGAAAAATATTGACTTTTAAGGCTTGGTATGGAAAGTTCGACCTTTTATGATCCACAACTGATCTTCTGGGATAAATAATCAACCTTTAGCGATCAAAATCAACCCTTTTCGAGTTCAAATAATCAAACGGTAAACATTTGTACACCCAGATTAGAAAGGAAATAAGGACAGCCAAAAAAAACAAAATGGAACCAAGATGGGCATGATAAAGCCTTTGAAGAGATGCATTTAAAACTCCCTTCCCAAACATGACCAGTTATCATTATATATAAGTTCCATTTTCAAGAACTTCCCAAAGAAAAACTAGAGAGATGAAAGAAAAGGAGCTGTTTTTTGAATTCTCCTTTTTTTTCTATTTCATATTTCACATACCCCATTTCTTTTCAAGGGGTTTCACTTTTAATACTACAACAGGCACTGCCATTACGAAAAAGAAGTAGAGGAAGGGTTTACAACTATATGTCTAAGTGGATGAGCAACATCACTACCACCAGCATGCTTGACAAACTCTGCCGGCGACAGAAACTTGCCATGGCACACACACATTATCCTCACTTCCTCTCCCTTCCCATACCTGTATAGAATTCCTTCTATTCTTCTCCCGTTAGGACCGTCTCCTTTCGTGAAAACACAAGGCATATCTTCCAATGTGCTCATTCCGATCTCTCTTCTCCTATTTTCTGCAGAATCTGGTTTTTTTAATGTATTTTCTGACTTAGGTGTCCCTGAAGAACCCAGCAAGTCCTGGTTGCTTCTTTCTTGCAACAATTGATTACCGGCAGGGCTTCTTGCTTCACCACAACTGCTTGATCCTGTTGATGTAAAGGGAAACTATGAGAAAATTGAAGGTGCTGTGCCTATCTTCTCCTTTACCAATCATAAGCTTGCCAAGATATTACTAATATGGGAATCCAGACTACAATTGTCTAATGTTAGAGCAAGAACCTATTAGAGGTCACATTAACTAATCTAATTATTGCAGTCAATTGAAAGTACCGGTATTAGTCAAGCACACGAAATCTTAAGACTGCCCAACGACATGAAAAGAGACCCAAAAGCGTATTCATGTTTTCAAGCTACAACTTATTTCAGCTTTTTCTTCACTTTTATCCAACGACATGAAAAGAACCCCCAAAGGGTAAATACACATGAATAATTTGCATAAGATTCAAACAACTGTTGTAGGCTTTCCATAATTAGCTGAAGCAGGGGCTCAGAAGCATAATAAGCATCAAAGTTTTGATATATCTCAATTTTGTTGCACAGCAATACATACAAGGATGGCGTGGCCATCACATACACCACCAATGTTCAGGCATATCAACAACAAATCTAGTTTGTATTTTAAAGTACCCCAAATTGAATCTTTGACATAGCTTACTGCTATTCCAAGTTACTAAATCAAAGCAATACCACTACATTTTTCTTCCATTAACATATATCAGAGCATGACCAAGATTTAAGACGTTTAAGCAAAATGCACCTTGAAGCTGCCAGGAATATGTCTTGTCTGCTTCCCAAAAGGAAAACAACCTCCCAGGTTCCCTTCATTCCAAAATAGAATTATATTTCACAACATTTCATGGGGGCATAAAAATCATGAAGTTCAAGTCAACAGCAATCTGTAGCCATCCAAGATTGTTGCAGCACTTGCCACACTGAAATGCAACCTGTCCAACACATAGTCTAGTAATTTTCTCCAATAAATCTGCCCAAGTTATTTGAATTTTCGTACTTCTTAAATTGTTGAAACTTAGTTAAGCTCCTACATGAGGAAATAGTTCCAAACTTTTAACATCTATAAAATTTTTAACAAGTTCCAGACTTTACTTGCCAACAATATGATTAGCAGTTAGCACCTGGATGCAAAAAGCAGTAAAATTAAGACCATGGAAACTACAAAAACAAATTAAACGAGAAGCCATTTGACATCTTCAGTTTGGGGTTTCTGATACTACAGGACTGGTTTTTATGAGAACCCAAACGTCACATGATTGAAAATAAGATAAAAGCCTCAGGTGCCTTTGCCACCTGAGCATCGCAATGGAGGCAGAAGGCTAAGAGTGGAACCAAAGCAAACAAAGAAATCAATATCAATCTACTAAAGAGTTGGTATTAACAGGTATATTTAGCCAAATTTCATACCAGCTGGGAATGGTCAGGTCAAATTTAAAAAAACACATGCATGGACTTTGACGAACGATTTGGTAACTATCATAAACAGAAATACATGCATGGACTTCGATGAACATGTTGGATATGTATCATAAACAGAATTATACTTCACCCTTCTCTTGTTAACAAATGGGTAAGGTTTGCAAACAACTTCAAGAACTAAAGCATTTCAGACAATAACCATTAACCACTCATTCCAAATCATGACTTCTAACATACAAAGCGTCAAACATAGAATTCACCTAGGAAAGGGAGAAGTTTCTGTATCATGCCCTTGAAGGGAGTAATGGGTTTCAAAATAAAGAGCCATCAGGTTCTGAAATTACTGTAAAACTATACATTGTCAATATCAAACTAATCATTTTAATTTGAGCAAGCTATACAATGCGTGTTGAAACTTGAGAGTTTTAGTCCTCTGCGCCTTTCCTTTGTAGTGTATATGAAATCTGCGTAGGAAAACAACTTGAGGTTGTTGGCTCATTACGTGGATGAGAAGCTAAAAAGTTCAACCAGATGCACTCCACATGCTTTTTGACGTGCACATAGAGGTAGCATGGGATTTACATTTCTATTCACAAATCAAAGCAAGATGGCCTTGTTTTCGGCCCCTTTTAGGTCAATGTGGTGGTCCTGGGTTAAATGCAAACGCTATATCATGTAGCTCCTTAGGCCTACACTTTGCTTTCAATCTAAACGATTTCCACTAAGAGAAACTTCTTTTTTACTGTTCATACCAGATATTCCATTATTGGGATACTCCTTACTGTTTTCAGTCAAGAAACATGTTTTAACTCAATTGCTCAGTTTGCTTTTTTCAAACGTAAGCTAAAGTGAATTTAAAACAACTGCCTAGATTAGTAAAGGCTAGTGGCTCAACTTTTTTTTGGGAAACCAAGCCACATGTGGCATAAGATTTATCTACTATTGTACTCAGCATTAAAGAAACAGGAGGTTTCGGGAAAACCTTAAGAGGATATGTCCTAATAAAGCAGGCTCATTACAATTTTCCAAAATTAAACAAAACTCATCCAACCCAAAATAAACTAAAAGCAAATTTCATAATTGAAATCACAATTCAATTTTATTTTATTTTTTTAAGAAAACAAAAAAAATTCCTCAAACCCAGAATAAAAAACACTTTCACAAAGAGAGCAAAAGTTGAAAAACAAGAACAAAAATTTGAATACCTTGAATAGGTTTACTCTCCAAGTCAGACATGCCTGATGAGCTCCCACCTTGGGATTCCATGGAACCCTGCGAAGATGGTTGACCAAAGCCCTGCAAACCGCCAGAATCTCCCGGGAACCCGGCCTTCCCTTTCGACATTACGTTGAGTCCGCCGCCATGCACGGCCTGTCTCGCGGCAGCGGCCCAAGTCGGCAAGCCAAAAGGTGGAGCCACCGTCGAGCTCAGCGTTTTTGCAGAAGCAGCACCACCATGTTGTTGGTGTTGCTGAAGCTTATCTTCCTCAGAAAAACACCCTTCTTTCTCAGACTTTGCAGAGCTGATGGTGCTCCTCTGCTTCTCCGACCTCCTTCGCTTTGCCTCCATTCTTCTCAAAGTCTGCAAGTCTTTCCTCTTCCTCCACTCCTCTTCAGTCTCCGTCGGAAGCGAAGAGGTCCTTATGAGACTTGGGTACGAAACAGGTGGCAGAGTCGTGGCCTCGTCGTTTGTGACAAGTGGCATGGTCCCAGCAATCGACGAAGATCGGGTTAGCTTCTTCTTAGCATCCTTATCGATCCCAAATCGACCGCCTAATGAAAGCCCAAGATTCAGCTCAACTTCTTCTGAATCTTCTTCTTCACCAGGCGCTTTGTTTTCAGAGCTGCCACACATGAATCTCTGAAGCAGATCTCTTGGGTATTTTTCCATTTGCAGAGATAGATTTTCCATTGCTTTGCTTCTTCTCTCGTTCATGTTTTCTTTAAATAAGAAAAAAAAATGGAATAAAACACAGGAACAAAAAAAAAATAAAAAATTGAAGCAGCTAAACTTCGTCCTCTTCAGCAGCTACACCTTTGTCTCCGATTAAAAGAGACAGCTTCGTGATCTGCTTCAGAAAACCCATCTACACAAACTTGTTCTATTTCTCAAAAACCCGTTTCAAGTAATGCTTTGAATACCAAAATAAATGCATTCAAACACAAAACCCATCTCACAAATAACCCAAAAACTGAAACTTTTCCTTCTCTTTTCTCTTTTTTCACCTTTTGTTTCCTTTCGAGTTTTGTCACTTTGATAAATAATCTCCAAGTGTGAAAAACATCCAACATCTCATAATAATCCCCCCAAAAAACTCATCCAAATTAGCTAAAAAATGAAAACAGAGCATCGGATTGTGCCGGAGAAAAAAAGAACAGAAATTGAAATACAGAAACAGGGCAAAACAATGGAAAACGAAAGCAGAAGAGTGTTTCTGTTTTTTCTTTTTTTTTTTATCGGAAGGATACGTGAAAAGGATGGGGTAGTCATAAAGTTACGAAAATGCCCTTAGCGTTCTGACAACAAATGTACGTGGAGGAGCCAAGTGGCGGCAAAGAAGAGCGCCAGAGACACGTGGTCTGACTGGCAACGATTTTTTTTTTTTGTTGCAACTGGCAATGTCCTTTTGGCGTCTGTCTATAATAACAAGTTGTGTTACACAGACACGTGTCGAAAGGAGAATAGAGAGCTGAAGAAGGCCACGTGTCGGCCTAATTTCTGCATCCTGGGAAGTCGACACGTGAGCACGTATATATGGGTTTTGGGACGCGTGTAGTTGTAATATAAAAAAGCTGCTGCGGCGTTGGTTTTGGTTTTTGGTCGTGTGCTCCGTGCTTTGTTCTATTGATCATAGTACTTAGCTGTCTTAACTCTTAATTTGTACTTTTCTTCTAAAAAAAATAATAATAATAATTTAAAAAATAAAAAATAAAATTATTAAAAAAAGTTAGTTTAATTATATTTATCATCTTATACTTTAGTTATTATATTAATATAATTTTTATATTTTTAAATTATTTTATATTTTTAAATAAAATTAAATAATTTTTTATGCTAAAATTTATTATCAAAATTAATTGTATCATATCATAATTCAAGTAAGTATTCAATTGAAATTTTTTAATTATTTTTTTAAAAATTATTATACTAAATAAACTATTCGCCTTTTTAATTAAAAAATTTTACTCGAATATCTATTTGAACTCTAATATGATATGATCTATCAAATTTGACATAAATTTTTAATAAAATTACTTATTTGATCTTATTAAAAAGTGTAAAAGTGAAAATTATTTAAATTAAAAATATATAAATCATATTAACACAGCATACAAAATATATATGTGATAAATATAATTAATCAAAATAAATTAATTAAAATGCATGGATCCTTTTATAACTATTACTTATCTATACGAGAAAAATGAAAATAATTATAATAATTATTAGTTTTATAAAATTTCCTTGTACTAAATCTTTATTTATATATAGCATTTTATGGAAGAAAAAAAATATATATATATATTTATAAAAAGAATGACATATCACAATGTCAATTCCATACTTGAAAAAATAAATGCATTTTAAAACTAGAAAAGGACAAATTCATACTTTTATTTGTCTTCGGTTAAATAAAAGGCTTGAAAAAGATGATATAGAATATGGAGTTTAGTTTTGTAATTTTAAAATAAATAAGTAGACTTGTATCTTATATACAGCATATGTGTACATACACTAGTCTTGAGGGGATGTGGGTGGCATAGCCAATGAAAGGATGATATGTAAGTTTATTTGAATTGGAAAAATTGGTGGTGGATCAAAATAAAAAAAAATAAAAATAGTCATAAAAGGTGGGGTGTTCTTGTATTTTTTTTTTCCCTCTCTCTATTTTCCTAATTATTTTAGTGGTGGTCAACAAAATTACACCGTACAAGTCAACGAGGAAGTGCTGGAGATAACATCGGCGAGTTTATCGCGATGCACGTGGTACCAAATGAGGACCCACGTTAGCGGGCGAGGATAGTGTTAGCCACCCCCCAAAGTCAAGTTGCACTATTTAAAAAAAAAAAAAAAAAAAACAGTTAATTGGAATAATAAATAGAAAAAGAGCACAAGGGACTCTACCAGTTGGTGTAGGTGTAGGTGTAGGTGACACGTGTCGAAAGTTAAGCAGAAATATCCACGTGTTGAAGTGGGTGGGGATCATTTACTGTTCAACACATCAAATCACCCACCGCTGAGTGCGACCACTTAGCGTGGCCTTTTTGAGCCGTCGGATTATGTCACATCCTCCATGTGTCGCGCCGAGAGAGAGCAACTTAAAATCAGGAGGTTTATTTGTTATTTATTTAATTTTGATAATAAATTAATTCAAATAATATGCTAAAAATATATTTAAAGAATACAAACCTCCGCAACAATCTTATCAAATTTAAAGTTGTGGTGACGTCACAAAGAAAGACCATCCACATCTACGAAATATAAATTCCATTCCATTTCACATAACCATTTATTTATTTATTTTTGATTGCTGACGTGGATCGGTTGCTTGTCGAGTGCAATAAAGAAGTAAAAAATGAGTCAGAAGGATTGCGTCTTAATAATTAATTTGAAAGAATAAGATAAAAAGGCAGAGAGCGAGGGGGGGACAGAAGGACAAGAAATCTTGGAAGGATGATTTGGTAGGACACGTCATTGACGTTGACATCGTGTGTCAGAAGAATCTTCCGACAAGTCGCCACGTGTTGTTCGGTTCAGTGGACTTTGGTAGATTACGAACACGACAAAAAAAAAGTTTTCAGACTTACGTGGCTCTTCCTTCCTTAATTGCAATTGGGTTTGCACATTTCTCAAGCATTTTCCCTGTTTTCTGCTTCTTCTTTTTTTCATCAACTGTGGCATGATTCTCCCCAAAACAACAAAAGAAATAGAAAACTTAAAAAAAAAAAAAAGAAGGAACTAAAATAATAAATGCATGCTAACGTGCAACTTTCATCGCTGTTACAAGTTTACAGGCTGATTCAAAATAAACCTCCAAAATAACAAGAAGCAACCGTTGTGTTACATATTTTATTTTATTTCTTTATTATGATAAAAATAAAAAAATAATTAACAAGTAAGCGTTACGTTACGTTACATATTTTATTTTACTTCTTTTTTTTTATTACGATAAAAACAAAAATTAGTATAACTATATAGGTAATCTGAAGCCTATAGCTATTAGGTAACAATTTGAAATTTCCCGAAATAATCATATTATTATAGTTACAGAATAAGAAAGTGAAGATTTTTCTTTCCTCCTCAAACCAGCAAATCCACTGAAGAAACTCTTATCATTAAAAAAAGAAAATAAAAAAAATCCAAAACTAAGATCCCGCCTTAATTCTCTCTATCTCATCCCTTTAAAAACAAAAAATCCCCCCGTGATTTAAGTAGAAAGAGCACAAGCCTACATCCAAGCTACCTGAACTGCTTACCGGGCAACTTTTCCTCCCCCCACATTCAAGCTACCTGGACTGCTTGTCGGGCAACCTTTCCTCCCCCATTAGGATAAGCCCTCTGGTGAGCTTCTCCATTGTTGTGTCCGGAATTCGCCCTAGCACGACCCGAGAACTCACCACGCTTCTCGAACTCGTTTCTTCCATAACCACGGCTGCCACGGCCCCTTAAGTTGTCGTTGCGGTACCCGCTCCTCCCTGATGAGAACCTGGCCCTGTCATTGTTTGCTGCAATAACCACAAGTGGTACTGTCAATTGATGCTGAGTAAATTGATGAAGAAAATCCATCGAAACCACCAAACTTGGCAGAGCAACAGATGGTAAATGAATAAATCTACAAACAGATATTAGAGAATGATTAGTATTTCGACTTGCCTCGTCTTTCTTCGATGGATAGTTTACGGTTGCCGAATACAATAGGCGAAGCCTGAGATAAAAATATTGGAGGTTAGATACAAATACCTCATGAGAACTTCAAACTACCACAGAACTACGTAGAATCTCAACCAAAATAAAAAATTAATTGCATTTGGATTGAAAACCAAAAAAAGAGGGTAAGCACCTACCAGAACTTGAGTAATAAAATAGCAATGAGGTATGATGTTAAAGAATGGCAACTAATGGCCTAGTTCAACTTATGTTAATAAAAAGGGTTTTCTCTTCGAACAAAAGTTGGTTTACTGCAGGCAATTTTTTCATAGAAAAGTTCTTTTGTTGAAAGTTTCACATCAGGTTTCTACAAGCAATTATTCACAGACCCCACGACTCTAAAAAGAGTTCCTTGCGTACAATCCCAATATATATAATCCACAGAATCCTAAGTGGACATGTTCCTCTAAAAAATTTAGCCACATCGAGCACATTGATTTTTAAATACATACCTCAAGTGCATTCTGCATGGCATTCAAAGATTCAAATTCCACAAAACCGAAACATGTGCCCTGTTGCTAAGAAGATAAAAGCATACAAAACTGTAAATACTAATCCAAAAGGAATTACTCAATGAATTGAAATAAATAAATGAAAATGAAAAAACTGACCTTATTACTTCTAACTTGAATCCCATCACGCTTGATTGGGCCAAATTCCTTGAAAACCTTATCAAGTTCTTCAACTGTTGCACTCATAGGCAAATTTGCAACAAAAATGGCATATGCCTTAGCTGAAACAGAAAACTAGGAAGATATTAGAAGAAATAATTAAAGTTGACAACACAATGTCTAAAACTCATTTATTTTCATTTTCAATTAGATTCTTAAAAGCTACACAGCAAGGGGAAAATAACCTGCTGCTGCATGGTCATTATTACTTTCCACAACATTGTCGGTACTGGGAGCTGGTGGTTCAGGCACTGCAGGAGCTCGAGGCTGCCGTTCCACTGGTTTAGGTGGCGCAGCCCTCACATGAAATGGAGCCATGTTCTTGTTCAATGCATACACCTGAACCAAGCACAATGTTAGAGACTATGAATACACACACACACACACACAGAGTGCTACCAACTTCAAGGAAACCAGGAAAATTACTCACCACTGATGCAAATGACTTCTTTGGAGCATCCTCCTGAAGAGGAGCATCCTCCTGTGGAGGAGCATCCTCCTGTGGAGGAGCAACCACCTGTGGAGGAGCAGCAGTCTGGAGAGGAGCTGCTGCCTGGAGAGGAGCTGCTGCCTGGAGAGGAGCGGCTGCCTGGAGAGGAGCGGCTGCCTGGAGAGGAGCGGCCGCCTCAAGGACTGGAGGAGCAACATTCTGACTTAAATCAGCTGGTTTCTCAGCAGTAACTTTGTTTTCAGCAATACCATTTTCTTCAACAACACTAATTTCTTCAGCAACTGATTCCTTCCCATTATCCAATGCTTGACTGAGTTCATTGCCATTATTACTATCTTCTAGCTCCAAGGACACAGTTTGAATCGGTATAGGCTGATCAGCAACCTCAGTTGACTCTACACTCGGAAGAAGATAATAAATATTTCCAAGAACAGCAGGATAAGAGGAACCCCGACCCAAAAAATAAATTAGGAAAATAATGAAAAAACAAAAATTAGATTGCAGTCATAGAACATACCAATACTTGGATTCAAAGGAAGTGTTGAAGAACTTCCATCACGATCATTACTTGTCTCTTCATCAACATACCTAAAAACATCATTCAAGACATAGTACCGTTTGTCTTGAGGGAATAGAAAGAAAGATTGAGTAAACTTTCTTCTAACATTATTGTTTCCATTTAAACACCCGGTCACAAGAACAATCACTCCATCCTTGTATGAAAATTGTGCATCAGCAGTCAAAATTTCTGTATGATAGTTCTGGTAGTCTAAAGAGAGTATCATCTCATTAATGTCCTGATCCAAAAGTTTAAAAAGTAGATTAAACCCCTACATATCACTGAATAAGTTGTGGCTTAATACATAAGCAAAGACATCAAAGACAAAAGTCTCACAATGATTAGAGTCCAATATGGCTTTTAACTCACAAAAGCAGAGAAAAAAGTATCGACCAAAACAAGTTTATGATACCAACTTTCGAAACAAATATTCATTACTATTCTTAAACGAGAATGAAGATTAATGATTTAAACATGGAATTATTACTTTACTAAAATTTAAAGGCATAAAAGCTCCCTTGCTAAATCATTGTTAATGATAGGAAGAGGTATTCCGTGTTTGTAATTCACAGAGGATTATAACTACTTGTCAAAAAAATTTCCAAAAACAGTGACTATAGGATAAAAAAATGAACAAGGGAAAGCAAGAACATCTATTCTGGGTTGAATAGTCATCAAAATTCTGCACCCAAAAAGCCAAAAGAGAGAAATTACCCTCACCAAAAGAGCAAAGTTGCCTTAATTGAAGAAGATGACAAAACCACTAAAAGAGATGGCCTCATCTTAAGCCAGAATCGAGAGTTTTGATAAACAGACAAACATGTAAATTAAAAAATTAGTGATTGCAAGAATGTGAATTAATGACTGCATTTATATATGCACATTGAGTGTTGATCAGAATTGATGCCATGCTTAAAAAGGTTTACAGAAAAAGAAAAAACAATCTGGAGTCATCACAACTTATTTTCATGACACCTACTTGCATTGTTGTCGCTGAAGTCATTGCACCATCTGCACCAGGTCGACTAAGCACACTAGAGTCTAAATAAAATTTGTGAACCAATTCTGGAGATTTATGGAGAGCAACATAAAACTGTTGGATAAAAGCATTTCCCACTATCTGGGCACTTGGAACAGGGGAATCATCACTCTGATTTGCCATCTCTGCATCAACACACACCCCACAGATTACAGTCATAAAACTAATTATAAAAGAAATCAAAAACAAAAGAAGAAAATAACAATCAATGAGATGAACGCAAGTTAAACATATAAAAAGTTAAACAAAAGTGCACCATTTGAAATATATGAGGAAAAAAAAAAAGAGGAAGCATAGAGTTCAAATTTAAAATCCGAAATAGCAAATTCACTCGAATATATATCTGGTCATTGAAGTAAGTTGCAATATTTAGAACAAATAATGGTGAATCTATGTCTTAGAAGCTGAAAGCAGACAAACATCCTTTCCCATTATGGAAAAAAATTAAAAGAACTTAAATCACAAATCACAAAAGTCAACCTTTTTATCAACAAAGGCATGGTAATCTAAAACAAACATACAATAAACTAAAATTCATTAAATTTATATTTCACAACCACCATCGAATCAAAGCAAAACTGACGCACAAAACCCTAACCCTAAAACCCGACATTATCATATTTTGACAATTGAAAAAACTAATGTGTTCAAAAATTGAAGCCAACGTAGAGTTAAACAAACTACCCTTTCACACTTTACACCAAAACCATTGCTTTTCATGTGCATTAGAAAATTAGAGTTCCCTCATAAGTGTTTCCAGTGATGCAAATCCAGAGCATGTATTATTCAATCAAAACCCAAAAGAAAAAAAAAAGAAAAAAAAAATTGAAGCCCAATATTTCAAGCAGCAGCTCGATTTCATCCTTCTACATATAACACAAATAAACAAAAAAAAAAAATCTCTCCTGAAATTACTAACCCTACAAAATTATTCAATCTGACTGTCCAGGCCAAAAAAGTTTAATAAAAAAAAAAAAAAACTACTTTTTCACAACCAAAAACCCACAAGGAAATATGATTTAAATCCCTTTCCATATAAAAATACAAATCAATATTGAATTCAGTAGAACCACACCAAATGAACCAAAAAAAAAAAACGAAAAACCAAGAGAGAACTAATTAAACTATTAGCATCGACGAATCTGCGATGCGATACGATGCACAAAGACAATAGTACCTCGCACAAAGAGATCAGAACCTCCGCGAGAGTGAGAGAGAGAGAGAAGACGCAGTAGGAGCCGCTCCAAGAGCGGTGTTTCGGGGCGAAGACGAAAGAGAGAATGCGTAAAAGGCTATCGATCCAAAGGTTTAGATTTTCTAGGGATTTGGGGGTTGCCTGGTCTCATTAGGATTTTTCCACCGTCTTGGAGGGAATTTCTCGAAGTTTCTGTGTTCTCCGTTGTTCAGTTTCAAATCTGCTTCTTCTTTAAGTAGGTCCACCTTGGATTATCAACCGTCAATTTTTACGGGGATTGTCTTGTCCACGCACTGATTAGATTTCACTCGAATCCCAAACGGTCCTGATTTATGAGGTGTACGGAAGATTAATATGTAAGGGCAGTAGACCATATTTTTACCGACTGCGTTCCGAGGGTAGGTGAGAGAACACTTGCCCTAACGCGCTTAAGTGGGAACTGAGAAGTAGTTTGCTGTTTGACGTTGAGGGCGTGTGACCACGCGCACTTCGATGTTGTGGTAATTTCAACCCTTTTTTTTTTTTTTTTTGTTTCTTTTTTGGGTAAAATATATGTAAAGAAAATTTGACTTTCAACGTAGAAGGCTGAACCACAGGTTATAGTTGGCTGTGGCTGACACCACGGTGGTGTAGGTGTTCTACACATTTTGTTGACTATTATAAAAGGTCGAATAAAATAATTGAATGAATTTAGGAGCTCCCGGCGAGGATTGAACTCGCGACCTTTCGCTTACGAAGCGAACGCACTACCACTATGCTACGGAAGCAGCTGATTGAAGTTTCAGAAATTTATATGACAACGCTTTTCTGTTCAAATTTTTTCTTCCACATTAGGCGCGCATACCCTCGAGAATCTCTACCACGGCAAACGCAGGGTTTAAGGTTGCGGAGAGTGACGGACACAGAGATGTGTGGAATCGCCTTGATTATTTCTGGCATTCGTTTGGAGCTTTCAACCTTAATTCTCCATTCCACACCTCAACCTCACAGCTCTGAACAAGTGAAGTTTTGATTTTTTTTCTTTATTTTCCCGCTAGTAAAGTTTATTTTTATTTTTATTTTTTTTTAAGGACCCTTGAATATAATTGCGGTTGGAATGAAGTACCCACTTTGTGTTTGTGTGCTCTTTAGCTGGTGTTTAGCATAGACGATCTCAAAGCCGCTTTACGGAGGAGGGGTCCTGATAGCTTAGAAAGCAAGAAGCTTCTTCTCCAACCAAGCATTTCATGTCTCTCAGAGGTGCGAGAAATCTTGTCTTTTGTTGAGGGACAAGAGGCAGTGCAAAGGGAAATTGGTCAAACAGCCAAGTTACCAAATTATGCTGCTGAATTGCATTTCATTGGCGCCACTTTGCAGCTCAGGGGAGTGAATCCTATTGTTCAGCCCTTGATAGATACTTCTAGGAATATTCTTGTTTACAATGGTATGTGGGTTTTGTTAGTCTTGATTTCTATGACTTAATGTTACATTTTTGTTAAGTTTATTTGATATATGTATAAGTTTAAAATTTGGTTTCTATCAATGATGTTGTATTTGGAAGGTGAAATATATGGTGGATTGCACGTTGGTAGTGATGAGAATGATGCCCAAATTCTTATGCAAACATTGGAGAAGTGCTGCTCCTGCAATTCTCATTTGAATAATAGGATATGTCATTGTGATGAAAGAGAGCAACTTTCTGTTGTGAATGTCCTTTCTACAGTTAAGGGGCCTTGGGCCATCATCTATTGGCAGGTAACTGTGAGTGGTAAGTTTCTATTAGTTTTTATCAAAATTTGGTGCAGCATTTGTTTGTGTTTTCTGAAAGTTTACTATCATTCGGCATATAGGAGAGTGCAAAAACTCTGTGGTTTGGTCGAGATGCATTTGGCAGGCGGAGTCTCCTTGTACACTGGCCGACTGTGGAAGACCCTCGGTTTCTGCTGTCTTCTGTGTCACCCAATTCTTCTGTTGAGCAGAGTTCTGGTAAATATTTCTCTGTAGTGATTATGAGTTTTCAAATACAGCTCAATGTTTGTTGTACTATAATATGTAGAATTTATTGTAATATGATAAAGAGAGGCTGATCTTTTTGCTTAACTGTAATGTAATATTGACAGAATGTCACAGCTTAAAGTAAATAGTAATTAAGAGAACTCTACATTGTTGTAGCTATAAATAATAATTAAAAGAACTCTACATTGTTGTGGCTAAACCTTAATCTGGAACCCTATTATTCTGGTGAGCTGTATCTAATGATTAATTCCAATCCATCACAGACTTTGAATCTGAACATGGAATTACCAATATTAGATTTTGGGATGAGCTTCCATGCGGGGTATACAGTATAACTGTAGCTGCTCCAGATCGTGATGGTTTTATGGTCGGTGAAGTAAAAAAGCATGAATGGACTGATGCCATGCTAGAAGAACTGATAAAATGGGAGAGAAATTGTGTTGAACCCAAACCTGAAGAATTACTTACTTCCTGCTGTAAGTGTAAGACTCTTAGAGGGAAAAATGGCATGAACTCAGCTTTATCAGATATATTGTCATATGAATCATGGTACAACCCATGTAAAGAAAAGCTACATGCGGAAAATCAAGCTTTAGTTACATTACTATATATATATTGTGTCCATGATGACATGATTAATAGGATTGCAGACTTTCAGTGTCAGTTTTGTTTTTGTGACCTTTTAACTGTGGTTTTTTCTTTTGGTTGACTAGTGCCTATGCAAGCTTCAGTTTCAGTGGCTGCACAGACTCTGCTATCTGCTTTAAGGGAATCTGTTAGGAGACGCTCTTCCCTGCATACTATCTTTCAGGTTCAGACTTGTTTCTGGTTATGTGTTACCTTTAAAGAATGAGTTATGAAGTACTATTTTTGTTTGACACTATAACAAGAAACTGAAAATGAGAATTTTTTTTTTATCATTTAATAACCTTCTTCTTCTTCATCATCTTCCTTTTGGTGGGTGGGTTGTGGGGCTGGGCTATTACTGAGTGTTTCCTTAAAATTGATAGAGCTATGTGTCTGGAATGCATAGGCAGATATACAGAAAGAACTTGCTCCAGTGGCTATTCTTTTTTCTGGTGGATTGGATTCTATGATTCTTGCAGCACTGTTGCATGAGTGCTTAGATATCAGTTGTAAGTGTTCTTAGTAATCTAGTTCTGCAACTTTTCCCTTCACAGTGTTCCATTTCTATGATTGCATAGAAATAATAATGTGGTCCAGTTATTTGGAGTTGAAACTTGAAGCCAAGATAATTAGTTGACATGTATTATTATGGAATCTTTCTATGAATTCTTTTACTGGGCTGATTTTCTATTCCATGTCTGTTGGCAGATGAGATTGATCTACTTAATGTGAGCTTTGATGAGCAGTCTGCTCCTGATAGAATCTCTGCTAAAGTGGGAGTAGAGGAACTGAGAAGAATCTCACCTTCAAGAAAGTAAATTCTAATATTTTTCTTTTGTGTCTATGTTAACTGTTTATCTTCCTTATAACTTCATTTTCTATTTTATAACATCAAATACAATCTAATGTTCTTTTGGAAGATGAGTTTTTCATTTGTGCACTGAATGTCTTTTGGTCTTGACTTTTAACTATTGATGGTATGTCTAATTCTTCACTTTATTGTGTTCCTTACCAGTTGAGATTGAAAATGCAGGTGGAAACTTGTGGAGATTGATTCTGATTTGTCAAAATTGACCCTTGAAACGAATCATGTCATGTCTCTCATAAATCCCGCGAACACCTACATGGTATGTTCTTTAGCGTAGGTAGTTTATGCTCTCTGTGTATGGTATGCTGCTGTCCAAAGAACATAGCTTCACACATACTTTTTAATTGATTTCTCATCCATGTTAGTAAGGGTTCAAAACTTGTGTTATATGCTACATGTCACCTACTACATAATTTTGGATAGATGAAATATTTTATCTGATCTAGAACTGCAGGATCTCAATATAGGAATAGCTTTATGGCTAGCTGCTGGTGGTAATGGATGGCTATATGAGGGGCATAGCAATTTTAACAATGAGGATTATCGTCACATTAAATACAGGTCAAAGGCTAGGATTCTCCTTGTTGGTTCTGGGGCTGATGAACAATGTGCTGGCTATGGAAGGCATAGAACAAAGTTTAGACAGGGAAGGTATTTGTATATTGGACTATATATACACGTGTGTTTTGTAATTATATATATAGTGTCATTTAATTTGAAGTCCACTTCGGATTTTTGGGCTGTTGTTGATCAGTTGGCTTGGGTTGCATGAGGAAATGAAATTGGATATGCAGAGAATTTGGAAAAGAAACCTAGGAAGAGATGATAGATGCATTGCCGACAATGGAAGGGAGGTATTTGCCAACATCTTTGGCGAATATCATTTCCTACTTTCCTTAGTTCTTGTCCTGTATTGACTATATTCATTTTTACTAGGCTAGGTTTCCTTTCTTGGATGAAGATGTTATAAAAGCTCTACTTGATATCCCTTTATGGGAAATTGCTGATCTTAATCAACCTAGTGGAGCAGGTGATAAGAAGATTCTGAGAGAGGTCAGTGCTCTTTCCTTTATCCAGTTTACATTACATGGCATGTCCTATAATTTGAGATACTGCATTGTTTGTTATGATGTGTTTCTGAACTTATTGTCTCGAACATATTGAGGCTTTATAAGTTTACTATTTAGTACAGTGAGCCATGACCAGATATTAAATAGTTTGTTTATTTATGTTTTCTGAAGGTTGCACAATTGCTTGGTTTGTATGAAGCTGCTGCTCTACCTAAAAGAGCTATACAGGTGTGTGTTTTCTTTAAGTTTTCAAAGCTTGCTTACAACTTTTTATTTGTATTAACATTCAAATTTCATACACTTTCTATTGGTCTCTGGAATTGAAGTTGGATTTGTATCCTTCATTTCCTCTATTCTTGGGTAATAGTAAACCCACTTCCAATATTGGTTATTGTCTTTGTTTTCTTTCTAGTATAATCAGGAACCTGCCACTTGGAACATTTGCAAAATCAATGAAATTGATTTCATTTGAAAGAAAATTTCAAATACAGGACACACCCACATACATATCTACATGCATATGTATATATATTACTCTCTTTGATTGACTAATGATTGCCTTTCTTTCTTTCTTTTTTTCTGCTTTACTGGATTAGTTTGGTTCAAGAATTGCAAGGGAATCAAATCGAAAGAATTTCGGAAGTAACCGTGCAGCAAATCAAGCCTCTGCAGGGAGTGTAGTAATTAACATGAACTCAGGCTCAAATTAAAACCATCACTTGGTGAACCCAATGCAATATCTTTCTTCCTTCTCTCTTTGAGTGGCTTCAATGTGCTTAGCCATGGACATGCATTTGTGTGATTGGGACGACGAGGATGATAAGGAAGAGAGCAAGAAACAATGTTTGTGTACACATGCAAGACCGTGTTTTCAACTATTAGCATCAGTAGTGTCCCTTAGGGGACAGCCTAGTGGTATTATCCACTCTCCTGTTGTGAGAGGTCCTGAGTTCGAGTAGCCCGCCATACATTCTAGCAGCATTTGTCTGCTATTTTCGTAAGGAGATTTAATTACCAAAAAAAAAAAAAAACTATTAGCATCAATAGTTCCCAAGAGTTATAACATCATTTAGTCAACAAATTTTTACCTTGGTACTCTTTGTTTACTGAAGCAAATCAAGCTCTTTTTTTTATTTTTAAACCTTGGTAATGGCTTCTCTAGCAGCAATGTTGAACTAATGAACGAAGCAAATAATATATTGCTCTTTGCAAACGTGTCTCTGAGGATGTACATTTTCGTTCCAGTGAACGGGAAATTATGTCAAAAATCATGAAGAATAAAATACCAAAAAAAAAAAGTTGCAATTATGGATTTAAAAAACCAAATGGGTTATGATTTATGTGTTGGATTTGGTAAATATTATCATATCTCTCTCTCTCTCTACATGCTAAGATTAACATAGTGCTCTTTGAAGGTTAATTGTTTTTTACTGGTTGAATTTCATTTCAAAATTTAGGGGGGTGTATTTAATCTAGATTTTAATTGACTTTTATAGACTTTTTTAAATAGTGACTTTTATAGATTTTTGTAGATTTTTATAGACTTTATATAAGTATTATAGATTTTCATAGACTTTTACAGACTTTTAATTTAAAAGACTTTTATAGATATTAATAAACTTTTATAGACTTTCATGAACTTTTATTGACATTGATAAATAAATACTTTACCCTTAAAATTAAATGATTAATTATTTTTGAAAACTTTCTAGTATTTAGAACCTCTACGATAATACTATTTTCAAACTACAATCAAATACTAAAAATAAAAAATTGATGACAAAAAAATAAAAATAAAATAAATCTATTGTCCACGCATCGGATGTCCAACATCATTCCACATTTGAGTAGCTATAGTGGTCCTCCATTGATTAGCATTCTCCCTTTCGTTGAGTCTCAAAATGGATCAAAGTCATCCTCTTCATTAACGGTAATGATGAAGATGATGAACTCTCATTATCCGCTCAATTGGAAATTCATCCGAACGACACTTTCGTAAGAAAGTTATGTAATCCCAGCAAGCTAACACCAACTCGCTTGTTGGTAAATGAAAATGGAGGAGCTGTTTTAAAATTATGAATCGTGATTTAAATATGCCAAATATCCTTTCATTACATTCCTCAAGGAAGAATGACGAAGATTGAATAGCTCATTTGCATTTTCGGGATCACGACCTTGACCAAAAATCTTGAAGATGATAACGGACACAAAAGGAGCTAAAATTGACGCCGATTTGGAAATCCACAATCTACCAAAAATATTTACGAACATACAATATTTAATAAAATTAGTAAATAATATAAATAACATGTATTATTAAATTAAGAATTTAAATAAACAAGTAAGTCAATAATTGATGATTGACAATGAAAATGATAATTAAAATAAATGAAAAGAAATAAAACCTTGTGGCACTTTAAGCCCATTGCTCCTTGATAGTGCATCATTTAATATTTTCGAATCATGTGCAGATCCCTCCCATCCACTAAGAATGTATATGAATTGCAAATCAAAATTACAAGTAGCTAAAACATTTTGAAATTGTTCCATGACGATTACGGTAGCTACTTATATCAAACTATTTTGAATATGGGTGCCATCAATAGCTCCAATGCAATCCTAAAATAATAATAATTAAGTAAAATAATAATAATAATAATAATAATATAATCACCAACAATACAACAACCAAAATAATAATTTTATCACTTACTTTAAAATAAGGATAAAACCTTGTACTTTCCCTTATTTTTTCTTAGGATCCGTGTTTTGCCATCATATCTACGCAATTGTGTTCAATGCCTTCAAAATTTTGTTAAAACTCGATAGTATATTGTGATCGATTGTACGCTTTACTTAACTAAGCAATATCGAGAATTTTGACCAACAACCATTAAAACGATGCAAGCATTTCTTCAACACAAACAAATCTTGTATCATGTAAGAGTGTTTTTCTCTAATGATGCTGCACAACTTTATAAACACATTAGGATACATTCTATAAAGTTGTCAAAATGTGCAGGATCTTCATTCAATATTTTGTGTATATAATCATATCCATGTGTATTTCTTGACGCTTAGTTAGTGGACGCTCAACATTTTCACGACCCATTACAACCCGAGCTCATTTAGCACATGCGAATCGCTTGACAAATGGCCATCAATGAATACCTAAAAGCTTCATATAATTCTTCTTCCATCTCTTGTTCTTCCATTTCTTCCTCATCTACTTCATCATTTTCATATATATTTGAATGAGACATTATATAAATGAAAATACCGAGAAAAATAGGAAAATAAGACACACATATATATATACATATATGCATAATATAACTTGTACTTAAAAATATTGTATGTTCTTTAATTTTTTTGTTTAATATATTGAAAAATAAAGCCAATACCATTAATAATCTAAAAACAACAAACTTCATTATTATTCAACATAATAATATAATAATAAGTAAAAAATTAACAACAATAGAACTAATAATGTGAAAGCAACATAATTAATTACTACTTGAAACAAATATAATTATAAAAATTTAACAATCCAAAGAACAAGACTGTTTTACTTGCTTAAAATAGTAAGAAAACATAACAAACCACATAACATAATATTTTGTTTTCCAAATATAACAAAATTAATTATAATAATAATAAAAGAACTCATTCTATTTCAAAAAGTATCCAATCGAGCCATTTTCAAGAATTCAATCTTCGCTCTAGTATTTAGGATCTTAAGTGCCTTAAACTGGTACGATTATCTAAGTTTGGAATCTCCTTGATAGCATCCCAATATCTCCAAGTAGCAAATGAATTAATAGTATCGGTGAGCT
This sequence comes from Rhamnella rubrinervis, assembly GCA_007844105.2. Lineage (NCBI taxonomy): Eukaryota > Viridiplantae > Streptophyta > Magnoliopsida > Rosales > Rhamnaceae > Rhamnella > Rhamnella rubrinervis. The sequence continues at coordinate 4,388,816 of CM017577.2, forward strand.
TATCAATGGTATGACTTAGCTTGTCTACAACATCCGATTGAGAACTATTGGTCCAATGAGCTAGACTTTCCTTCGTTCTATTTCGTTTTTATTTGTTGGGGAACCTCAACTCATATGAAAGGGTACATGTAGAGTGTCTTGCCTAGGAGATGAAGATCTATGCAAAAAATCTTGATTGTCACCTTTCTATAAATGCTCCAAAGAGAAGAATCATATGTCAAGTCATCTAAACCACTAGATATATTTTCGCTACCCCAAATGTTCTTGCATCGTTTCATCCCCAATCCAATTGAATATCTTCCAACACACCATTCCCAACTACAATTTGCAAATCTTCATAGTCAGTAAAAACATCATAACTTTTATGTAGGATGAGCCTAAAAAGAAAACAAATATATAATAAGTGTTAATATATTAAACAAATATTTATTAAACTACATTTACTACTTTGAATTAAAAAAAAAGTCATACCTTTAAATAATTCTCCCATACTTCATCACTAGCAATTTTTTGTCAGGGATCCCATCCAAATCCGAGTTATTACATAAGCTCGATATAGTTGTTATATCTAGTTTTGAACCATTTGAGACGACTTTGATATTGAGTAAAAGTCACTGAGATCCAAATTTTGCATTAAGAATAGGAAGTATTTTTTTCTACGTTGTTCTTACTCAATAAACCATTATTATTATCCCGCCACCCACGCTGATGCCATCAACCATGAGTCTTAACAACTCATTGCTCTTATATTTTATATTTTTCTGCAACTTTTCCCTTTCCTTTATCATTTCGTTGAAGTGGTTCTCCCATTAAAATATATTACTATAAAATTGGTAAACAACAAATTATTGACAAAATATGATATATAAAATTAAAAGTGCATATAAAACATAGCACATAATATATGCCATATAGAATATATGGGTGTGTCATGTGTTGTAGCTTTGTGATGCAAGAGACATACATCTATAAATAACTCAACTTATATATATATATTATATATATATATACACGGGTACACTAGATATAAAGCTTGCAATCAAGTGCTCTAGTAGTAGTTTTGAATTTGGAGCTTTTCTGCATGTTTGACAATTAAAAATATGTGCAAATGAATTAAGCCAATTATTTCTATTTCATGAAAATTGCAGACTTATTGATTTGGTCTAATAAATGCCAAATGCATCAATCACACACACTACTCTCTCCTACTTTTGTTTCTCTTCCTCGTTTAGACATGTGGGATATGCATGTATATACTAAAAACACACACATACACATATGGTCTATAGATGTTTTAAAGAAAAATACATCTTATGTATGCATGCATATGTATAGGTATCTTGAATATCCTAACGCAAGAGTGAAAATATCATCTTGATCATTATATATATGTATATATATATATACACACACACAAATATATTGCTACTAATGTATATTTATATAAAAAAAAACAGAAAACAAATATAATAGAATACAACCCAACATAAGACACAAAACAAAAGAAGATTCTACTAAACAAGCCTTTAACAAAATTCATTAATTCAACAGCAAGAACAAATATTATATGGCTATTAAAAAAAAAACTCTTGTCACTCTCTTATAATATAAACTATGGATGAATGCATATGCTTGTGAACGACACTCGCTTAAATACTAATACCGATCACTATGAAAAAATCTTTTGTTTTCATTTTTATTTTCACATTTTATATTCTCCGTAGCCTATCTAACACTCTTTCTAGATAAAAAAAAAACATTAAAAAATTCAACCTTGATTTCTGAAGAAAAAAGAAAAAAAGGAAAAAGAAGAGTAGTGGTGTATATAGTTCAACAACATTAATAAATTTACCAATGATCATATAAAGATTACAAGGTCGGACGTTGATGAAATGCGCACTATGTGTGGCATGCTCAACAACTCTGTCTTTTAATTTATCCTTATTATATAACCTATAGCTATACCTCTAAAAATCCTACTTATGTAGTACAATATGACCTTTTGAAGAAAAAGTACTAGCTACAGAGGCATTAATGTCTAGCTTAGCTCCTATTACCCTAATTCATCTCTTATTAATTAAAAGCTTATTGCTTTTCTTTATATATATAATATTAATTCATGTCTACTGTTGCTTTGTTATGTAAATAGCAATTTAAACTAATATTCAATTTTATCTTATTTTATTATTTACATACAAAGCTATATTATAAAACAAGAAATAGAAAACCTATATATATATATTCAGATAGTGTATAAAGAATAGCTATCATATAATAATAGTATAAAACAAGACAAAGTAATCGGATATTAAAAATACATGACCGATTATACAGATTGTAGTCTAGCATATCATCACCGATTATATAATTATAAAAGTACACTAAAATAGAAAGGACATAAATAACATAAACGTAAATTCCAAAGAAATATATGAAATTCTATAATAACTTGAATAATATATAGCCAACTGATATAGCTTTTTCTCAATGCGTCTATTACTTGTCACCGCCATGAAAAATTCCAAAGAATAGTAATTATCGAAGTGGAAGATGAAAGATGCAAATTAGATAAAAAATCAATGGAGAAAAAGAACCCTAATTGAAAAAAATCAAAATTGTTCATATCCAAAGACAACAATAAAAATTGAAAGATAGAAACCAAAATAAAAATATATGGGAGATGAAAATGTGAAGATTACCGTGATTATTGAGGTTTGGTGCCAAACTTGATCACCGCTATTCGCTTTCACAATAGTCAAAAAGTTTTTTTGGATGGAGAAAAAGTGATGTTTGATATTTATACCTCCTGTTCAAAAGTATATAAAAGTAAAGCAAACAATAAAGTCTACAAAAGTCTTTAATTTTTTGATACCACCAAACTTTTATAAACTTTCCAAATGTTTTAATTAAATACATAATAACTTTCTTAGACATTTTAAAAGTTTATAAAAGTCTATATTAAATACCAATAAACTTTTATAAACTCTTTAAAAGTTTGAATTAAATACCAGCAAACTTTTTAATTTTATAAAAGTCTATAAAAGTCTATAAAAGTTTTAATTAAATACACCCCCCTTAGTATCAAATTTCACTAAAAGTAAGGCACTTCTGAAAATGTTTTGTAAAAAGTGTTTCTCTTGGAGGGCAAAAATAAATAAATAAATGGCCAAATTTGTTTTCATAATTAAATAGTAGCGGATCAAATCAAAGTAAATTAATGTTTACCATATGAATAGTGGAGCACTGGAGCTATTAGTGAATCAACAAATAAGTACATCTATTGTTATTGTAATAATATTACTATTTATTGTTGTAATTATTGTAATTGTTATTATTATTATTATTATTTGCTTGGTTTTAAGTTTTTGGGTTAATTCCATTTATCTCCGATGGTCCCAATTTATATTCTTATTGTCATAATTCGTGGGGTTTAAGGTTTGAGTTGCTCAGAGTTTTCTCACCAAAAAAAAAAAAGAGTTGCTCAGAGTTTGGGTTGCGCCGAGATGGAGAGTTGTAGCACAAGTAGCAGCAGTAACACCATTAACAAGAACCAGTGGAGAGCAGAGGAAGCCATAGCAGGCAACGCCAAGGCCCTACAAGCTCTCCGGCAACTCATTATCCTTCCTCTTCTCTTCTCACGCGAAGCAAAAAAGCTCGGCATCAGAGTAACAAAAACTCCCTCTTTTCCAATCTTATAAACTTGTTAATATAATTATTTTTTCACTTTGGCTTTTGGGATTTGATTCTAAGCTGTTTGATTTCTGGGTTTCCTGTGTTTTTTCAGTGGTGGCCTCGAGGTTTGCTTCTCTACGGTCCTCCGGGCACCGGAAAGGTATTGGCTTTTTTGCTTTCCGAGTATCTACCTTTTCACTTCTCTATTGGGTAGTGGCCTTTTAGTTAGTTGAATTGCTAATTTTTGTAGTACGTGTGTAATTTTCATGCCAGACAAGCTTGGTCCGAGCAGTTGTTCAGGAATGTGGTGCCCATTTAACTGTCATCAGGTACTGCAATTTCACCTAGTTGGTTCAGGAATTGGTTGTGGTATTTTAGTTAGTTCCAAGTTCCATGAATATGTAATTGGCTTTTTGATGTTGCAGTCTCTGCATTGATAAATGGATGAAATTGAATATTTGCTATTGTTTTATTTCTCTCAGCTGTGGTGGGTCTATATATAGCATTCAATCGTTTTTTTATGTTCTTTTGTGTGTTTTATTAATCTGTGTTTGTTCTGTTTGGTTGGTATATGGTACAGTCCACATTCTGTTCGCAGAGCGCATGCAGGAGAAAGTGAAAAGTTTTTGCGGGAGGCTTTCTCCGAGGCCTCATCCCATGCAATGTCTGGAAAGCCGTCAGTTATCTTTATAGATGAAATAGATGCAATATGTCCTCGCCGTAATTCTAGGTATGGGATAACCAACAATCTTTAGAAAATGCTCTTTGTTTTGGATAAAGAGCAGTGTCTGCTCTATGTGTGCAAGTTTCCATGTTTGCAAGCTACAGATGCATGTCATTGAAATTTACTTAATTTTTGTTTTTTCCTGGCTGAGCCTTTCAGCAAGTTACAGTGGTAGCTAAAATCCCCCTTTTTATTTTATCATTTTTTTGAATCTGTGGTTATCTTTTATTTGTTTTTATTTTGTTTGATAGTATTCTTTCCCTGCTGTTATTCATATTGAGGAAAGAAAGATAGTGTAGTCTCTTTGTGTTAGTTTATTTAAATCTGTTACTTATGATTCATAATTCAAGTGCAGAGGACAGCAAGATGTTCGTGTAACCACTCAACTCTGTATACTGATGGACTCCATTAATTCTTCAACGAATGCAGCACAAGTTGTCGTTGTTGCATCAACTAACAAGTATGTTCTCTCATCCTAAATGTATAATTAGGTAAGCACATTATCAATTGGGAGTTTGGGAGGAGTTGTACAGAGTGCTTTGCAGTTGTTTATTTGTTAATAAAAAATACTCTAAATTTATGGAAAGATATCAAATGCAGCTTAATAGTTATCATAGAACATTGGAGCTTTCAGGCTGTCTAGATAGAGTGTATTTATGTGATTTGTATGTCTATTCTACTTTTGTCCCTGTTTTAACTTGCTGAAATTTTGTTAGCATTCTAAAATGGGTAATGTTATGGATTTATATACTTATTTTGAAGGTTTGTAGATTCATATGCTTTACTTCTCCTATAGTTTGAGATTTTCTTATTTTGAAGTAAAAGTATCTTGTTTTTACATATAAAGAGTGGATGCAATTGATCCTACACTAAGAAGGTCTGGCCACTTTGAAGCTGATATTGAAGTTACTACACCTAATGAAGAGGAGCGGTTTCAGATTCTTAAGGTGAGATTAAATCTTTAAAAGATAATAATAACATATAAAGGTAATAGTTGTCTTTTAGGTCACTTATTTCGTAAAATATTATTTGTTATAATTTTGTTGTTCAATTTGTAAAATGTTGTCTGATTGGGCTAGAATGGTGCTGTGGTTCTAAAGTATAATTTTAAATGCATTAATTCTCAGCTCTACACTAAAAAGATTCCTATGGATTCCAATATTGACTTACAAGCCATAGCTGCATCTTGCAATGGATATGTTGGGGCTGATTTGGAAGCTTTATGTCATGAAGCGACAGAGTCTGCAATTAAAAGGTCTTCTGATGCAAATGAAGATCCTAGCATGTTTAGTGTTACACTCGAAGACTGGAAACATGCAATTTCTGTAGTTGGCCCAAGTATAACAAGAGGTGTAACAGTGGACATCCCCAATGTGACTTGGGAAGATATTGGAGGACTGAAAGATCTGAAGGTATGTGAAAGTTTACATGCTCATTGACATCCAAAATCTCATGGAACTAATTACATTGTACCTTTTTCATGGGCAGCGAAAGCTCCAGCAAGCTGTTGAGTGGCCTATTAAACATTCTACTGCATTTGCAAGGCTGGGAATATCTCCCACACGTGGAATTCTTCTGCATGGCCCTCCAGGATGTTCAAAAACCACTCTAGTTAAAGCTGCAGCCCATGCTGCTCAAGCTTGTTTTTATTCCTTGAGGTTGGAACTTTCTTCATAGTCTTCAAGCCCTCTTTTAAAACTCAGTAGAATTATCAACTACAAATGACACTGAAACGATGACACTGTAACACTGTTCTTGAGAAGAATGAAGTTGGCATAAGGATGGCTTCAAGCAATAGTTATTAACTACCTGTAAGATCATTGTTCGGATAAACTAATTTATGAATGTGTAAATAACAAGAGTGAACCTGAAAAATAAAATAAGGATTCTTCCTATTAAATGTGAATAATGCCTTTTACTGTGAAGTTGTTTTTTATAAATCATAACCATCTTGGAAATTTGTCTTCTCCTTGTTTCTTAAACCCCATTGTAGATGCCTATAGATTGTTGGATTTCCTTTTTACTCCTAGAAGATTTCTTTATCTCTTACAACTAAGCACTGTAGATTGTTCTCTTTTTATGGAAAAGAGTCGTCTACCTTGACAGTCACATGACCTTTAACAGAATTATGATTAGTCCATTTTGCAAATTAGTTTTATGCCCTGAAATTCATAAACTATGAATCAGCTGTGCAGAATTATACTCGATGTATGTTGGAGAGGGTGAAGCTATGCTCCGAAACACCTTTCATAGAGCTCGCCTTACAGCGCCTAGTATAATTTTCTTCGATGAGGTTGATGCTGTTGCTACCAAACGGTTAGTATCCTTCAAACTTCTTTTAGAACTTTTTGTATTGTAAATCTGTTTTCAGTATGGCCTTTTTAGCATGTGAAATAATGATCTCATAAGTATGAACTAAATATGCAATGATAACAATTTCCAGAAGAGATATGGAAACAGGATTTTAGGAGGGAAAGATTGTGATATATCAAACCATACGTATAGCAGTGTTACTTCTTCTTTAGTTGGAATGAACCATGGGGTTCTTGAACTTCTTTTGAAATTCATTCTATGGTCCTGGAATTTCTAATAATCTTAATCGGTTCTTTTATAAACAACGAGGAAGAGAAAGAGAGAGAGACTGAGAGATAGAGAGAAAAGATAAGTAATATTTGATAATGCATTCAACTGATGGCTATGATGTTCACAACTCGTCCTCCCTTTTAAAGAACATTTTATTTGTGCACTATAATCCAAAAAATGCTTTGGTTTTCTATTGTATCTGTTGGGCAGACACATGAATACAAAGTCATCTGAGTTTTTGCATCTCCTTAAATGGCAGAAGTGGGAGTTCAAGCAACAATGTTAGTGTACAAGAGAGGCTGCTAACTACTCTGCTAACTGAAATGGATGGCCTGGAAGAGGCGAAGGTAAGCATTGAGGATGAAAATTAATGTGTTTTGCATTTATCTTAAAGCAATCCATATGAGACATTGCAGAGCTATTGTAGATTCATAGCAATTCTCCTGTGTCTTGAATATATATGATCATTTTACTTTTAGGGAATTCTTGTTTTGGCTGCTACAAATCGACCTCAAGTAATTGATGCCGCATTAACACGGCCTGGGCGCTTTGATCTGGTAAGAAGTTTGTTCTTCTGTGCGACTTGTCTTGTCTAATAAAGTTGTGTGTACTTCGTAATGTCTTAACTAGCACTGAATAGTAAAACAGTCGTTGGAAACACAAATTGTTAAAAATGAGTTGGCATTTACACACAAAATGCACTTAATCATGAATGAGATTATGAGGAATGAGTGACGATCTTTAAACTTACAAAAACTTTTTTGCCTAGTAATTAGTTTAATTCAGTTAGTTGTCCACATAAACAACTGTCAGTGTCAACCTTATTATTCCAATGATATTGTAGGTTCTCTATGTACCACCGCCGGATTTAGAAGCTCGATACGAGATACTCCGTGTACATACTAGTAAAATGCAAATAGCGGCTGATGTTGATCTTCGAAGGATAGCAGAAGATACAGAGCTCTTTACTGGGGCTGAACTAGAGGGCCTATGTATGGAAGCTGGGATTGTAGCTCTCAGGGAAGACATGTCGGCCACTGCCGTATGTGACCGCCACTTCCAGACTGTGAAAAACTCTTTGAAGCCATCATTAACCCAAGAAGAAATCGATTCCTACTCTTCGTTTAAGAAGTGCCAGCCATTGCAGCCTTCTGAACAGATTGAATCAAGCTCCAAACCCAAGTACAAAACAAACTTCTTAGGTCCAAAGTTGTCATTGAAAATTGGTGTTGTGAGTTTTGTACTAATTGTTGCTGCAAAATACTTTCTTACACATACAAATCAAACCCCACTTGAACTGGCATCCACCTAAAGCATTTGACAATCGAACATGAGCTATCTTTTGTCAAAGCATACGTTAACTACAAGTCTTTTATACATTTACATATTCCCCGTCTTGTATTTTTGCTATTGTGATCGCTAAAATATATATATTAAGCACTTCTTCTACTTTTTTTTTTTTTTAATTTAAGCCCCACTGGACTGCTATGCCAAAAAAAAAAAAAATGTGTTTCCTAACTGATTATGTGAATTAGAATTAAATAGCCACGTCTCAGACAGTCACATACCTGATTATTTATTTTTTATTTATTTTAAATTATGGTCAAAAGATGAGCCCAAATATTCAGGCCTGGTCAATGATGAGCCCAACCCTAATTTACCCAGAGAGCTGAGACTACTGAGCTCGGTTACATATTAATGGAGCAGCCAACGTTTTTAGTCACGTTTATTAAATATTGATTATTATAATTTGTCTGGCGCTTCGCCGGTGACATTCACAGGGTTTAACGACGGCTCTGTAACTCTGTTACCGTGTCTGTGAGCTTCAATGGCTCAAGGGGGACTCAACAACCATGCTGAAAGCCATAGAACCAATGGAAAGTTCTACAACAACAATAGTAAAGTCGATTCCTTTTCTAGGTAAACACCCTCGAAATTAATACCCACTTTCTGTTTGGTTACTCGGAAAATTCGGAATGACGAAAACAAAAGAGAAAATCATAATTTCTTTAAGATAAACGTTGAGCATCGTAAAAACTTTTTATTTGGAAATATTTAATTTTATTGATGATGTGATGTTGACTGTCATGCAGGAGGCAAAGGATAGTGCAACACAGAAAGTCTCTCCCAATTGCTTCAGGTATTGTTCCATGAAAGTTTGGTAATTTATTTCTGGCTTAGTTTATGCTTTTATCTTCTTAAGAATGCTTATCTGCTGATGTTAGTGGAGAGACGACTTGTTGAGGAAGTTCAAAAAAATGATATTTTGATCATTGTTGGTGAAACTGGAAGCGGGAAAACAACACGTATGTTTTATCTTACCTTGTGTGTGTATTTTTTTTTTCCCTTATAATTTTGTGTTTTTTACGTTTGAAGTTGAATTTTTTTTTTTTTTTTTTTTTAATGTTTTGTAGAATTACCCCAGTTTTTGTTTAATGGTGGACTTTGTCGAGAAGGGAAAGTTATTGGGGTAACTCAACCTAGGCGTGTGGCTGCAGTAACTGTTGCTAAGCGGGTTGCTGAGGAATGTGGTGTGCAGTTGGGTCAAAAGGTTGGGTACTCCATCAGATTTGAGGATGTGACTTCGAGCTCAACAAGAATCAAGTACATGACAGATGGATTGCTGCTGAGGTAGAATGTGTGCATAGTGTTGTTTGAATGTGTTCTTTTTGTAACATTCACGTAGAATCTTCAGTAACATGTTTTACAATCTGTTATGGCATATGTTGGTACTAGTTCTGTGTAAATGCTTGCATTGTGTATTTGTGGTCAATGTTTATTTGGAAGTCCGGAAGGATATTTGTTTAAGTCAGTGTGTAAAAGATCATCTGCAATTGTGAGGACCTGGTTTTGTTTTCACAAAAAATGGCTTAACTACATGCTGATCATTGAGTCAATTTGTGTTTTCGGAAAGCATATTTGCAATGCTTAGTTTTATGCTCTGTTAGATAAAAATTGAAGTGATACTGTGCGGCATTAATAAAGAGGAAAGCCTTATGGACTTGAGAGGAATGTGGAATCTACAAGATCTTAATTTGGATGGATTTATTCTGAACTCTGAACATGGCTTAGGAGGTTCAAAATAATAAGTATGATGTATGTTTGTAGTATAGTTAGTTTTGTACTGTTGAAGCTTTATCAAATTCATAAAAAGAATTTTTCCTTACTTTGCCCTTTTCAGTTTTCAAGTGTGACTGATTACTGTTAAGTCCTGGTGCACTTTTAGGGAAGCATTATTGGATCCTTACCTATCCAGTTATTCAGTCATCATCGTTGACGAAGCTCATGAGAGAACTGTCCACACTGATGTGTTGCTGGGTCTTCTAAAAAATGTACAAATTGCACGCTCAAGATCTTTCAACAACCACCTGAGTAGTGAAAACAAGAAGACAAAGAATGGCACGCTGTTGGAGAAGGAAAGTGATGCTCAGTACACCAGCTTTCTCAAGGGGCGCCAAGGAAAGAAATTTCCTCCACTGAAGTTGATCATCATGTCTGCCAGCTTGGATGCACGTTTATTCTCTGAGTTTTTTGGTGGTGCAAGAGCTGTTCACATCCAGGGGCGACAGTTTCCTGTAGATATATTTTATACTCGTCATGCTGAGCCAGATTATTTAGACGCTGCCTTAATTACTATATTCCAGGTTGATCTTTTATTCTCTTCTCCAGTGTCTTATTTTTGTTTGCAAATTGATGTTGTACTTTTGTGCTTCAGTATTTGGTTGATTTGACTTCTTATCTAATTTGCAAGAAAAGCTTTGGGTCATTCTTTTTGTACACATAAATTATGTTCTGTTAGAACTCATTAATCTACTTTTAATGTTCTTTGGTAAAAAGCTTGTTCAATATTTTCATTATTTCTTGCTTTTCACAGTGCTTATTTCATAGTCAAGTTAATCAAGTTTATCTCTCAATGGATTTTAGTGGAGTTTGTGGGGAAAAAATATTTCTCCTGACATTGGATGTGTATTCAAACCTTTTAATTAGTCAGTAGACCTCATATGATGATTCCTTAGTATCTTATATTTGTCTCTCTTCATCTTGTTAGATTCATCTGGAGGAGGGCCCTGGTGACATACTTGTATTTTTGACAGGGCAAGAAGAGATAGAATCTGTTGAAAGACTCGTTAAAGACCGACTTCAACAGTTACCTGAAAACAGTAAAAAACTAGTAATTTTTCCTATATTTTCATCTCTTCCATCAGAACAGCAAATGCAAGTTTTTTCACCAACCCCAGCTGGATTTCGTAAGGTAACTTCATATTACATGTGAATTAATCATGTATGTTGTTTAGCTGGTGGCATTTGGATGTATATTTTTGCTGCCATAATATATCAGATGTTAACTTGGTGAGTCTTGGTTATCTGTTAAAGCAATATTTAAAAATATTATATGTACATAACTATGTTTGTGCATTTTTCTTAGGTAATATTGGCAACAAATATTGCTGAGACATCTGTTACAATTCCTGGAATCAAGTATGTTATAGATCCTGGCTTTGTGAAAGCTCGCACTTATGATCCAAATAAAGGGTTGGAATCATTGGTTACTATTCCAATTTCAAAGGCTCAGGCTCTTCAAAGGAGGTAGGCATGCCAGGAATCATAGCTCATACTTAATAGCTCAACTAATGGAGTCCATTTAACAATCACTAACTTAAATTGAAGTTAGTTTTTACTTTTTACTGCCATTTAAATTGGCCAAATACTTCCAGTATAGCTTTTAACTCTTTAAATCCAAAAAGTAACTTTTTAAACCCATGCCAAACAGGCCCAGCATATACTTTGCTTTTGATGAATTTGTTTTTACCTTTGACATATTCCTCTCCACTTCTTGGTCTGTGTATCAGTGGACGCGCTGGGAGAGAAGGACCTGGAAAGTGCTTCCGTCTCTACCCGGAGATTGAATTTGAGAAGCTTGAGGATTCAACGATACCAGAGATCAAGCGCTGCAATCTTTCTAATGTCATTTTGCAACTCAAGGCTATGGGTGTTGATGATATTATTGGGTTTGACTTCGTTGACAAACCTTCAAGGTAACATTTTTAAAGTTTTTGTCAGTTGACGTTGTCCCTTACTTATACATCTCTGCGTGTGTGCATGCACGTTTTTGGTTGAGGTGGAACTACCTTTGGACATTTATCATCATGGTTCATTTTAGTGCACTATAGATGATGAATTTTCTCCTCCCTTACTAAAATTATATGATGCAACCTTTTTTTATATTGTGGGAGGCATCTTTTTCCTCTTAGTTTTCTTGGTTGCCCTCCTTCAACAGAACACGTTTATAAGACGATACACTTGAGTCCAAATGGGCAATCCAGTTTGATTTGAAGTATAATTAAGCATTTTAAGGATGTGTTTAAGTGGAATTAAAATTTGAATAATGCATTGTAGAAGAAAAGCCAGATCTATATGTATTTGGGTGGAATGTGGGCAGTTTTAGATCTTGCTTTTGATCTTTGTCATGATAATATGTGTTGCTTTTGATGTTAATCATGATGCTAGTCATCCTTATTAGTTGTTGCTAAATATAATTTCTTCTCCTATTAGATATTAGTTATGTAATTTGTCAAAGAAATTAATACATAAGTCTATTATACATTAAACAGGTCGGCTATTGTGAAATCATTGGAACAGTTGTTCTTGTTAGGTGCTTTAACAGATGAATGTAGACTGTCAGATCCTGTTGGGCATCAAATGGCTCGGCTTCCTTTAAATCCTATTTATTCCAAAGCTCTTATTCTAGCTAGTGAATTTAAATGCTTGGAAGAAATGTTGATAACTGTTGCAATGCTTTCAGTAGAATCCATATTTTATGTCCCTCGTGAGAAGGTAGAAGAGGTATGCTGTGAAATTCTATTCATATCATTTTCTTTTCTCCTCCCAGCCCCCCCAAATACCATTTAAGCCACCTGGTTTATATATATTCTTTCTGTTCGCCAGGCAAGAGCCACAATGAAATGCTTTTCAAGTCCAGAAGGGGACCACCAAACTCTTATTAATGTATATCGAGCGGCAGATGAGTTTTTGGAGAAGAGGAAGTTCGGTCTTGGGAAAGAAAAAGTTGAAAAAATCCTCAGAAAATGGTGTAAAGAGAATTTTATCAATAGTCGCTCCCTGAGACATGCTCGTGATGTTCACAGGTTGGCTATATATTTTCCTTGTTGTTTCTCTTGAAAGGTCCCTGGTCTCTTGTCTATATTTTTCCTAATTTTAATTGGTGCTTCTTTTCTTGGCAGTCAAATTCGAGGACATGTGGAACAAATGGGTCTTCATGTTGCCTCTTGCGGAGAAGACATGCTTCAGTTTCGTAGATGCCTTGCTGCTTCATTTTTTCTCAATGGAGCTATAAAGCAGCCTGAGGGAACATACAGGTGTTGAATTTTTCTTGATCTGTCTTTGAAAATTTTCTGCTCTGTCCTTTAAGGTTTTGAAGCTTTTTGTACCCTTAAGAAGGACAACCTTCTTTTTAGAGGCTGTTACGTAAAATCAAAATATCAGTCACATGGTTCCACATTTGCAGTCCTTGTACTTCTGCTCTTTTTGTGTTTATGAACTAATTCTCCATTGGCCATGTACCAAGGCTCTCACAATTGCCTAATCAAATGTCAGGGCTTTCTCAACTGGTGAAATGGTGCAGATCCACCCGTCTTCTGTGTTATTCCGAACAAAACCAGATTGCATTATCTTCAATGAACTACTTCAGACTAATCATAAATACATCCGCAACATAACCAGAATTGATTACTTGTGGTTAACTGAGCTGGCTCCTCATTATTACACCATGCAGCAGAGTTAAGCTTATGGAGATAACTCTAGACAGTGACAGGTATTTTCATCTGTTTCTTCTGTGATAACATGCTTTGTTGGTGATTCTGTGTTGAACTTTCCATTTATTTGCCTACTGGTGCAGGAAGGAACCAGCAGGATGCTCAGAAACTTCTCTATACTTTTCCGGCCATTGATTTGCTTTGTGCAATGAAGAACCTTCTTATGAAACGGAGCTGGTAGTAACTTTACAAGTACAGCTACAATGGCAGGTGTTGTTGCCTTGGACACAAAGAAGCCTGGCTTTTGCAACCCCCTTTTTACTTTGAGTTGAAGATGCAATGCACTGTTCACGCAGATGGGTTAAGGACATCATTACCACAGGTCAGGTTTGCAAGATGATGGATAAATAGGATTCTAATTTTTTCCATCTATGCTGTATTTTCCTGGAAACCAATCAATCCACTATGCTCTTTCTCTGTGGCATTTGTAGCAATTTGGAAAATCTGTGAATTAGATGAACATATTTGTCTCTATTTTTCCATGTGTCTGGAGGTAAATAGTGTGGCCTACAAAAGTCCTCACGTTGTCGACTGAAAAGGATATTGGAAAGGAAAATATTGAATCTTTTTGTTAGAGCAGTCCTATTTTGAATTTTGAAGCCCCAAACTCTTTTGACTCTCAACTCAACCACCAGAAACTCAACAAAATTGTAGCAAATTTCTATCCACCCTGAGTACTGAACGTAACATGATGGTGCTGAACAACTTAGCCAAGAAACAAATACCCACATGTTAAATATGATTTTTCCAATACTATCATTATTGTTGATTTATTATAATTTTAATTGATATCCAATCACCAAATAATAAAAAAAATAAAAAAGAAGGAAGAAGAAGAAGGAAGGGAAAAAGACAAATCCATTGATAATCAATTGGATATGAATGTGAAAACGTCGAAATTTGACCGAAATCAAAGTAAATTAAAGAAAGAGCCATGAATGTTCTAATAGAAAAGTCTTAACAAATGCGTCAGTCCGTGTGTTTTTTTAATCCAACTTGACATAACAACGTGAACTTGGTTGGTTTGTCCAAAATAAAAAACATGAACTTGGTAGGCGGAAACCAGTATTTTCTACCAAGCATGGCTTTTGCAACATCGGTTTTAGCTAAAAGTCGTTGCCATACCATTAACCACCCAAACTATTTCTCAAATTTTATTTTTAGAAAAAGGAAAATGTTCACAAAAAATAAAACTTATATTTCATCATCTGGAATTATTTAATAAATTTTCACGTTACTTATTCTTAAAGCCTCTTTTATAAATTTGAATAAAAAAGGATGGTAGTTGTATACATATATACATACATACATATATATATATATATATAACAAACACTCTACAGTTTAAAATTACATAATTAAGTTATTCTTGCAAGTAAATTATGTCACCACGGTCATAATTTATTGTATATATGTGTGTATTATAGAGTATAAAGGGTTCATGGTAGCTAGCTCCAAGTTTGAAGCAGAGATTTAGCAGTAATGGGGAACTCATTGGCTTGTCTTGTTCCAAAGGAAGCGACCACCTCCAGAAGAACGATCTCTCCCTCCGACATCAAGTCTTGGCCTTCCATCAGAAGGAACGGCTCTAGAAAGAACAACAACAAAGAAGAAGACGATGGCCCTGATGATTTATTACTTAAACAACAAGCTATTGCGGCAGCTATGCTGTTTCAAGAGCACCAGAGAAACAACGCCAACCCCGGTGGAGGCGGCGGTTCACCCTTCATGAACCGGTCAACTTCGGTGGTATATCCAGCCCCACCGCCTAAAAGGCAGAGCTTCCCCAGGAGCTCTTCCACTTCTAGGCAACGCTTTCCCTCTCCAGTAACTTTCATGCATCAACTTGTTCCTACATCTACTCTTCAGGTATATATTCTTTAGTCTTTGTAAGTACACATTTATTAGATTTACTCTTTTCTGGCTTTGTTTGATCTGAGAATTAAATGAAGGAATTGGTCATGAATCATGATGATTAGTATAGAGAGCTAGCTTTGTTTTTCTTTATTATTAATTATGATGATGATGATTTTTATCAAAAAAAAATTATGATGACGATGATGTTAGGATGTTACCTTTCTCTCTCTGCGTGCACTCTTAGGATTAGTTTTTTGACTGAGTCAAGTCAAATATTTATTTATGACTTGTTTCAAATTAACAACATTAAAAGTAATCTGGGTCGGTCTAGTTTCGAATTTTCTACATGTTATTCTAATGTTAAAGATTGTATTAACCTATCTTCAAAATACTCTTTATATTATTTTATGTAAGGAATTAATGTCCACTTCCACTGCAAGCTATACATATAGAATGTCTGTTGGATGGTCGGCACCAAGTTAGATCGCAAGGCTAATGCAGAAATCTGTCGCTCTGGTCCCATTTTAGAGATTTATTTACGACATATAATCAATATATATCTACAAACATACACTAAACCCTTATTGACTAAACGATGGTTACAATTCTAAAAAATGGTTACTAGAAATGTACGGTATAGGTGTTGGTTATGAAGGAATGAATGATGGGTTTGGTTTAGTATGGATTTGAAAACTCCATGATGTTTCATATCATAAATCATAAGATTAATTGTTGTCTCCGCTTCTTTTATATATGTTGTATATTTCCATCTGATCATTTGGTAATACAGCTGTCAGTGACATCAAATTTGGAGTACTAACCAAGTTAATTTTTTCATACTAGGATCCGAAAACTGATGGTTTAGAAACCAATCATATTGTCCTTGTTCATGGAGGTGGCTTTGGTGCATGGTGCTGGTATAAGACTATGGCACTTTTGGAAGAAGTAGGGTTTAAAGTTGATGCAGTCGACTTAACAGGTTCCAGGATTCATTCGTTCGATACAAACAGCATTAAGAGTCTTGAACAGTATGTGAAGCCACTCACTGATATCCTTCAGAAACTTGGGGATGGGAACAAGGTTTGTGTCAGCATTGATGAACTTAACTGATTTAAAACTAGAATTTTCAATTCATTGTAAACTATACAAGTCTAAGATTGGTATTCTTGGGTATGTATATTGCAGGTTATTCTGGTGGGACATGATTTTGGTGGTGCTTGTGTATCATATGTGATGGAATTGTTACCATCTAAAATTGCAAAATCCATATTTATTGCTGCTACAATGTTGGCTAGTGGCCAGAGTGTCCTTGATTTGTTATCTCATCAGGTTCTTCCTCAACTATGCTTTCATACCCAAAAAATAAAAAAAGTAGCATAAGATAAGGAAAAATGCACATTTTAGTTCCCTAAAAAATTGCAGCAAATCACAAACCCCCCTATATTGTTTCATGCCTCTATTCACAATTATGCTGACCTCTTTTCTGTTAATTGTATAACTGATTAAAACAACGATTGATGATTCATATAGGCTTATTAAAACAAGATCTTCCTCCATAGAAATAACATATTGATCATGAGCTAATTCTTTTATGCTAATTGACCTATTGCAGCTAGGGTCAAATGATCTGATGAGACAAGCCCAAATATTCTTGTATGGAAATGGGAAGGATCAGCCTCCTACTGCTATTGATCTTGACAAAGAATTGGTCAAAGAATTTTTGTTCAACCAAAGTTCTGCTAAGGTATATATATACATTTATATATAACATGTACCTTAAACTGCAAGGAAACTAACAATTTTGTAACTAGAAAAGCTTTTGATTCCAATTAATTCCCAATCAATTTTTTTTTATTCAGGATGTAGCATTGGCATCAGTATCAATGAAGCCAATTCCTTTTTTACCAGTTACAGAGAAGCTCACTCTTTCCGACAAGAACTACGGCTCCATTCGCCGGTTTTACGTGGTGACTCAAGAAGATCATGCTATACCTGTCTCTCTTCAGGAGTCCATGATAAACTCAAATCCTCCAGAGCAGGTTTTCAGAGTTAAAGGCTCTGATCATGCACCTTTTTTCTCAAGGCCTCAGGCTTTACATAAAATATTACTAGAGATTTCACAGATTCCTCCAAATCAAACCAGAGCCTAGCATGTTGAAACCATATATTCCTCCACATTGATTATTATATAGCAAAGCATAAAGAATCATGTGCATGCATGCATTGCATATGATGCTATTCCCATCCCACTGTTGGACATATAATACAAACCAATGAGAGCGTACAAATGGGAAAACCATGGATTTGTTCCCTTATAAAAATTTGTAAATAGAAAGCAAAGCAAAACATCATGTATATTTCTTTTGGTGTATGTGTTTACCTACTTTGATTGTCAATGTCTTTTTTTGGTTGGGCAATTGTTTTCTGCTTCTGTTATTGATCAGCTTCTCTGTTTTGTTTGGTAAGGATGATGATAGAAAAATCATCATTGTGCACAAAGAGCCAATGCACCCTCTATTAATTAATATGAACTGTATTTTGCTTGCCATTTACACCATGAGTTAAAAAATGGGTAAATCTTTCAATGCAATAGTCACATTTTGGGAGTCCAAAACTCATAAATATAATGAAATTTAATTTCCTATAGGAAATCAATGAGAGCTACAACACAAATGCTAAATTACACTAACACACCCATAAATTTATACAACAAATGCTTGACTGGCAAAGCATTAAACAACCTAGTGGGACTAGGGCGTTACTCAAAAATGAATTAGGGGTGTCCTCTCAAATTTAAACTACCCGTTTGGTACATTTATAACTTGGAGAGTTAAAATTATTCCCATTAATGCCACGGCCAGAAACTGAATATGTAATATGTATGACCCAAAAAATAAAAATAAAAATAAAAGAAAAAGGTTGCTCAGTACAAAAGAAAAGCATATTTTGTGTTCTGGAACTTGACAATTCTCAACTGCCAAACGCTGCCTTACAAGTTAATGTTTAGAGTTTTTGTACTTCACGCTCTCCGTAAGCGCGTATTAGAACAGACCATCTCTTACACATGATCCACCGCTCAAAGAAAATCAAAATCGCTATTTCCACGCCATTTTACCATTTTCCACATCAGCAGGGTAAGAAACTACGTGAAAGAAGGAAAAACCGGAGTGGAAATAGTCGGTTTGTTTTTTTTTTTTGAATATAAAAATCTGTATTAAAGATATTATTTACAGCCTATAAATTAACGCATACATCTGCGTACTTTGTTTCTCTCTCCGTCTCTGAGTGTCTCTCAGTAGCTGTGCTCACTCTCACTGCTCCAGTGCTTCCCTCCAGATCTGATCCTAACAACCAGGTATTCCCCACCATACCCTAACCCTAGATCTCAGCCTCTACTTTCAGATTTAGGTGCTTCTATCACTGGTTGTGTTGTCATTTTCCTGTATCTCTCCCTGCTTTCACTGTAACTGATTTGATGCTTCCTTTTCTTTTAGAATCCTGTTCGATGAAATGGTATAATGATTCTTGAGGCGCTGTTAGTGGATTTTTTTGTGAAATTGTGGTTAGGGATTGCCTTCACGATATGCATTTTATAGATCTATTTGTTGCATTGTGCTGTGGAATTGGGCGATTAGGAAATTTTTCTTGCTTTGATTTGAGAGTTGTTGGTTCCCTTTTATAATTTTCCCAGAAATGCTATTGGTTGTGGATCTGTTTGTTAATTTTGTAATTTGGTTCTTCTCTGAGTTCTTATTTTCGGTGTGTATCTCAAAGACAGGTAATTTATATTTGAAAATGACAGAAAAAATTTGGTTAACCGGATATCTGTAGAATAACCACTACCAACGAAAATGAATTGGTCTTCAATTGTATAATCATGCTTTTGGTCTAAATAACACTAGTAGTGGGACTCACTGATGGCATTGTGACCTCCCTCCCTTCGATGTGTTCAGGGAATGATGATAGACTTGTAGGCATCCTTCTGTTGAGTTTGGCTTTTGCAGTTTGCGTAGACCTCAAGCTCTTCTATGGCCCATGGATTATTGGGTTAGTGGCTTTAGTAACTAAAGATTATGATGGAAGGAAAGAATAAAAAATGAAAAAAAAAAAAAAAGAAATAAAGAAATAGACTTTTTACAGAATTAGTTCCAATGTCAATGATGTAGTTGCTCCTCTGATACCCTTAAACTATTTAATAAATAGTAGACATCCTTTTTAGATTTGAAATGAAGCTACTAAAGAACTGCCCTAATCATGTTTTAAAAAAAGATCTTGACTTTGATGGAAATTAGATCAAAAGTCTATGGTGTGGTTTCTACCCTGTTGCATTTAAACCTTTTTTAATATTTGTAGATAGTTCTCTTTAGATTTAAAACGAAGCTACTAAAGAACTAGACTTTAATGAAAATTAGCTCCGATGTTAATAATTTGGCATACCAAACATCATCCTGACCTCACACTTGATGGTGAGTCCCATTTTGCAATGAAGGCAGAGGCGGATGCTTGCATTTAGGGATGATGCCAAGGCAAGGCAATAATTTCAAGTAGGTGCAGAACAATTTGCAAATCAAGTTGATGGTGTGCATCTTGTTAAAGACTCAGTCTGATTATTGTTTCTGGTTTAATTTTCTTAAATACATTTGTTTCTCTTAGCAAGGAAGTAAGGGTAATAGTTACAAAGTTCTTGTGGTAATGCTTCTTGAATGGCATAGAATTAATGGTATACAGCAATTAGCAGTATGGCATGCAATATTAGTTCCTTTCCATTAAGTCCTTTTCTGGATTTCAACCATTTTCTTTTTCTTATCTCTTGTAACACAGGGTTCAGAGATTTAACTTTCAAAGCACTTGATCATGGGTCGTGGAGTTAGCAGCGGTGGGGGCCAAAGTTCATTGGGCTATCTTTTTGGAAGTGGAGAGGCTCCAAAACCAGCCACAAACACTGCTCAAGCTGCTTCAAAGCCAGCCACGAGCAACGCTCCAGCTGCTCCAAAAGAAGTGCAGGCTGCTGACAATGTGTCTGCTTCCAAACCTGCTGCTCCTGCTCAGCCTACAGATATTACCAAGCAGGTTCCTGCTGGTATCCATAGTACTTCTTCGAACAACTACCTGAGAGCTGATGGCCAGAACACTGGCAACTTCATCACGGTATAATTTTCCCCCTTGTGCTTACCATTGTTGCTAATGTTTTGGCCTTGTACTCTTGACTTTTTATGTTACTTTAAAGCATTATGTAAATATAGATTATATCTGGAATGAGTGGATTTTAGATGAAATCATGTGAGACTATGTAAGGGTATCAACAAATCCTAGCACCGTAGTCTTGGACTGCATTGTAAAAATTATTTATCCTATTTCCTTTCCACTCACCTCATTCACACCGTCCTTAAACTAATTTTTTTCTTTTTTAAACAAACAATTATGCCCTTTTAGATTATCCAAATTATGATATTCATACTGATTGTTTCTTTTGTTTTTAACCTTGGTGCAGGATCGACCCTCAACTAAGGTTCACTCTGCCCCTGGTGGTGGATCATCTCTGGGTTACCTCTTTGGTAATGGGGGCGGCGGCGGCAACTGAGAAACACCTTTCAAACCTTTCATAATGCAAGTGCTGTTCATTATTTTTGTGGAACCTTATATTTTGGATGTTGCGTTGGTTTCATCCTTTATATGAAAAAGTGGATAACATGTGGACCTTGTGATGTAATATATAGGCGTGTTGGTGGTTTGCTTTATTCAATCAATATAGTACTCTATTTTAGATGCATAACGCATCTGTTACAGAGCCCTTTGTGGTGGACAGAGTGAATTTTCCTAGTGCATACCTGTCTCGTTCACAATTTGTTTTTAGTGTGTTATATTTGACCACTGCTTAATGCAATTGTTCCCAGTGTTTTTTCTTGAAGGGTTTTATAGTGATAACCTTTTCTTTTTTTTCTTAGTTTTTTTTTTTCAATCTAATTTAATTTTCTTTTTGTGTGTAATACTGGTCTTTCTACCCTGTACTGATGTCCATACTCTCTCACTAGGTTAATCTTTTTAATCTAAAATCAAACGCTCCCAATGACTGAATGTTTGTCGATGGGCCACGTGATGCTGGTTGGGCATGGAACTAATTGCAAGTTGCAAAGATAAGGACATTGAACCAATCCACAGATTTGAATAATAATACCTAATAATTTTACCCTTTTTTTTCTGAAAGTGATTTGTTTAAACAAAATTATGTGTTAAAATCATATCAAAGGCTACTTTTCCACGGTCTTGCCGTGGTGTCAATCTGTTCCTACTATGAACTAGTAAGAAGTCATGCATATTTTGTTATAAAAGAAAGAGAGACACAAAATAGAACAGAGCAAAGCTGCTGTTTTCTTTGTTATTTTGTTTGCTTATATTACTTGGGAACTCCAAAAACCAAAAGTATGTATTGGCAATTTTGTAATGTTTATAGTTATCATACAAAATCAAAAGAAATTAAAACGTCAAAATTGAAAATTGATTATAGATCCATATTAAAAAAAAAAAGTATTAGTCAAATAACATATACAAGAAATTCACTTGTTTTATATATAATGTATAAATTGTTTTGAAGAAAAATAAAAAGGGAAGCATTATATCTTCCCCTCCCTGAGAGGCCCTAGAAAAGGCATTAGTGGCCTTGCTCTTAAGCCTGGCCAAGCCAGATATGCTGTGCTGATGATCAGGTTTCTTTGGGAGCAGCAGGAGCAGGAATTATCCCCCATTTTCTACGCACATCGTCCAAATCCTCATGAAAATGTCTCTCATAAAACACACACATAAGATCAGTGCTCTGCATACCAGCTCTTATGGCCCAGGGAAAGTAGTGCTGAAAGAACAATTTCCTTTGCTTCTCATTGAATCTTGCTGAACCTCCTACCACAGACATCAAGCACATTGGAAGGTACATTTGCTCAAACTCTATTACCTTCAGTGCTGACTCGCCAAGCAAGTTTGTTGGAAGGCCAAAAAGGGTGTGCCAAAAGTCATGTACCTCACGAGCCCTCATGGCAACATATGCAAGCTCATCGGTCTCCATGAACCGCACAGGTGGCCGGTCATCAGGGGAGAAGTTCCTGGACCCCATGAATTTTGCATAGGCAGCACCAAAAGTGTTTGATGGTAAGTCCCAAGCATGCCCTACTTTGGAAGAAATGACTCGTGGCTTCTCCAATAAAACTGCCTGCCAAGAAGAAGAAGCATCATTGTATAGGAAACCTTTCAATGGGCATACTGGCAGCTCAATAATGTTGTTCTATAGAAAATGTTTTAATTTTTTTTTCTCTCTTTGGAGGAAAATATAGAATGTAATAGTTTACATAGATTCATCATAAAAAAGAACTCCTAGAAATTCATCATGAATCTCTTAGCTCTAATAAATTTTTCCATTTCATATATGTTTTCTAAAATCCCAATAAAGCTAACATCAACAGTTATAAATCAATATTTTTTATTTAATCCAATCTAGGAACACAAGCAATAAATACTAAGCAACATGAAATGCAATTTTCTCATTCTTAAAAGCAAGATAATTTTAACTATGAAATACACCAGGACCATCAATTTACCAAGTAGCAATCATAGCTAAGGTGGCATTTTATATCCTAAATTAGGCGCTAGATTATAGAAACCCTGAACCCTAAACTTCCATTTTCACATTGATAAATGAGAATAACCATCTTCAGCAGAAACAAAGGGAAAAAAAATTGGGGCATACAATAACTGGAATAATTATGAACTGCAGAACAGGTTATTCAGTCACTAAAATTATCAATAGAAGGTGTGGACTAGAAGGTTACCCTGCCTTCTGGGCTCTTCTTCATCCTTTCAAGGACTCTTTCAAAAGCAGGCTTCCCAGTAGTCTCCCCGAGAGCTGCTATAAGATCAGCTCTTCGCGGGTCTAGCAATGCACCCACAGCTGAACCGAGCGCAACAGCTGCCTGCTGCCACCTGTTAAGCCGCACCCGAGCACCTTCTATCATTGAAACTATCCTTCTGAACTATCAAAATAGTAATACCAACACAAACCAACTTGAGCTTCACACTGAGTCTTCATAACCAAATACATAAATTCCAAAAAAAGAAAACAAAAGAAAACCGCCAATGCTTACAAACATTGAACTATATGAAGCATTTTGACGAGCAGTTTCCCATCAAAAAGCTAAAAACTCTATGGAACTTACCATTCAGCAAAAGTTTTTAATATAAGAAAATTATTGAATTGAAATGGGCATAATGCAAAGAAGGAAGGACCCATATGGATTATCAAAATGGTAACTTCCCGATACAAAAAAAAAAAAACAGATTAATCAACTCAAATGGCATAGTTGTAGTGGAACTTTATGATCCCGTCTGGTTACTGCCAAATTGTGCAAAGAAAACTTGGAAATTCTTAAAATTATACCTATGGAAACTATCAAATGTGCTAACTTTTTCATCAAAATTTATCGGAAAAACGAACAAAACTTCAAAAGGATTCGCATACCTGAGTCGTAATTGGGCAAGATGCTCGAGGGAAGACGGAGAGAGAAGGCGCTAATGGGTGGGTACCATATCCAAACCAGACAACCGGGGCTTGAAGACCGACTCCAAAAATAGCTAATGGTCTTAAATACATCTCAGCCCATTCAAGCCCAGATATCCATAGCCCATCTTGGGCCTGAACCTGATCAACACTTTCGGATCCGGGTCGTCTATTCACATTTTTTAAAAAAATAAATTAAAATTAAAATTCTTTTTTTTTTTAAGAAAAAAGTCATAATAAAAGATAAATGATGAGAAAACATTAAAAAATGAGTGTTGGGTTAACCAGAGTCGAACAAATTTAGATTGTTCAGTTATTACAACTGAATATTCTAAGATTGTTCGGCTGTAAAACACCGAACATTTTCAGACATATTCGATGGAAAGTTAATGAGCGATCTACATTTGTTCAGCTCTAAAACTCCATACGGATAATAGGCATTTGGTGGGTATACAGTCGTCTTGGCGTTGCAAATAGAACCTCCCTACTCTTTCACGTTTTATGATGAAGTCCAAATCTTCTGAGAACCCACAAACCTATAGCCCGGCCCAGTTTAGAGATTTCTTGTAGCCAAATAATACATGCTCTTGCTGTTTGCATGCATGCATGCCGTACTAATTCAGTAAGTAATACAATGTGTTCCGTCACACTTGTCACCTAGTGAAAAGTAAATTGACCGTTCAATCATAATCGTTTGTGAATATTATGGTTCGAGCTTTAATAATAAGCTTTATTATTGCCTCATCTGTATTCAATATTACTTGATGTGTCAAATGAAGGAGAATCTATTAAGAATATGGATCAGCTGCTTTAGACTCTGAAAATATTACAAAACTGAAGTAACAAAAAAATTATATCCACTAATAAAATTTTAAACTGATAAAATTCATATTAAATTTTTTTTTTATTCTATAAAAAAAAAATACAATGTGTTCCGTTTCGTACATAAATTTCATAATTCACCAAATATATATATATATTATATATAACTATTCCATGGATTCACACCCAAGGTCATTTTACAGTACGGTCTACCGATTTCAAACGTAACTTTTTTTCCTTTTGTGATTAAAAAAATCGATTTTTAGTATTAATCAGAGCCTAGGAATATATTAGAAATTATGATATATTATATGATCTTTTGCAATCTTTTAAAATAAAGTCCCAAATAATAGATAGCAAATATAATAGTGAAAAAACTCTGGTTATCCGGAAGTATTAACTCCCGTCTCATTAAAATGGTACCATATGAATAAAAATATTTATAAAATATTATACAGTGTCATTCTAACATAGCAGAAGTTGATATTCTCGGAATACCAGAGTTTTTTTGGTATAATAATTTCCCCTCCAGAATTTTAAGTGCACTTAGGCACAAATCGACCCTAAATGATAGAAATAATAAAGTGTACGCTCTATGTAATTTCAAACATAACTGGTTTCACTTTCATTCATTTATTACTGCGTACGCAACAAGAAGAAATATATACACACACAGTAGACTTGTACTGTCAATGTTCCTAAAAACAATTTCATTTAAAAAAAATGTAAAAGAATATGCACTGGAATTATTATTATTAGGTGCAGCGGAGGCAACACATTAATTGTAGAGGCCTGCTGAATCTTTTGCAGTGATCCGGGTTCTGAGAGACTTATTACTTGGACTATTACTTTACTGAAACCCCCATTGTAAATAATGAAAATGGCGTTTCATTTATTACTGCATAATTATTAATTACATGTACGTACATATATAGCTATAGGAAAAGGAAACGACTAATGACCTAGAATGTATTGCACATACATATATATATATGTATATATATATATATATATTATGATGACGCTGAATATGAACATGGCGATGTTTATTAAATGAAGCAAGGGTATACAACTTTGGACAAACCAGTAGCTCCCCCCATAACCTAGATGTCTCGTAATCTCCATTTTTAGGTTTGTCAGAGATGTGACATTTGTAAATTGTGATGGGATATAAGTGTCACTCGCACTTTACATATATATATATATATATATATATATATATATTTACATAGTAGTATATGTCGGAGCCCCCTGAAAATATTTGACAAAAATTGGCAAACTTTTTAATTTGTTTCCTCTTTATTGGAGAAATAGACTTATAAATACGCTCGCCTGCTCGGTGATTATATGACAAAATAAAAAAGACTAATTAGTATGCTCGGTCGCTTTTGACTGCGTCCAAGGTGAAGGCGAAGGCAATTTATTGCACTATTTGAGTTCCTTTTTATAAAAAAAAATTGCTAATAAAACAGTAAAAAATATAATATTTTAAAAAGTAATAAGATAAATAGTATTTCATACTCTAGGGTAATCCACAAATATTACCTCGAGGGTGCAGTTTAGAGAAGGAAATTACTACTTTTGTATTTGAGATTGCATGTTTGAATTTTAATAAGCTATTTGTAGGTACAAAATTATAGATTTGAATCTTATTAAATTGTGTTCATGACTCAATTACTACTTTTGTAATTGAGTCATTTCTAAATTTATTTTTATCATTTTACAGATAAAAGATTATATATTTGAGTTTTAGTAAGCTTTCTGTAGGTTTAATGTTATTAGTTTAAATCTTATCAAACTCTATTTATAACTCAAGTGCACTTAATTTATATAAAGAGAATTATTATAAGTGTGTACTTATTATTTAAAACTCTAAAAAAATTATAAATATTATTTAGTTCCTAATATATATAGAACTTTTTTATTCATTAAAAAAAGTCCAAAAATATTATTTTATATAAAAAAATTATTATAATGTAAATATTATTAGAAAAAAAATGAGATTTGAAAATATAAACCTTTTATTTTTACACAAGAGATGTTTGGAATTTTTATTTTTTTAATAATAAAAATAAAGTATCGATCTGAAAATCATCTTTTCACAATTTTAGTAGACATAAAATATATTTCAGTTTTATAATTTTATAAGAGTATACACACGAATAAGATAGTTCGGATGGTTGGAAACTGAGAGAGGGAAGTGAAACGTGAAACCCCAACCAATGGTTTACTATGGCTCGGATAGGTGACTTGGAGGTTGAAGTATGGGGACCACGAGAGAGAGAGCGCGACAGCTGTACAACTGGCAGGCCTAAACGTAAAATGCGTGGTGGCTAAGCCGTTAGATCCTGACACGTAGGGCGGCGCCGTGACGACGGCGTTTTCTCTACTGAAGCGCTCTCTCTCCCCCCACCGCCCCCCAACCACTAACTGCACCTACCGTACTACTGCCACTGCACTGTTACAAAATCTCAGATTTTGATTTTCCCTTCGAAAATAATTAGTGTTTGACGAGTACAAACTCCCTTATCTGGGGTCTTTGAAAATGTACACTCTCCTTGTCCTTTATTACCATAATGCCATTCTCAAATAAATCTTATTTGGAGCCTTTTTATATGTCAACTATTACTATTATTATTGTTGATCATCCATTTATGTACTTGATTTTATTTATTTATTATTATTCTATATAAATTAAATTTGATTAATTAACTTATTCATGTGTAAATATTATTCCATATTTATATTTATATTTTAGAAATAAATTGGGTAGAGACAAAACTCCATTCATCTAGTCATACACATTATTAATCTTCTTCCACTTTTTTTTCTTTTATTTTATAATAAAATCCTTTATCCTTCTTATAATGTTTATGTTTCAGTTTTATTAAAAAATTTTAAAAAAGAAAGAAAATGAAAAAAAAAACAGTTTTATTGGGTTTCCTTACTATTTCGTCCTTTTATTTTATTTTTTTTTGTTTTCTTAACTTGAAGCAAAAGCAACCTGAAGGAACCTTACTCAGACTGTTAAAGATCTTTAAAATATCTTTGACCAAATTTTTTTTCCAGAAACTAAAAAGAAAAAAATAAAATAAAATCCAAGAGAATCCAAATCTATTAATAGAAAGTACCCACGTGAACCCCTACAACTCCCTGTTTCCCTTTTTTTTTTTAAGAAAATAGAAGAAAATATTTTGTAATATGTTTGACAAGAAATTTAGAGTTAATTACGTTATCACCCAAATTTCATGTCAGATATAATTTTTACATTTTTAATTTAAATACTTTCATTCTTATATTTTAAAAAATATCAATTATAATTTTTATATTTTTAATTTAAATAATTTCACTATAATATTTTTAAATATTATCAAATAGATTTATAAATTAAATTTATTTTATTATCAAAATTTATAAATTTTACTATATTAAAATACATAAAATATTTAATTTATAATTAATATTTGTATATATATTTAGAAAATTATCCAATCAATTCAAATTGTTTGACAGAATAATTTATCCTACACATCATAAATTATAAAAGTAAGTTTATTTAAATTAAAAATATATACACTGCATTAATATCTCTAGGCACTACATTAACACCTCCTAAAATAGAAGGAAAAAATTATTTAAATTAAACATATAAAAATTATAGTCACATATATATTTAAATTAAAAATATAATTAAAAATATAAGAATTATATTGACATACTCTTTAAAATATAAAATTAATTAATATAAAAATTTCTGTAAATACCTTTTATATTGAAAGGCATTTAAGAAAATTTCACCTTTAATAAGCATTTTTTAAAAATTAAAAAAGTATTATTTTTTGCAAAATAAAGCATTTGGTATAATTAAATAATGATTTTAAAGCATCCAAAATAATTTTATTTTATTAATTATTTTATTGAAATAGTATTTTGAAGTAAAATGCGAATGGTTAAAAGTATATTGAAAAGAATTGACTACAGTCCACAGCCTAATTAACAACTTCCAATCAAAAACTTAAACGGCCAAGATTATCTTCTAAGCTGGGCCCCAAGTCCATCACCAATCTTGTCAATACACGTGTACGTATAACAAAGCTGTATCACTCCGAATCGTAATCGGACGGATTAGACAGCTATCATTCCCAAATTGATTCGCTCACTCTAACAGAAGCTCCAATATATGGTTTTGGTTTTTCAACCGCGGTTAAATATATATTAACCCTAGTTAAATATTTTTATTGTTTTCTTCAGATTTTTTTTTTATCGCTCCCCCACCTTCTATTTAACTACCCCTCCCACACTCTTTGTCTCTTGCACTTAACCACCACGTCTTTCGCTTTCTCTAGGAGCAACATTCGCATTTTCTTTTCCTTCACCTGAAAACCGCTTTCGTAACGTTAGGGCACCAAAAATGTCATCGGAATACCCCCTTTTCTGGATTACGAGAATGGTTCAGTCGTCGGCTATTCTGAGCTCTGAAGCTCTCGCTGGTGTTTTGATCCTCGTGGCTGTTTTTGGGTTCTTGTTATTCCCAGGAGGGCTCGCGTGGGCTCTAATCAAGTCTCGAAATCGTTTTGCTATACCGGGTCCTCATGGTTTTCCGGTTACTGGGTTGCTCGGCGTTTTCACTGGGTTTACACCTCACCGAGTCCTTGCCAAACTCGCTCGGAGCTCCAACGCATTGCCGTTAATGGCTTTCTCTGTTGGTTTCACTCGCTTTGTTATTTCGAGCAGTCCTGAGACGGCGAAAGAGGTTCTGAACAGTTCGGCTTTTGCGGATAGGCCCGTGAAGGAATCGGCTTACGAGCTTCTGTTTCACCGGGCAATGGGGTTTGCTCCGTACGGAGAGTACTGGAGGAACCTGAGGAGGATCTCTTCAACCCATTTGTTTAGCCCAAAGAGAATCGCTGGTTTTGAGAGATTTAGACGTGAGACGGGGATGAAAATGATGGAGGAGATTAAGGCTTTGATTGTGGAGAATGCTGAGGTTGAGGTCAGGAAAGTGTTTCATTTTGGGTCTTTGAACAATGCGATGATGACCGTGTTTGGCCGCTGCTATCAGTTCAAAAACAGTGGGGACGATGGGGTTGAGCTTGAGAAGTTGGTGAGTGAAGGGTACGAGCTGCTGGGGATATTCAACTGGAGCGATCACTTTCCGATTCTGGGCTGGTTAGATTTACAGGGGGTGAGGAAGAGATGCAGAAGCTTGGTCCTGAAGGTGAATGCTTTCGTTGGAAAAATCATTGAAGAGCACAGGATGAAGAGGGTTATTAGCACACCAAATGCTGAAGAAAGAGTTGGAGATTTCGTTGACGTTTTACTTGATTTGGACAAAGATGCCAAGCTCACTGAGCCTGATATGATTGCTGTTCTGTGGGTACGTATATTAAATTTTGTGGTCTTTTGATTCCAAGATAACATAATCAATGTTTTGTAATTAGAAGATTTTATATCTTTAATGCAGGAAATGATTTTCAGAGGAACTGATACGGTGGCGATACTGCTAGAATGGGTGCTTGCAAGAATGGTTCTACACCCAGATATTCAAGCCAAAGCCCAAGCTGAAATTGACACTGTGGTTGGCCGCACTAGGCAAGTTTCAGACTCTGATATACCACACCTACCTTACCTCCAATCCATTATCAAGGAGACTTTGAGAATGCATCCGCCAGGGCCTTTGCTCTCATGGGCTCGTCTGGCTATTCATGATGTTCATGTAGGCAGTCACTTTATCCCAGCTGGGACTACTGCTATGGTAAACATGTGGGCAATCACTCACGATGAGAAGCATTGGTCAGAGGCTGGGAGGTTCAAACCTGAGCGTTTCATTGAAGAGGATGTGAGCATTACGGGTTCTGATTTGAGGTTGGCTCCTTTTGGGTCTGGAAGGAGGGTTTGTCCTGGAAAAGCAATGGGGTTGGCTACTGTTCAGCTCTGGTTGGCTCAGTTGCTTCAAAACTTCAAATGGGTTGCTGCTGATAATGGTGGTGTGGACTTGACCGAGTGCCTGAAGCTGTCCATGGAGATGAAGACCCCATTGGTGTGCAGGGCTATACCTAAGATTGTTTGAACTTTTTCACAAAAGGGAACCGACTTTCTTTGTGAAAAAAATGTGGTCGTACGGGGTTTGAATTATGTCTTTTTATTAGCTGTTTACTTTAGAAGTTAGGTTTTTGTTATGTTTGATTAGCTTTAATTTCGTTAGAAGAAATAGTAGTCGAGGGTCATGAACGTAGTAGTGTGATCAAGTATTGTAGCTTTCTCTTCTGTAATATATATTCATGCTTGCATGAACTTCTTATGCACTGTGCGCAACATATAATATATTTACTCTATAGAACTAATTTATATACTATACTTTTTGTACATAGATATGTATAAATATATATCTGCCTCTTAAGTTGGTATTGATGAAGTCCGTTCCAATGAAAATTTCTGGTGTTTTAGTTGCCAGTTGTCTCTATTAGTTTGCTGATAAATAGAGTCGGTACTAATTGCAGGGAGAAGTGTTAGCTTAATGCGATGGTAAAAGTATCACCTGCATGCTCCATGAGTTATGCACTGCAAGTATGTCTCAGTGTAGGGATTGATCTTCACGCGATTAAAGCCTGCATATATGATTACTGTATGAAAACTATTGCAGCACTACCAGCTTTTATAATATTAGTACATTCATAATCTACCTTTTAACGCGCTAATTTGACTAAACCAAAACTCTCACATGCAGGTACGTAAATGGGTGTAAATAGATAGTGACTGATGGAGTGTGATATGCGGTGTGGCCTGCTTGCTAGTGTTGCGTGAGTCATAAGTTGAACGTGTAATGCAATAGTATCAACATTTTTTAAGTTTTTAATCGAATTCAATTTTTTTTTTAAATTTCCTTAAAAAAGGGAAAAGAAAAGGGTGACATGTTCATTTGAATTATTTTTATTGAAGATACAAATTTCGATATTATTCATATTTATATCAAAGATATATTTTCCCTTAATCTTCTCGAAGTGTTGCTCTTGATCGTGTAACTTGAACAAGTCACTTAATTTTTACATATGAAAAGCCTATATTGGGTTTGTTTTCTGCCAGCTGCCAACCTACCAAATCAAGGAATGTTTCTCTATTTACTATGGGAAAATTAATAAATATGCCTGTACGATTTAGAAAATGAAAAATGCCAATTATCACCATGTAGATAAATTTATTGATTATATATATAGGACTCACTTTTCTCTATTGGTTATCAATAAAAAAAAAAAATCCCTTAATAATCAGTCATAATTGCCATATAAACAAGTGTGATCCAATATTGATGGTCACTGGTAATTAATGTAACATAGTGTTGATCTAGTATTGATCATCACTTGTGATAGATAATAGTATTCATAGAAAATATTAATAATTTTGCAGGGTTCTTAAATGTTATTTTACATGTTTAGGAATAACAATCATATACCATTTTTTTCATTTTTGTTTCTTATTCTCCTATGTCACTAAATTAACTTGTGAATGCCTTCTTTTTGGTATATATGTATGTGTAGATATTTATATTCTCCCATAAAGAGAATAAGAACATGGTAGAGAATGAAAAACAATTTTTGTTTGTCCACGTTGAGGAATTAAAAAGCTCACCTTTCTGGTAAAACGACCAAGGCTCAGCTCAGCTAAGCTTAGATAACATTAGTGGGGACGTCCATACTAATACATATCCTTTCTCTACCTTTATTCCATTTTTTTTTTCCCGTTTGAGCTTTTCTTGTCCCTCGCATGGCATTTGAATGAAACATTGACGCCAAATCTCTTTTAAAGGCTTGATTCCAAACGCTGTCTTTGAATCTTGAATTGAACGAAGAAAAATTGATACATATATATACATATATATATATATATATATTTAACTCTTTGAAGAAATTAATTAGGTTAATTCTTATAATTAAGCATTTTTACATAGTTTTGACCCCTTGTTCTTTGTTATAGGAAATGGGTAATTAAATGAATTATTCTTGTTAGGTTATATATATATATATATTATCAAAGATAGAAATATTTTATTAATCTAAAATATTAATATCAAAAGGCAAGATATTAACTAATCCTGGTTGGAAGGACTTTATTTAGATGGTAAAGAATCATTTATAGTCCTTTTAACTATCCAGCATGCTGCTTTATTTAAAGAGCGAGAGAGACTAAATTAAATGAAAATAAAATAAATTCATGAGAAAACAACTTAATATCTTTTAATATAACACCGATTTTGTGAAATTTTACTTGAAATAAATATATTATTGAAAATGAAATGAGATTCTTTTATAGTGGTTGTATATATATATATATATATATATATATATATATACACAAATAAATATTAGATAGATATTATAGGGTCTCATTTAGAATCTAATGAGTTGCACTTTACAGTAGGACCATTCATATGATTGAAGAATAAGAACCCAAACCCTAGAATGTAGATTGGTCATATGCCTCTCTCAATCCCCGGCCTTTATTTTCACGTTGATTCATATATTCTTTCTCTTTGAAGAGAATATATATATCTTGATAAAGATTATTATCGATTGTGCTGGTAAAGTAATTCAGCTTTCATTTTCGTCTGCAAAGTTGACGATAAAAATGGTATATATTTGTATATCCCATGCCCACTACATTTATGTTCCAAAACCACTGAAAATGAAAATAGTTTGCTTTTTGTTTTTTGTAAATTAATTTCTCCAATATATATATATAAGTTCATTTTAATTCTTATCTCTTCTAGATAGGTATAAACTCTCTCTTTCTTGGACTTTTAAAGTTTTCTGCTCCCTAATTGTCTAGATTACGTTTTTCTTAATACATTATTTATTCATTTTGGTGAATCTTATATATATATATATATATATATATATATATATATATATATATATATATGCATATCTATGTGAAATCTTCTACCAAAAAATATCTATACGAAATCTTTTTATGCATTGTATTTTGAAAAAGAAATATAGGAAATTACTACTTGATCTTATTATCTATATGACAAAATAATTAAGACATCGACGATATTAAAATAACTCTTATTCATTGTACGGTACTTCTTGCCTTTGAACATATATACACGTCTTCTATGGGTTCGAATTCATAATTATATTCTGTGCAATTTTATACATCCATTAGACTCAATTAAGTTGCTTTTGTAAAGTTATATATCCTCCAAATACTATATATATATATATATATATAAATATTTTAGTACGCTGCATCACTCTACACAACACATACATAACATGTTATTAAAGATGAATAAAAATATAAATTTATATTATTAATTAACTTTTATATTTATATTTTATTAATTCCGTATAAATTAATTAATTATACTCTTATTTAGGGGTGTGGATTGGTCAGTTTTGATCCGTGTCGGTTTTTTAATTGAAATTTTACGGCCAGTTGATTTTTTTAACCAACATAATTGACCATAACCGACCGGGCGGTTTTCCAATGGATTATGGTCGGTTTTTTATTTTTTTATTATATATATATTTATAAAAAAATTAATATAATATAATATAAAAATATATATAATAAATACAATAAATATAAATAAGTAATATAAATAATCTAAAATTAAATAAAAATTTAAATATATTATAGTCAAAAATAAAAAAATATTTTTTTATATAAATTAACTTAATTTTTTTATAATAAAATAAAAAAAAATTTAGACGGTCGGTTTCGATTATCGGCGGTTTTGAAAATCCGGCACCAAAATCGGCCGTGTATAATATATGATAGTTGATTAACTGACCGACCGCCGGCGGTTATCGAAAAATTTAATTTTTTCACGATCGGTCCGGCCGGTTATTACGGTTTTCAGTTTTTTTAACACTCCTACTCTTATTATTATTTACAACTCAGTGAACTAAAATATATATATATATATATATATATATATATATATATATATAACAATAACATATATTATATACTGATGAACTAAAATATTTATATATATATATATATATATATATATATATATATATATATAACAATAACATATACTATATATTGATGAAAACAAGCTCATGAGATTGCCACATATAAAGTTGGGGGATGTTTGCATATATATGATGATGAGGCGGTGGACCCCATGTTAAGTGACAGTTTGTGCCGAAAGTGTAAACCCTTTCTTTTTTTTTTTTGGGTAAATGAAAGTGTAAACCCTTGGCCCGACAATTAGACATGCATGAAAACAGAAGTGAGCTCCCACAGAATATGTTCATGAAAAGAAATAAAAACAGCGGATATTATCATGCAACCCAATTAACCCTCCGATTTTTGCTTAAATTTTATTCAATTTATATAATTTTTAAAAATCGTATCAGATCCTTTATTGTTAATTAACTTTTATTTAATTTAACTAATAAATAATAACAGAGTAACTGCACCTTTTTGCAAAATTTAAAAACTAATATTATAAAAAAATATATGAATAAATAATAAATTAACACATGATAAAAATAATTTAAAATATTTTTTCTTTTTTTTTTTCCTTTACTTTTTTCTTTCTCCTGTTTCATTTTATCGTTCCGCTTTCTTATTCCGACGTTTGCGAGTTGACGTCTGCAGCTCTTTTTTCTTTTTCTCGTCTTTTTTTTTCCGACGTCCCCTGCTGTTTCTGTTTGAAGCTCTGTGACTTAATCCACATCCAAGAGTTAGTTAGCCGAGCAACATTTTTCCAAGTCACACTTTCCTGTGACGGATTCAAAATATATATATTTTTTTCATATTTCATATTTTGGGCTTGGATTTTGAAAAAATTCTTTTTCGCAATAAATGTTTTTTTGTTCAAATAATTTTTTTTAGCTTTTTTTCTTGTTCTCATTTCTATTAGTGTGTATAAAAAATATAATTTTTTTTTATAATATTGACTAAATCGCTATAAATAACTGATTACTATTCATGAATTTTTTTTAAAATAATAATTATTATAGATTTGAACAAAATAATGGATAAGATTAAAATTTGACCATTGATATTTTAATTTGATTTTCTTTTTTATAGAATCTTTTTTATGTTAGTCTGAACGCTTGAAGAATAATGAATAATATCAAAATTTGATTAGAGTATTTTGTTGTTATATATGTTGTCGTCGTCGTATAAACTAATAAGATGTGCATGCATTTTCGGCTTTTGATAAAAGGATTTTGTGGGTTTGAGTTTGTGATTAAAGATTTTGTTTTGGTTATAATTGTAGAGCTATCATTTAGAGAAAATTTGATTGTAATTTTTAGAGTTTATTTATTTAAATTTTTTTTTTTTTTTTTTTAAAAACTTTATAAGTTGCAAATTTGATACGGTGGAGGTGGGGAGAAGCAAAGGGAGAGCCACGGTAAGATAGAAAGAGAGAAAAAAGAAAAAGAAATGAAGATTGAAAAAAAAGATAATGAAGTTTATTTGATTTTTAATTTTATTTAATGGCAAAAAAATCATTTTATATATAGAGAAAAATTAATTGTTAAAATTAACCATAGACGATAGACGATTAAAAATGGGGGTGGGATAAAATTTTTAAAAAATATACAAATAACTTAAAATTAAACCAAACCTTAAAGTAGTGGAGTGAAATAAACTCTAAAAGCAAAGCCTCTCTCTCCATATTA
Source organism: Rhamnella rubrinervis (assembly GCA_007844105.2). Lineage (NCBI taxonomy): Eukaryota > Viridiplantae > Streptophyta > Magnoliopsida > Rosales > Rhamnaceae > Rhamnella > Rhamnella rubrinervis. The sequence goes on from CM017577.2 coordinate 4,425,500, forward strand.
TACTTCTTTGCCCATATATAAGATACCTACAAATGTACATGATGATTACAAATCACATCATCTGCATGCACATTAATGGAGCTGGGATTAAAAAAACTTAGGTCTTCGGTAGCTAATAAATATGGGATTAATACTAACATGGTTAATTTTATTTATTTGGGTTTGTTTGATTTTTACATGTACCGTTAGATTTGCTCCGGTTAAAATTTAATGTCAAATAAATGTATCTGATTTATTAAAATAACAATAATAATAAAGTACTGAATCAATTCCATCCTATTTATTCATTTTATTTTAATTATTATTTTTAATAAATAAAAAAAAGTATCAATATGAATTTTATCAATTTAGAGATAGGGTGCGTTTCCAGCTTTACAAAGTTGAAAATAACTTGCTCATTCCCTAATATCTCTTAATCTAAATCTTAATTATTCCTTACTAATAATTAGAGAAATATATTTTCTAATACCATGATCATGATCATGATCATATCTGGTGTAACTATATATAGCGAAAAGCTGATAATATATATACATGTTCTCAATTGGTCGATCATCTATGGCATATAATTTTAAAAGACATTATATTATATATATATATATATATATATATATTCAGCTTTTAGTCTGAGACATATATATATATAACTTGCATGCACACACGCATCTACTTATAATTAATAAGCTTCATTTTTTTTTTTTGATATAATACGTATTATTAGTACTTATTTCTATGTTGGTCAAGTCAAAAGCATCAAAGAAACCAAAAAAAGAAAAATTCATGGTCTTTTCTTCTATGAATATTCCTTAAGCTGTCGTCTATATCACAGAGTATCTCAAAAATTAAAATCTTGAAAACTTGACTTGAAAAAGGAAACATTCTGAAAAGATTTTTTAGAAAATAAAAAATCCATAAGTGTTATAGGATATGGGCTTTAAACTTTGGACATCAAATGGGCTTGGAATGTGGGTCAGAACCACTGGATGTTTAAGGGGCTTCTTAGATTGTGGGCCAAAAGTGAAGCCCAATAACTTCGTCATCGTGCTCGACAGCTGGTTCCCGACCGACGTGGCAGTTCCAGTTTCAGCTTCGACAAGCATCGACGAGCAAAGCTTTGTCACTCTTCCGTTACTTGCTTCGAAATGGATCAAACGGCGGTGTCTCGTCGGAGCCGAGCGACCCAGCCGAAGTCGGAGCTCTTCTCAACCGTCGTTATCCACAACGATGACGATGACGACACCGATCGAGAACAACGGCGACGAAAGCCAAAAAGCTCGGAGAAAGACGAGGACTTGTACGGAACAGTGGTGTACAAAGGAGATGGTCGGGATGACGAGGAAGAAGACGACGCCTCTCTCCCTCCCCTCCTGAAACGCCTCCCCAAAGACTTTGGCGGTGGAGCTCCGATGGACTTCTTCGACGACGAGGAGGAGGAAGAGGAAGGAAACGACTTCGGGACAATGATTGTGAAGACCGATCGGAATCGGCCTCGAAGCCGGGCATCGTCATCTTTCACGAGGAGGTCTCATTATTCGGCGTTCTCGGATTCGAGGATGGAGAGTCCTGGAAAGAGAGCGGTCTCGGATGACGACGAAGATGATGATGGTGGTCGATTCTCGACGTTCGTGGTGAGGCCGGGCGACAGGGAGTCGTTGAGTGGGACCGTGGTGAGGAGGACAACGACGGCAGGCGCTGGATCAACGATGGATAGGGCGGTGGCGAGCATGCAGGCGGTGGGGGAGTTAGGGTTTGGGAAGCAGTGGAAGGGCAGTGGGTCATCGCAAGCGGAAGAGCCTCGTCAGACCACTAAGATATCGTCCAGTTCCATTCCCGATAGCGTTACTAGAGAAGATCCAACCATTAAGTACGAGTTGCTGAATGAGCTCGGTGGGTTCTCTTTATTTGAGTGCGTTGTTCTTAATTTCAGTGCAATGTAGTTTAGCTGGGTTTTGGCTTTGTCATATTTCTGAGAAGTTTTATGGGTTGTCGGAGATGACAGGGAAAGGGTCTTATGGTGCGGTTTACAAAGCTAGGGATAAAGTAACTTCGGAGTTGGTGGCCATCAAAGTCATATCATTGTCTGAGGGGGTGAGTTTTTGTGTCCTTAATTTTCTGTCTTGTGCATTATGCTTGGCTCCAATTCGAGGTTGCATTGTTGACATCGATTTATATATATCTTTCAGGAGGAGGGATACGAGGAAATTCGGGGTGAGATCGAGATGTTGCAGCAATGTAGTCATCCGAATGTAGTTCGGTACCTTGGGAGCTACCAAGGTGAAGAGTATCTTTGGGTAAGAACACAAGACTGGTCTGTTTACTTGTCCATAGGAAGAGAGCTACATTTAGTATTTCATCTTGTGGGTGTTTTAAAGTTTGGGACACCATATTTCCATATTTTGGCAGATAGTGATGGAGTACTGTGGAGGCGGAAGTGTTGCTGACCTGATGAACACTGCCGAGGAGCCTTTAGAGGAGTATCAAATAGCATACATATGTAGGGAAGCTTTAAAGGTATGATCAACTTAAGTTGGCATAAAATTTATCTTAACGGAGAAGCTATGCATATGTTATGCTTACAAAATCTGTGGGCAGCTATTCTCCATGAAAATTATGGTATAAGCTGATGATCCCAGATTCCCATGTTATGCAATGGGAAGGGTTACTTGACTTATTTGTTGGATTTAACACTTGATTAAGTTTGCCCATGAGTGCCTTTCTCTCTGTCTTTGGGATTGAGCTGACTCAGTTTTTCAACATGGATGTCAATGGACAATTCATTTTTCATGTCTTCTTCTCTTTCGAACTATCTGTTTCATACCTAATATGTTTTAAAGTTCTATCATTTTTTGTTCAATAGGGTCTTGCATATCTGCACTCAATTTTCAAGGTCCATAGAGACATCAAAGGTGGAAATATTTTGTTAACTGAACAGGGGGATGTCAAGTTGGGTGAGTGCACTCCATTATTTTCTATTATTGAATATTATTATAGAGTATTATTTATTACTATTTATTATAAAATAATTAAACTTAACGATAAATTACAAATGGAACTGGGCTTTTTTTCATCTCCTCCTCATTCCAATAGAAGGTTGCAGTTTCGTTCATTATTACAACTATCTTTCTGAAGCAGATATTTCACACTGCTCAATCTATAGATACTGTGAAAGTTAACTCATTTTTTCACTCAACTTTGATTATGAAGAAACTTTTTGCAATTGAAAAAAGGAAAAGCAGTATTCATATAGTATTTTTGTAAATGGTCCTTGTTCTCTCATGTTTCTGGTCACAACACATTAATTGACAATTTAGTTGTATATTCTTGATGATATGAGCAGGTGATTTTGGAGTTGCAGCACAGCTCACTAGGACCATGTCAAAACGCAACACGGTATTTTAATTAATTAATATGCAAGAATATATTGTTGTACCTAATAACCTATATTTGATATTATTGAATTATAGGAGGGAGTAAACAGTTAAGTTTATGGGTAGTAGAATACTATTAGAATTGATAATTCTTTGAGTTTGAGTGGACCTCTATAACAGTTAAGCCAATAATTATGTAATACAAATGGCCCTATGAATCAAATTGAGAATCACTATGTCCATAAGGCAAAAGTGTTTAGATTTAACCCTTCATTCTTCCTAAGGGAGAAGAAGCAACATCTACGCATAGTTGCTTAAAAGCATTGAAAAACCTTAGTGATCTGTTATTATGACCGTCTTTTAAGTAATTGATATCTTGTTTTTGGTGAAATTTGCCTTACTGGAAATTTCAATCAGTAGAAAAGCTAATGATGAATTATAAATGGGTGAAATAACAGTTAGCAATGTACCCACCCGTGTAATGATAAGTAATCTGTTCTTCAAATTAATGATTCCTTTTGATTGCATCTGCTGTTTATCCCTGTAGTGTTGTTTGGCATGTTATGAGCATTTGCTCAACTGCTAATTCGCCTATACATATATGATTATTTTTGTATTGCAACCATTCTGAGAGAATCTTTGGCATAGCTTTTGGTGATATTTTGCACTTGAAAGGAATTCCTTAATGTTATATGCAGTTTATTGGAACTCCACATTGGATGGCTCCAGAAGTTATTCAGGAGAGTCGCTATGATGGAAAGGTATTAACTCTACAAGTCGGCATGTATTTTACATTTGTGTGAATCCTTCTTACTCTAGGCCCCTATGGTCTTTTTTCCCCCTTAATCATCTAATTGAGAAGTAGATTGTACAAAGATGTAGACTCCCTGTTTTTTCATGTAACCCTGAGCAACCTATAACATGTGAAAAAGATGGCTAAAATATTTTGAAGGTCCTTGATAGGGATGTTTTTAGTCAAATTCTTTGGAAGTGTAGCCTCTGTGAAATTGTTGTATGATTTACTTTTGTCTCAACAACTGCGTCTTGTAACTTTGTATATTTGTTACTTTCTCCAGGTGGACGTCTGGGCTCTTGGTGTGTCTGCAATTGAAATGGCAGAGGTAAAATCTAGATGGTGTGTAGGTTAATTTTCAATTCTGTGGATAAATTTGACTTTTTATAAGAAGTCCCCTTGACAAAATTTAAAGGCAGCTGGATTTGGTACTTTTTGTCTGTAAGCTGCTTGCCTGCTAGTTTTTATTCTTCTTTCATGTTACTGTGGCTCATTTCATCTGGGAAACTTGGGCCTGGGAAACTTGTTATTAGCATATCTGCAAACTTGTTATTAGCATATCTGGTGCACAGAAAAAGAACCGGTGTTGGTGTATATGTGCTATCTGTCTACTAGCTCATTTACATACAAGGATACAACTACAGAATCCAGCAAAGAAAAAATGTTTATAGTGATTTCTTCTTTTGTATTTTAGATTATAGATTATGTCTTTTAATAGTGATTCGTGGCAGTTTTTTTCTTTTTCACTTGATGATTTCAGGGACTTCCTCCGAGATCAGCTGTGCATCCAATGAGGGTTAGTGCTAATGTTGATGCTTTTAAACTTCCTTTTTCTCTACCTATCAGTAAGTTATGATGTATATTCAATCATGACAATTCATAATCTTACTTTAGGATGTTGATATGATGGAAGTCAAAGGTTTGATACTGGTAGTCTGCTATTCTTTAAGTCCAGCCTTCATTTAGCTAGACCAGTGGTATGGAATGTAAATAATATAATATATGTATACTATTATAATGTGATGGGTGGGATTCTGGTTCTCGTTTCATGGTACTTCAGAAGAATGTCAGAGCTCATAATAATCTCAAATTTCAGCTCTTTAGGCAGAACAGTGATGGATCTAAACCCATGGTCTTTATGTGTTGTTCTCGGTGTACCCATAGGCAGAACAGTGATGGATCTAAACCCATGGTTTGAGTGACCATGCACTATGTATTAATGTATGGACAGAATCTGTATATATAAACAATACAATTATCATAGCAGATGTCGTCAATTATCTATTTTCTAGTTTTGCCATTTGGCCACTGCTTTACTGGTAAAGGGATGAGGTTGAACTAGATTTTAGGATTAGTTCTTACGATTCATAAAAGAAGTAAAGATGTCTGTTTTCTACAATCATAATGTTGAGATTTATGAAATATTTTTCCACATTGAAGTTTTGGTGGCGGGCACTTGGACCCCTTTTTTTCCTGGTCTTTTCTCATTTGTGGCTCTGTGTAATCCTTTTCCTGTTTTTTTTTCTTCCTCCAATTATTATTTAATGATGGCATAGGTAACTTATTTATTGTCAATGATAGGTTTTGTTCATGATATCTATCGAGCCAGCTCCAATGCTTGAGGATAAAGAAAAATGGTTTGTTTGTCATTCTTTTTATTTACAATATGTTTCAAGCAGGGTACCAACAATCACTAACTTGCAATTAGCTGCTTTCAATGTTCAGACTTTTGGAAACCAGAAATGGAGTCCTAATATTACTTTGTTGAGTGAATTTTCTCCCCTAAAATAAGTATGTAAATATGTCTGCGCATTGTTGTATCTTGGATCTGAGGGATAACGTCAGTGATTTTTAAAAGCCTCCATGCATAAAAATACCATGCAGCATTGCAGATATAAAGCAAAAATGGAAGTCTTGAAAGGGATGCAAAGATTTTGAAGAACTAGTTGTCCAACAAGTAAATAAAATCCTAAAGTCTACTGGTTTTCTCCACTTGATTTGACTAACTAGTATGATGTACTGTATTGGGTGGGTGGTGTTATTTGACACCCCGCACTGGTATAGCTTGATAAATTGCCAATGTTTGTAGTATTTTTCTTTCAACCTTTCCTAACTCAAATAGTATTGAATCACTGTTAAGGGTGTGGGTATACCACTGTAAGGCTGTGTTGAAATTGGCATTCTTCTATATTTTAGGTGTTATGTAATGTAGTAGTTGATCAGCTTTGAGTTTTGGCTGTAAGACAGACCTGACCCAAAACAAGTTAGATGGTCTTGGCATGTCTTTTACGAGAATTTGTTAGGTTATACTTCAGAAGGTCTAACCATGAAGTTGTTAGAGTAGGAAGTTTGGTTGTCATTTAAGCAACAAACCTTTTTTAAGTAAAAATTTCCAACTGTTTTCATTGCTCTGGCTGAGGAAATACGGGTGCACACGAATTTTTGTTCTGTTCTTGGAAGTGCAAGATTGAATATTCAGTGTGGTTTTGAACCTTTTCTTGATGTAACATATACTCAAGGATTTCTGCAATTAATTTTAACACTCAAAGCTCAATTCGCAGTGGACCATCCTAGATTTATTAAATTGAATTGAGGTCATCTACTTTTGCAGGTCTCTTGTGTTTCATGATTTTGTAGCGAAGTGTCTGACAAAAGAACCTCGATTACGGCCTACTGCAGCTGAGATGTTGAAGGTATGTCTAGCATATTTCTATATGTTCTATTTAGAACTCCTTCCTTTTCTTATGAAATAAGGGAAGTGCCTTTTACAGATCTATTTTCAATAGGAGTTTAACTTGCAGTCCACCCGCCCACTCTTAATATGCTAGTAGATCAAATTAAGTGAGTGATATAGTGTTTCAAATGTATGGACAGCCTCTTTCTCAAACTTTGGATTTGGTTCTGACTCAAGATAATTTCCCTGCATTACATAGCACAAATTCATTGAAAAATGCAAATGCGGACCCTCTGCAATGTTACCAAAGATTGAAAAGGTGAAGCAAATCAGGGCCTTGGTTACTTTGCAGGCACAAAATCAAGATCCATCTGTACCAGAAGATAGTGTATGAATTAATTCTTTTTCTCTCCCTGTCCTCTCCCCTGTAAAGTCACTTCTTATTAAACTGATTGTGATCTGAAACAGGCACTGGCAACTCTGAAAATGAACGAGGATTATGGAGATACTGTTCCATCAAGGCCTCTTCAAGTGGCAAGTGAAGTAGCCACATCTAGCACCTTAAGTAAGCAACACATATCAGATAGTGTGGAACTTACTGGGGAAGGTATGATATCTTGCTTGCATATTACTTGTGATATTTGACTGACATTTTCAAAGGAATAGGTAATGAGTGATGCATGCAATAATTACCTTGCAACTTCTGCACAAATGCAAAAGTAATATTGTCAAAATTTCTTCAGAAACAAATGGGTCTGTTTTGGTTTAATTATCATGTTTATTCATTTAGCCTTTGCTCAGATCCAGCTATTTTTGAGTAGGTATAGATTTAGACATTGCATTCTCAGCAAGGGATTTTGAAGTGATTAAACAATATAATGGTTGGCCAGATCACAAGCCAGTATTAGAATTGATCTGTTCTTATGAGCACATGTTTTTTCTGATGATTGAGGTTACAGGTAATTTTGGCACTTTCATAGTCCATGGTGGGGATGAGATGAATGAGACAGCAATTGAGATGCATTTGTCCAATGTTAAAGAATCTTCACTTACTCCTGGACATCTTAGAAGACCTTCTGTTAGTTTTACAGAAAGTAAATCAGCTGATCCAAGGTATTTCTGTACTATTTACTTCTGCCATTGTATTTTTGGATATTATTAAAATTCTATATGTTGTTTTCTAAAATATTTGTTTTGATATTTTCTTGGAAAGGAGTATTTATTATTTGGCAAACATACTTGTAGTCTGTGACTATGCACACATACTCAAGTGCGTGAGCTTAGTTGTTGTTTGAGCTGTTTTTCATGTATATTATTAACGCCTTTTAAAACTCTAGTATGCAGTAGTATTTTGTTGCTGATATTCTTTATCTATTCTAAGAAGAGCGTAGTTGTTGTTTGAGCTGTTTTTCATTTATTTTATTAACGCCCTTTAAAACTCTAGTATACAGTAGTATTTTGTTGCTCATATTCTTTATCTATTCTAAAAAGCATGTTTTAATATCTTCAAGTTCAACAGTACATTATTATGAGTGGGGCATTCTGTCAGGATGGAAAATGCAAGAGGTGCTGTTGAAAACAATAATATCGTTGGAGGATCACATCTTACACAAACTGCACGGGCACCTTCTCCACTTCTAGGCTATCCTGACCTGAACCTGAAGACAAAAAACAATTCTTTGTCGCAGGTTGGAAAAGGCAATAGTACATTGAAGAGTGAAACAATCACCCGAAAAGCTTTTGCAGTGCAAGATAAGGTAATTTTTACATTCTAAATTTCATGCATACACTGAATGATTAATGATTTATAGCTTATTTGCTACAATTTGCTTCTTAAGCAACCAAGGAAGAGTTTTGACTTTTCTAGTTATTTGTGTCATGTAAATGGGGAATACATTTTCTTTTTGTACAGAAGTTCATTAAAGTTTATGCCATGTCCTAATTAAGTTTTAGAAGCTTCAGTTTCTGTGAAGATTTAGTTATCTGAATTTGAGATAGGTTCATGAGAATGTAGAAGACAGGCTGAGAACTTTAGATTTCTTCTGTTTAGTTCTTGAATGGCATACTTATCGTCCTTTTTTTTTTTGGTTTTTTTGAAGTTTTTAGTTTCGTGTACTTGTCAAGTAGTACATTGTGGCTTTTATTTGTTTTGACATTTTCCTAAACCTGATGAACCTAAATTATGCTGATCACTGTAACAATAACTTCAGGTTCTGATTACATGGTATATATTATCATTGCAGCTTTGGTCTATATATGCTGCTGGAAATACACTGCCAATTCCATTTTTGAGAGCTACAGATATATCGCCCATCGCTCTCTTATCAGATAACGTAATTGGTGGAATACAGCAAGATAATGGTGGAGCGCTAGATGTGGAAACACTTCTGGAGCTTTTCACTGGCGATGGGCAGTCCAAAAAGGGTAGAAGAGGGCAAAATGAGGTAGGTTACCTTCCTCCCTCTCTATCTATGCCCGTGTTTGTATTTCTTGGCGTCATTTAGAAATATGCTTGTTCATGTGTTTTGCTGCAGATGCCTCTTCCTCCAAGTGTTTACCAAAGGCTCACTTCTAGTTCGACGCTTTTGAATCTGGCACGAGCCCTAGCTTACCACAAAATGTACGTTCAGAAGATTAGTCTAAACTCTAATTAGAAGATTAACCTAAACTTTAATTTTGTTAGACATATATACAGCTTTCCTACGCTTTTTAAGAGTAATAAAAGTCGTGTTAGACACTTATTACGCTGCTGTTGCATGCCCTTTGTCCTTGGCCCTCATATTTGTCATTTGCTTTCACAGGTGCTATGAAGATATGCCCCTGCAGGAATTACAAGCAGCTCAAGAGCAACAAACCATTCAAAATCTTTGTGATACGATCCGAACCATTCTCCGATTCTAGATGTTTAAGATAATATGCCCTACAAAATTGTAATTTTTTTTCTTCTTCCATTTGATTTATGTAAATTATGTTTTTGCTCTTTTTTCCCATATTGTGGTACGTCTTTTTGAGAGAACAAAAGGCAAAAAAAAAAAAAAAAGCTTGGCGGCAAATGGGTTTTTTTGTGTTTTAAAATATATTCCTTTTAAGCTTTTCATTTAATTCCGTTTTGATTAATATGTGAATAGTTTTCATGTATAACAAAAACACTTTGATAAAACAAAAAAAAAAAAATGTTATGTGCTCTTTTCAGTATAATAAATATAGTTGTCCAAGTGTTTTTTAGGGTTTTTTTAAATACGTGAGAAAGGGCTTCAATGTGGGGAGTTATTATTTCTTAACTCTATCAGGAGATATTAATATGAAGTTTGAAAAACCCTGCAAATAATTAAAAAAATTGGATGGAGAGTAAGGGACATTTGAAGTAAATTGATGTTAAAATGTATAAGACGCTCATACTTTCCTTGTGCTATTTCAGAGGTAGCTTTATCTATAAATTATGTATTAATGTTGAGTAGTTTTTTTAATTGAATTTTATTTTATTTTAAGGATTGCCAATAATATTTCTTAAATTATTTCTTTTAGGCATAAAATGGAATCAATTTATGACAAAAAAATATGATAATATTTTTTAAACTATATTTTAATAATTTTCTAATTTAAAGGACTATTATATAATAAAGTTTCTTTTTGTGGCAATGCTCTTAGATTATCACCCAACCTAACTAGAATATTACCCTCTAAATTTTAATTTTGACATCATAATAGCATAATTTTTAATTTAGTGCAAAAACACCCTTTTCGTTAAATTTGTTATTTATTTATTTATTCGAGAATAGCTTTGGGTTTTATAAAAATTTATATATTCTTCCCTTTTTATTTTTTAATACAACAATAAAGTTTTTTAGATAAAAATTCATGTCTTCTTCCTGTTTGTTAATTATTTATTCAAGAAAAGCTTTGGGTTTTTCAAAAATTTATATATTCTCCCCTTTTTACTTTTTAATACAATAATAAAGTTTTTTAGATAAAAATTTATGTCCTCTTCCTGTTTGCGCCTTGGGATCTATTTGATGACATAGAATAATTTTTTGTGATACTTGAAATATTTTTGAAGTATATTAATTTTGAATTATGTACAAAATTTAAGTTGATAGCTAAAATTTTTTAAGCCAAATAAATCATTATAGAAAACTCTCTCTGTATAAAGAAAAATAGTCTCTGTCAACATTTTTAATGTAGAAATTCCTTTTTTTTAATAATTAAAATTCTATTCAGAGATAAAGTATTATTGCTATCTGAAATAAGATTTTACTGCTACTTTAATTTTGTAATTATATAAATGTCTAGAATAATAAGTAAATTTTCTTAATAATTTTTCTACATCTGACTGACGCTGACTACACCTCTATACGGAGAAGATATAAATTTTTAAAAAATTTAATTTTACTTGAAACTTTAGAAAATTAAAAAGATTTGACAGTAAGAATGCTTCTATATTAAATTGAAAATTCAGGAGATTTATGGTGCCAAAATCAAAATTAACATGTCAATATAGTTGCTACTAAAAAGCTTGTATGATAAATATATAACAAATGAAAGACTAATTCCTAATTCTATTCTGCAGTATGAGATTGCCTTATGAGCAGCACAGCTTCTTCTGGTACTGCTGAGCCGACCGAGGATCCAGGATGAACAACAAGAGTAGGATAGTTGAGAATCTTGTACGACTGCGCAGTTGCTCTTCTTCACCTTTCAGACGCCGCTCTTGCTCACCTGCTCTCTCTACGCTTCAAATACATCCCCATCTTCACAACCCTTCTTCTTCTTCTTCTTCTCGTAGTTTTCCTTTTAAGCCCTCCTTGTTTTTTCCTTCGTATTCTACTTCCTCTTCTGGTACTCTTCGGTTTTTTAACACCAAGTCCTTTGAGGATAACCAAGACGACCCTTTTCAAGGTACACTTCGACCTTCCCTTTTTTTTTTTTTTTTCTTAATCTGTTATTCTTCATTTTATGCTTTGATTTTGTTTGTGAAGAGTAGACGATCTTTTTTGTATTCACTTGGGTCCTTAATTTTTATGTGCATTAGTGGTCAAGAAGAATTCCTTTTTACTCGTCTTCTGAATTTTTTCCAGCACCCTAATGGAGGATAGTATGTTTTTCAAGTTTGCTTGAAATTAGAATGATGCTGTTAGTTCTTTCACTTGTAAGTACATTGTTGATTATAGTTATGCTAGAGCTATTCTAAGTGACATTTATCAATGGCATTGCAAGTTTGCAAAATGTGAGTATTTTACTTCTTGGTTCCAAATATTGTTTTCTTATGCGAGCCTTGTTTTAGATGGGTAAGTTTTGAAAAGATTTGGTGTTGTTTGAACTTAAAGACTTATTAACCTTTAGAAGTGATCGAATGAGCAGTCCCAAATGGACATTGCTTATATGTGATTAGTGACCTGCAATTTTGTCTTTTGCTTATGTATATGAAGCAAATGAAGACGGAGAAACCACTGATGGATGGGAAGAGGAGGATGTGACCGACCCTGAGGTACCATATTTCAGCTTGAACACCTTGCTCAACCTGCATTTTAGCTGTACAGTTTATCATTTTATGATTCTAGTCGTTAACAAGTATAGATTGGTGATGGAGGAGATGGTGGTGGAGTTGTGTTGAATGATGTCCCTTGGGGTGACCGTGCTCTCTCCATTGCCCTTGAGATCTTATCAAAATTTGGTGATGACATGAAACTCTTCTCATTCAAGACGACTCCTAAAGGATACGTATACTTGAGACTGGACAAATTGTCAGAAGAGTAAGTTTTTCTTCTCTTTATTTTTTATCTATTTTAAACTACTATACGTTAAGTATTATGAAGTTTTCCACCCGGTAGCTATATGGAAATTCCATTTTCAGGTTCCTATAATCTAGTATAAAGTAAAATAATAGCTTAAGATGTGTATAACCTGTTACATTAACCTGTTACATAAACTATTGTTCGACAAAGAGACAGAGAGCTTCAATGTAAATAATGGAGGAGAGAATTTTCAACTATATGTGTGACTAACTTCAACATAACATTTGATTTCATCCAGATATGGATGTCCCAGCATGGAGGAACTTGAAAGGTATAATCAAGAATACAAGAATAGACTGGATGAAGTTGGAGCTCTTGGAGATATACCTGATGATTTGGCTATTGAGGTAATAAAAAGCTGGCAGTTCTGTAACTTAAGGGAGGCTCATTGCTTTGCTTTGAGGATTGCCTAAATAAAAATTTCCGTTTTGTAGGTATCTTCTCCTGGTGCAGAGAGGTTACTAAAGGTACCAGATGATCTGGATCGGTTCAAAGAAATGCCTATGAGAGTATGCTATATAGACGATTCAGAGTCTAAGTGCCTAGAGAAGAATGGAGTATTTCTGCTGGAGTCCATTGAGACAGAAAGCTGTATCTGGAAGCTGGCTAATGTGAAGGAAAATAGGGACCCTCTAAGCAAAGGTAGACCTTTAAGCCGTAAGCAAAAAGATTGGAGATTGGAATTGCCATTTCTAATGCATAAAAGGGTATCTCTGTACCTTGACTACTGAATATTCATCTTTCTTTGGCATCGCAGATATTCTTATGCTATGATATGCAGATTTTCTCTGGTTGGTTTTGCATTTTTGTTTCCTATAATTCTGTCCCAGTGAGTATCTAGATCATTTAAGAATCCCTAAGAAAACTCGTTTCATATTAGTTTTTCATGTTATTAAATATAATTCTTTATTCTTAGGGTAAGGAAAGTGACCTTTGAGATGCTTCTACCATAAAAAATGGTGATCCCAATATTTGTACCCTTCACACCATCACTGTTTCTCGGAAAAAGAATCTAATACATGGCCGCATGTATAGCTTCCCATGAAGCAGTAAAGCTGTGGATGTAAAAAGGACTTTGTTTTTGGATTCCGTTAAGCTCTTCCAGGACCAAAATATTTGTAATAAATCTAACATGGCCCAAATGCATCACTCAAACAAAGTTTTTGTCAGCCCCAACCCAAAAAATTGTGTTGGGGATTCGTTATCCAACATGGTTACTATAGTATCCATCTACACAAGGTTTTGGACATTAGAGGGATTGAGAAAAAAACCACTAGCTTGTTAGTGAAGTAAGAAGGTTCTTCCTATAGACTTGAAATGAAGGGTTGGATTTTAACTTCAAACACTCTTATACTAACCGCACGTGCATGAGAAGCATAACGGCTGAGCCACTACAAAGTAATGTAAATGCTTAGAAACTGACTTATATTGGTCAATTCTGATCCTATCTACCTTTAGTTTGAGGAATCTAACTTAACTGCATCCATATTCACGAACTTAGGATAATCCTATCGTAATTCACCTATTTATAAGCTAGTCGTATAAGGAACAATCTAACAGTAAACTAAACTTTTAGAGTTACTTTTATTTACTGTATGTATTAATCATTAATCTCACAGCATTTACAATGTAGCAGGCATAACTAAAAAGGAAGATAAAAAAAGAAAAAAAGAAAAGAGAAGCAGCTGTTAGATTGAGGGCATGAATTAAGGGTCTCAAAAAGTTGAGTGAGATAGTTACTGTTTGTCCATGTAGGAGGTGGTTGCTTGTCGGTTTTCTGTTGCTCTGTCCTCTCTAGCTCCTTTTTACGTTTTTTAAGACTAGGCAGGGAAAGAAAACAGATCAGGCTTGTAATCGCAAGGACATGCCACATAAAGCAATGAAAGGGTAATTTTTATGCAATATTTTAGATCTTCACAAGGAACAAAGCCCATCAATATTATTCGATATATATATATATATATATATATATATGTACACACACATATATGTATGTATATATATGTAGAATATTACAACGTGAAGGTCAGTTCCAGTGACTGTGAATGGGAATAGGACTTGAAGATGTGGGAGGTTGAAATGAGTGGCAAACACAAACATGAAGATTCAATTCATTTATTCGGAGTGAAAGATGTACATCAATGAAAAGAGAAAGTCCATGTTTGGCAGGCCCTTAAGTAATGGGGTAGCCCTCAGTATAGATAAGTGGACCACAAACAAACAAGTGGGTATTGTTTTCCATCGTAATATCACTCTTTGATTTAGACCTCTGTTTGCTTACTATTTGACATATGCCCCTACCCAAATAAATTGACTTGGCCTAACACAGTTTTCTCTCTCTGTGCTATGGTGTCGTTTTCTTTTCTTTTCTTTCCAGAGTACATATTTACTTGCGTTTTGCCTTTATGACAAGGAAAAAAAAAAAATCCCATTGGAGTTTGTTAACATCTATAGGAAAAGAACAAATGGGTTGTGGATGAAAACAAGTTTTAGACGCATTGAAACAGCCAAACAAAAACTTCTCCATCATGTATTTGAACAATAAAAAAAATAAAAAAACCCAATTTAAGCTTCTTAATTTCTTCTCATCTGAAATATCATGAAGTCTGTGTTATAACTCCAAGCATGAACACCATTTTCATAAGAGTTAATATTACCAAATGTAAAGAAATAAGAAATTACCACCACTAAATTAAAGAAAAGGAATGGATAGTGGGAACTTACATTACATAACGAGGAAATTAACATAGGGTTGTGTTAGATTTTTAACCCTGAATGGCACCCTATACCCTATGCCCCCACCAAACAATGGAATTGGAAATTAAATATGAATTAGACAAGACAAAAACAACAGCAAACCAAATTAATCTGTGTAGCCCCTTCTGGGACAAGAGTAGATTAACATAGTTGTCCCAATCTTAAATATAACGCCATAGACCTAATTTAAGCACTGGATATATATATATATATAATGAAGAAGATATCTTAGCTGAAATTTGCAGCTTTAATTTCAAAAACGAACAACGAACCCATCTTTTAGATTGATGGATTCTAAGAAACCAACAAGTGTGTCAAACAATTAATGATCATAAATGTTTGATTTAGGGTTTGATAATATGATTGTTTTTTATTTTTTTGAATTATGTATAATGTGGTTAGTTTAGAGGTTGATTAGAGTTTGTTAAATATTAATTAAATTAAAAATATGAAGGAAAAAAAAATGAACACTTTTAAAATAGTCTAATTTTGAGATAGAATTCAAAAGTAGAGTTTATTTTATGATTTTATTTTTATATTTTTATTTAATTAAGTAGTCTAATTAATATTTAATAAATTTTAACTAATTTTTAAACTAATTAAATTACATAAAATAAAAAAATAAAAAAATAAATAAAAATAACTATATTATCAAACAAACTCTTAATTTTTTTTATATCCAACAGCTGGTGGTTTGTGATTAGTAGCGTCACTTTTCAATTTCTTACTCTGCTGTTCATTGTACTTGATGACACTTTTAAAATGATTAAAAAAGGACTACAATATGATGCATTGTGTATTTGCATTTTATTAACTAGATTTCTAACCTATAGCTGTAGTACTGTAAGTTTGTATTTTTTTCTATTAGCACTAAACAAGGTTTTATTTTGTCTATGTTTGTTGAGAAACTTGGCACTCATTTACACCTAAAATCTCAGTGGATTAAAATGGTGAAGCAACCCCTATTAACTTACCTTTCATTTGATGGATACGTGCAACAAAAAATCTGCATGCCAAACAGAAAAGTCAAGATGAATGACTCGTTCAGAAAGCTACTACAATAAAATTTGTGCATCAGGACCAATATAATTTAGAATTTTCTGATTGACATTTTGGGATTTTCATGAATATAATTGCAATTGGATGTTTTAAATAATGACATTGGACTTGGAACTCTCCTGCCATACACACAACAAAGTCAAAATATGCCTAATTTAGACTGCAGAGATTCAAAAAACTAATAAGTATTTGCTTAAAGAGGGTAGTGATTAAACATTTAGAATGTATTGGAAAAAGAAGTTCAAGAAATTAACAATCTTTTTCATTGATATATATATATATATATATATATATATGATTATTATACACCAACTTGGCATGAGTTTCAAGACCATGTTATTATTTAATAATCTTATAAAGTTACTTTGATTGATTGTGAAATTTTATCTTACCATGTGCTATGTGCAACATGAAATACTTTAATTTGATGGTTGAAAGGATCAGAATTTGCTGAAGTTAGATCCCCACACGTTAATACCAACTTTTATCTTAGTTTTTTACTACAAAAAGAAGACTTGTTTTAGTGGGTGTTATTATTATTATTATTATTTTTGGTGCATTAGTGTTGCTTTCAGCCATAACCACCTTGACTAGTATTTTGTTTGCTTCTTCATCTTAATCCACATAAACTTTTCCTTGCGAACTTGAAAAAGCAGGGTCTGAAATTCATAACTTGAAGAGAAAAATATACCATCTACCCATATTTAGAAGAAATGAGATTTCCTTGGAATTAGTTTTGTTATACAGTTTCCTACCTCGTAAAGATATGTTCTATAAGCAAAAACAAAGTACACTCCCAATCATAAACTAGGACCACTACAAATTCAATGGTTTTTAACTCTCATTTGAAAGCATGTAGTTGTTTTGTAATAAATGACTGTATGAACATGTGACAACTACAAGATAACGTTAACATAATATTTAATAAAAAATAGAACACTCTGATTTTAAAGCCATGTTAGGTGGTTGGAAGGCACTGATAGTTTTCTACTTAGAATTTTATTGAATTTGGGTCTGGAAAAGGCTCTAAAGGGATAGTCCATAGTAAGGAATGCTATTAATGAATATTTTTCGCACAACAACATTTTATCAAAGTCTTTTAGTCTCTTCCTTTTGTTTGTAGATTCCTCAGTTCTTTAAGTATACGTAAGAGGGAAGATGAATATTTTGATAATTGACTTTCAAAAAATCAGGAGAAAAAAAAAAGGTGGTATGGTCAATTTTGATCCTACAGTTCTGTATCTCAATTATTGTGAGGGAGACAAAGTCCAAACTCAGAAAATCCAATGAACTTCCAGAAAGTGAGAATTCCATTAAAGAAGATACATGATATTCAAAAGGAGCACCTCGTTTAACAATAGAATCATAATTAATTAATAGAGAAGAGAATTTTTAAACTTTGTTTATTCAATTTTTTAAAACTTGTTTTCCAAGCACTCATTTTCTTATAAACAAAAGAATAAGTAGTAAAGTTGAGCAGTTGCTCTAAAAAAAACTAATAGAATATGGAAGATCAGTGGGATCTAATAAGAGCATGATTAGAGGTGTTTTTTTCTCTTCAAAGTTAGAATAAAAAAAATTGTGTATATGTCAGCCAAAACCAAGGTTCATGGCTCTTGCTTCTTCCCCAAAAAGGAGTGAAACAATGTATAAGATCCCATCAGTATGTCACAGGCTTTGATAATGCTAAGATTCTTGGAAAACTGGGGTAGGGAAGGTCTTGATTTGTCATGATGTGTAAGGGACTTTGATTTTTGGTTTTGTGTGGGCTTTATTGTTACTTTGAACCTGAACAAAACCCTCTTTTTTTGCCCTTTTTCTCTCTATTTGATTACACTGTTTCTTGATTTTGACAGCAAGAGAAAGAGATTCCAAATTCCCGTTTGATGTGTTGGTCATTTTTGGTTAATGCAATAATTTTTTATTTTTTTTTTATGTAACGGTGTGGTGGTGGCGGTGGCGGTGGAGGAGGGTTTGGAGAGAAAACTTAAAGAAAATGATGGGCGACATGATATCTTCAATACAAACACTATGAATGACGACATAAAGTTGGTTTCTTATAATTAAGGAATAGCTCCAAAGATTGAATTGGCATAAACACTTTCAACAAGAAAGAGAAGAACCAAAAAAAAAAAGTAAACTTTCTTGTTTTTTGTTTTGGAGAATGCAAAAAAGAATAAAAGCTTATAGCTTTACAAACTTTCCTAAAAAAAAAGAAAAAATCATTGAAGAGGTAAGATATACATGTAAGCTCAAATGGGTTGGTGATTATGGACCTTAATTTGCATGATTCTCGCAGATTAGTTGATCCATATTAATCATGTGGTAGCCATGAAAATAGTATATTTGTGTTTCTTCTAAACTATGTGCGAGTATACACACAGTAGAGCCTATCTTAGTGAATTTGTCAAAAAAATAAAAAAAAGCCTATCTTGGCGGAGGAATATTTTGGGATCAAGAAAGGTGATTGGGTTGTTCTCTCAACTAACAGGGTTCGAATCTTTTTTACTGCGGGTAAAATATAGATAGTAGATAAATAATAAATGCGGTTTTACTGAACTCAAACTCAAGTCAAAATTGTTGAGGTATGTTATCACATACATTCTCAACCTTTTTTTCTATTTACTACAAAAAAAAAAGAAACGTGATTGGGTAAAATGCGAGACACACGATTCATATAAAAAAGTGTAAAGTAGCTTGTTTTGGAGAGACAAACAAAAAGATAATTAAAAGCGAGCTGAGGCTCAAAAGGAAAGCGGAAAGATTAATATATATATAATGTGCTTGATAAATTATGAGATAAAAAATAAAACCCACTGCCAATGCCATATTGAGAAACATATTCTGCTTTAGAGTTGCAAGACAAAAGTACCGTAGGAACATCTGTCAGCACCACTTTTGGACAGGTGTTTGGTTGCTGTGCAGGACCTCTTTAAGCTCTTCTTTTCATCTGGGCTTTGTTTTCTCAAAAATATAAACATCAATACCCATCATTCATTTACTATAGAGTTTATGTAATTATTTTTTGTTTTATTTGGCAAAATTCTTTTAACTCAGACTCAGACTGGTAACGACTACCATGTATTATAATTTATTGTTTGTCCTTCTGTTTGTTTTTTGTGTCTCTCTCTTTCCTCTCTAAAATAGTAGGAGATGTTTTAGCAGAGGATATAGGATAAGGGACTTTAAAAGGAAAGTGAGAGTGAGACATTGGAGGATTGGCTTTTCCTTTTTCTTTTTTTTTCTTTTTTTAAATTTTAATTGGTTTTTGTTTTCTTTGTTTATCTATATTGATCCGTTTACTTTGAGAGAGAGAGAGAGAGAGAGTTGTGCTCTGTGTGTGTTTTGTCGCGATCATTGAATGCACGTGGAAGCCCACAAGTTAAATTGTTCTCGACTTCTAATGAAAATATATATTATAATCCGTAAATAGATTAGAGTGTAGATGATTTTTATTTATAAACTATAATAATTCCGTGTCGATGCCCATTTTCCATCGTCGTTCAGTTTCCTACTCTTTGCCACCCCTTCCCTCCTCTCTATCTGCTTTCTCTTCCTCTTTTGTAAGCAACCCTTTTTCATTTTTTGTTCTGTTCTGTTTTCCAAGTTGCAGCTTTTTCCGTAGAGCGCATGAAATTGCATATCTTTTTATAAATTTTTTCATTTTTTGTATAAAATTTTCATCTTTCTGAAATGGAATGTGAATTGAGATTGTTTTGTGACGTGGGTTTGTTCATAACTATTAAACTTGATTTGGGTTGTTTTTCGTTGATCTCTAGGCTACGATCATCTTGAACTTCAGATGGATTGCAGTCTTGTTTTCAATTTTAAACTTCATGCATGCATAGAGAGATTTTTCTGTGAATTGTTATTTACAAAGTTAGCTGTGAACCGTTTGGAAATTTAGACTATAAAATGATCTAGATTTGTAAGTTACCCTAATCTAATTCAATGCTCATGAGCTGCAAGCAGATGGTTATTTCATGTTATGGTCCATTTTTATGTTAATAAGACTTGTGTTTTTCCAAAGTAATCTTAGGATTGGTGTTATATTCTCCATTAGTTTCCTCTTTTAATTAGAACTTTGTAGGTTGTATTGCAACCTCTCTATATGTCTGTATCTGAATTTTAGTCCTTTATTTATTTCTTTATCGCAGTGATACTGTTAAACTTCTTGGAAGAAATGGCTCTTTCTGGGGTTCATAAAGATAGAGAGTTGAGGGTTCATGAAAATTTGGATGAGCTAAGCACTGATTTGGCAGACTATATTGCTGAACTATCAGAGGCATCAGTGAAGGAGCGAGGTGTATTTGCTATTGCCCTATCTGGTGGTTCTCTCATTAGCTTAATGGGGTATCAATGCCTTCCTTTATCAAATCTTGTTTTTTTGGTTTTATGATTTTGGTGTTTTTGTTTAAATTTGCGGTGGAAAACAGAAAACTCTGTGAAGCTCCTTATAACAAGACTGTAGACTGGATCAAATGGTATATATTTTGGGCTGATGAGCGTGTGGTGGCGAAAAACCATGCTGATAGCAATTATAAGCTTGCCAAGGATAGTCTTTTCTCCAAGGTTTGTACCTTAATTATGCTTCTGTCTCTTTCTTTCCTCAAATATTTGCCTTCTTAAACATGTTAGTTGAAGAGATAGACTTTGGTTTTCTTGCTGAGCATATGATGCTTTTGTCTTTCCAGTTCTTCACTATTTTAAGAACCAAACCATGGGAAGTGAGGAAAGAAGTTAAGAATCTCTTTCTTCCGTCCTTCCTAGTAAAAACCAATGCTTACATGATTGTAGAGGAACTTGGGGAGCTTATTGAAACTTATTCATTGTTGTTTTGAGTCGTAGCTTTTATGTTTTTTACACTTATGATTGGTTGAATCTTATCATTTAACCGGTATTGGACCATTTACACTCGAGATGGAAGGAAGAGTGCATCTTTTTTTCCTTTTTATTTTTTTTACACTTTTTGTATTTAATATTCCCTTTGCTACTTCTTTAGTTGAATGAGTTTTGATTGAAGTCTGTGATATGGCTTTTCATGTGGGGTATGTCTTGTAGAATTGTTGGAGAACAGTGTGGTATGTTTGCTACTATGTGGTTCCTTGTGTCAAATAGTCATAGCAAGTATGATATAGGATCAGAAAACCTCTGAACAAACTAAATGCTGTAAATACCATTAGGCTAATACACTATAAAGTACGTTTCTATATTTAAAGTTACACCATTGTTTATGCTTTTATGTCATGTTGGTGTCCTCTGCAACCTGAGAGGCATTTTAGCAGACAATTTGACACCTGCAGTACTGTTAATGAATGATGATTAGCAACTTCTGAATCAAATGTGCTAGTTTGTCCAAGTTTCTTGACAAAAAAAAAAGCATCATGGTTTTGTAACTGATAAGTTGTTCTAAGTGAAAGCACATATTTTATCAGTATTGATGGTTGAGATAAGTCTCCACAGGATTGATACAAGTATCTGCTTCCAAATATTTGAGATGCCAAATTATGCTAGTTTGCAGGAGACATTGCTTCTGTTTACAAGTGACGTCGTCTCTTGAACTACAGAAGCCTCATAATGGAGAATACATAGAGAAAAGAAGTACCAAAAGAAGCTTGGTAATTGAATTATTTGGGCAGAGTATGACAACCTAGTTCCTATATTACCCGGAGCACCAAAAACTCTGCTTGATAACTTTAATGCCTATCAGCGATGAAACGTTACTATATAAACCAACTTAGTTCCTTCATTCACCGGAATTTAAGTTAAGAATAGGAGCACTATTAATGCCTTCTTTAGTTTGTTAGTTTCAGTACCATCTTCGTTTTTCATGGGTCATTTGGTTCCGTGTTTATAGGTACCAGTTGTTCCCAGCCATGTGCATTCTATTAACGATTCAGTGTCAGCAGAGGAGGCTGCTGATGAGTATGAGTTTGTCATTCGACAGCTAGTTAAATCACGAGTGATCAGCGTATCCGACACCAGCGATTGCCCAAAGTTCGATCTTATCGTTCTCGGAATGGGTTCCGATGGCCATGTTGCCTCACTGTTCCCTAACCATTCGGTGCTTGAAGAAACAGATGAATGGGTAACTTTCATAACTGACTCCCCAAAGCCTCCACCTGAGAGGATTACCTTCACTTTGCCTGTCATCAACTCAGCCTCCAACGTAGTTCTAGTCGTGACAGGTGACAGCAAAGCAGACGCTGTACACTTGGCACTTGATGACGCTGGAACTGACTGCCCCTTGGTGCCTGCAAGGATGGTGCAACCGACGATAGGGAAGTTAATGTGGTTTTTAGACAAGCCAGCAGCCTCAAAACTTGATGCTTCTGAATTTTCCAAGTAGGAGCAATCTCTTCATGCCAAAAAGTGTATGTTTTGTATTTAGTGGGGGGGATTCCAACAGTTGGATCTGTTTCTTTTTCTTTTCTTTTCTTTTTTTCATCTTGATTTTTGCTCTTCTTGTTTTGCCTTTCCGGGTTAAAATTCTCCATTTTGTCTTTTGTCTTCCTCTCTTCTCTCTGGGGGGGTTGGAGAAGTGTGGTTATCCTTTTTTTGCGACAAGAGGTTAATAAAGTTCTGGCTTCAATGCCAAAAAAAGAAAAAGAAAAAGAAAAAAAAAGCCCCTCTCTTTTCTGGGTCTGTTCCTTATAGACATGATTTTGAAGATTGGATAGCCTGCATTTTGCACTTGAAAAAAAGTAGACACTGTGATATTCAGTAGGATCTTCTTTACAGTCCAAAACTATATTATATACAATAAAATTTGAATCAGTTCATTATAATTTGGATCAGAGAATGCCATGCAGTTTTCTGTATTTGACATTTTCGTTCCTCTATTGTTGTTTGTGTAGTTTATATATATATATATATGTCCGTACTCTTTGTTCGTTAAAAAGGATTAATAAAAATTGTATATTTTTTTACATATTATTCATACAACCTTTCTCAATCCCTCGATTTGATTTATAGATTCTCTAATGTTTGATATATAACTTGGAGATGAGCATTATATTTCAGATAAAACATGTTCTATTTAAGAGATTAAGATAATTTTAAAAGGAAATAAATAAAAGACTAAAAAAATAAGGAAAAAAAAAATAACGAATTTATAAAACCATCATTTAATAGATTCTCAGTATGAAATTACTAAAAAGTTTTTTTAATTTGTGATTAAAAAAAAGGATTTGACGTCACAACCTTATCAAAGATTAGGTGCTACGTACTCCCAAAAATTATAAATTAAACTAATAAACACCAGCAATCATTTTAAAGAAAGTGATTGGAAAGCTTATTAATTCTATGGATAAGACGAACATGACTCACATTGGATTCCTATGCCCATCTCTCCGCCTCAAAGAGACAAGTTGATAAACTCAAATTTCCCCTGGTGGGGTTACTCTGGAAACCCATATTTAATACTACCATTGTGTACCTTTGACTACAAGGAGGTTTCCGTATCCTTGTAACACAAGTAACTGAAAACGTCCATAAAAAACAAAACTTTACTAGGCATTCCATAGTTTTATCAGAATCCAAGTAGGAAATGATATGTCATTTTGTCTGTATTTCATCTCATATCTATATTTGGGTAGAATTGGTATATAAGTATATACTAAAGGGCATGTGGTTTATGTCGCACATAGTGCAGATTACTGTACCAAAAATGAAAAAAAGAAAAGATTAGAATAATATTGTGTTCTCTCTATTCTTTTCAAGCTGCAAAATTGGTCATAATCAAATTGAAGTTACATTTTCAAGACCCAGTTTTTAACTTTACAAAAGAAGGAAAATTCTCATCATCTCTGGGGACTATAACACAGCAAGATCATACTCCACAGTAGAAAACACCAAAGGTCAACTTACAGGCACTAATGTGCGGTATTCCTCCTCTGTAATTGATCTTATGCCATTTGGATCAGCGACGTCTTGTTCTTCTTCTTCTTCCATCCCTTCTTTAGGAGGGAAACCACGTACTCTCCCAAGCATCCATTGGTCTATGACTCCACAATCAATTGCATACTTGATTGAGCGCTCCAAGTACCCTTTGTCGGTTATTAGATCTAGTTGAATTGTCAACATTCTCAGTAGACCTGGAAGAAGGTTACAAGGCACACACAGCTTGAGAAAAACTGGAATGAATTGCTAAACATTCTTGTGCATTTTCTTGTAGTATGCATAAATGACCATAAAAGAGAGAAACTAGGTGTCTACAAGTTCTTTTCATAGCACTGTTAAGACATGCAATACAACTTGGATTGCCTAGAAAGTTGTACTACATGCCATTTTCCCAGATGCTTAATAAATTACAGCTGTACCACTTTTTGCAAAGGACCTTGAGATGAACCAGGAAGATTGTATGTTTTGTCAGGATGCATTAACCAACCTAAAAAATTGGGTTTTCAGATACTAACTTATCAAATCAGTTAATACGTAACTATGATTACATGAGAATAAAATCCATGGTTTTGATTCAAAAGCAATGAACCTCTAAAGACAGCTATCCACTATGAAGTGTAAAACTTAAAACTAAAAACAAACGGTGTTCGCTATAAACTTCTTCGTATGCAACTGAGGGAAGTTTACAAAAGGTTCTATAAACGATGTTTGCCATAGTCTAATTACAAGACAGCACTCTCTGTCTAAAGAATAAGCTAGTCGATTTAAATTATCAGGCTTGTCTTTGAGTTCTTGTGTGAACCACTACAATCCCACATCTTTACATTATGGACTCTTCAGGCTCCGTCTTGAAGCCAGCATGATGAAACGCAAAACCAGAGTTTCTCATGGATTAGTGGGAGTGGCCACATAAAAGCAATTGAGAAGAGAAGTAACATGAAAAATACACAAAAAAATCTTACCTGCAACGATGCCATCTCCAGATGCCGACATATCACAAGTGAAAGGAGTGATGGGAGGATCCTCCATACCATTAATAGCTCCACTGTGCTCTGCTGTATAGTAGTGTATCTTCGAAGTTCCATTTGTCACAAACAAGACCTTAAGATTTTCATGCCAAAGTGGTGCAATCACTTCAGGTTTGTGATGGACAAATTTAGATCTGTCATTGTTTTTGGTGTCAAATTCCTCTGAGGTCTTGATTCCACATAGAAACTCAAGTTCTTGCTTAGTAACTTCAATAACATCTGCAAGTTTCCATACTTGCTGTATGAACAACTTGGTTTCTTCACTAGAGTGCCACAATGGCAATGGAAGGTTTACATCATAGAAAATAACTCCTCCTAGTTTCTTTGAAATCTTGATGGCTTGCAATGTAGATGATCTCATATTTTGATCAAGCAGAGAATGTGTGTTGAAGTAAAACATCTTTGCCTGAATGGTAGGATGTAAAAGAGTCAGTCAACAACTATGTAGAGCAATTAAACCAGGCAAGATGCTTGCAAAACAAACAATTAAGTAATATGATCACATATGCTCAAGAGAGAAGAAGAAGAAGAATGAACAGCAACCTCTTCCCATTTCACTTTAACAGAGAATAATTATATATTAAATCACCACATGCACCAACCACACAAATCTTGAAGAAATATGTTATAAGGAATCAAATGGTGATTCACCACAAATCCTTCTTTGTTGGTTCTAAATTCAACTCCTATATATGAGTTATCCACTGAAATAAATTTATATGACATTCATCCACTGCAGAGAATGAATACAAGAACCAAGAACCAGAACCAATGATCAACTGTACAAAAACCATTAACTTTTTCGCCTAGGACAGAAATCTTTTACCTCCTTCAGAACATCAATATTGATTTCAGTCTTCAATAAGGAATCCTCAGCACAGGGTTTGACACAAGTCATTCTCAAGCGACCCCTTTTAGCAAATTTCATATGTGATAATGCTGTTGCTCTTTTACCATCAAGGCGAACAGATCTGGTCTGAACTTTGTTGGCATTCATATAATAGAGCATTGCCTGACCAAAGTCATCATCCCCAAGTTTTCCCATGAAAGCAACCTTACCACCTAAGCTTGCAAGAGCAATTGCAACACTTCCCGCAGATCCTCCTGGAGCTCTTACAAATTTTTCAGGGGCCCACATTGCATCTTTCTTTCTTTCATGTATTTCATAATCAATCAGCCTATTGGCAGGCCTTCCTGATGGAACGAAAGCATGTTGTGCAGCTCCAAAGCAGCAAACAAGAGGGGGCCAGCCATAAGTAAAACTAATATCCTCTCCCTCATCTATTTCCAAGTCTTCCTCACTCTCTTCCTCCACATTTGCAACGAATGCAGATTCTTCAGACTCACTAACTTCAGCATCGCTAACCCAATCCTCAATATCAACATCTTTCTTCTTATTCTTCCTACTCTTCCTTACTTTCTTCTCAATTTTCTCTTTCTCCAGGACAGAAGAAGTAGATACAGCTGAAAATAGATAAATTTTAAAGCTGAGCACTTACATTGAGATATATATATATATATATATATATACATATATACATATTATGATAATTTGGTATAGAGACTAGGAATATATGACAAAACTAGACCACTTGGCAATACCTTTCCTTCTAGTTCTTCGTGGGGCTTTCTTTGAATCTTCACTAGACGCAGAAATTGATCTTTCCTCAGTCGTGTCACTGGCTACCTCCGAATCCGAATTCTCCTCCGCACTCTCACCTGTTGTTTTCTTCCTAGTCCGTTTAGAATTCCTTGGCTTCTTCTTTTTCACAACCACCTCG
This sequence comes from Rhamnella rubrinervis, assembly GCA_007844105.2. Lineage (NCBI taxonomy): Eukaryota > Viridiplantae > Streptophyta > Magnoliopsida > Rosales > Rhamnaceae > Rhamnella > Rhamnella rubrinervis. The sequence goes on from CM017577.2 coordinate 4,452,654, forward strand.
TCTGCATTGGATGATTCTTGAGCAAAATTTTCAGCACTTTTCTCCTTTGAGGTAGCTGCAAGACCCCATTTGGTATTCTGCAATCTAAAACCCGGAAGTTGCACAAAATTGTGTGGCAGATTATTCTGCCACTTCAAATGCCACCTGCACATTTCAGTTAAAATAGTTCACTATTATAAGCATTTCTGATTTCCGGCCGATGAAGCTTGGTGGAGTATTTGTTTAATGTTAAAATCGCAGAGCTTTACTAGCAGAAAACTATATAATAAATCAAATCCAGTAAGAATCTCCTTTCTTTTGGTTTTCCACAAAGTAAAGTGAGAACCTATCAAATGCACAACAACAATGGTAAATAAAGAATTATCCAGAGAGAGAACCTGGGTAATGAAAGAAAATGAGTAAAAGAGAGAGACGCCATAGATAGAGCTTGCAAGACAACTTCTCTACTACCCAGCAATTCGAAGTTACAGCTATCCACCCCACCCACAAAGCCTGGGTTTAAGCTTGTATGTATGTTTCTAACTCCGCAAGCGGGGACTAGCCCGGGGATGAGGAGCACTGGGCTTTTTAATGTTTCTGCGTGCTCTTGCGCTTTGCATTAATTATTTGTTTATATATTTCGCGAAATACTTTGGTCAAAACGGTGCGTAGAATGCACTCCGGGATACGAAATGGGGCCCCTAACATAAGCGGTTTAATATGCAAAAACGACGAGGCGTTTGCAAACTTTGTGCAGCCCAGCCAACATTCCCGAATTGCTCCGGCTTATCTCTCCGGTTTTCCTCACCGTCTCCGACGTCCACTCTCTCCAGCATTGCAAAATTGATTCCCTGATTCTTCCTCTACTTCTCAGGGCCTCAATTTCTCTAACATACCTCTCTTCACTAGGCCTCTTCGACCATCTGCGTGTTTTCTGTCCTCCATTTCCCTACAAACTAGGTGCTCTGTCTCTCTCTCTCTCTAAAAACCAAATCCATTTGGGACTGTAGTTGTTTAGAATTTGATAAAAGTGCTGTAGCAAAAAAGAAACAGAACAAAAACAATTCATTTTGTTCTCTTCTCACTTATTTGGCTGTTTTGGAATGAGTAATGAAATAAAGTTTCAATTTTTAGCACTATAGAAACATACAAACACTGCATATTACTGGAGCGGCGAACACCCACCTCTCTGTCTTTCAGCCTCGCTGCTTTTTCTCTTCCAATTCATAATTCTCAGGTGAAAATGAAGATGAACTATGCTTGCAAACGCTTTATTGCTTGTTATTTTCACTATTCTAAAAATTGTTTTCTTAGAGCTTTTTGGTATGTGAATTGCAGATTATGCAATGTTCATTATCATCTTTGAAATTCTTCTCTCTTGCCTTCTGGGGGCAAAATGGGGTGGAGAACACTGTCAACCTAACTATTTGTGTAGTTTCGTTTTCTTTTTGTTTGTATTCAAATTTCACATCTTTTGGCTGGACAAGCTTGATAAAGCAATATTTTCTTATTAAGGGATATCATTTAGAATACAATAGTGGCATTAGCTTATACTATGCAGTGCCAAAATAATGCGTTGTTTTGATTGAACTGAAAATTCACTTCAAATGCATATTTAAGCCTTAGCTCTTAGATTCTGTTTGTGGCTTTGCATTTCTTAAATTTTTGCTGCTTCTTTCTAGAATATTTGTTAAAAATGTTTGTTCTTTCAGATGCTAATTATATGCCCCTTTGATTATCATTGCTCATTTGGTGACATGTTCACAGTTGTGGTTCTGTTGTACACCTGAAGGACTTGTGTTTCCATGAATTTTCCAACAAAGGGAGGAGGCTTGAAGTAGCAACAATTGAAAATTGAGGAGAAGCTGCTTTCGATATGAATATATTAAGGCAGCTCATGCGCAAAAATTATGGGACGAATGGAGTAACAAAGTATTGTAAAGGTAAATTTACCTCAGTTACAACATCCAAATACCTCTCTCTCTCTCTCTCTCACACACACACACACACACACATCAATAATGCGTGTGAGTATAGAGAAAGTTACCTGAGCCAGTTTTCTGATACATTGTTTTGGTCTGGTCTTCACTATAGGATTATGTTTATCCTCCCTCCATTCATCAGCAAATGCCTCAGTGGAAGTTTATTCTGAGGAGCAAGAAGTAGTAATTGCTTTGGGAAGCAATATTGGTGACAGACTGCACAACTTCAATGAAGCCTTGCAGTTAATGAATAAAGCAGGCATAACAGTCACAAGACACGCTTGCTTGTATGAGTCTGCGCCAGCCTATGTAACTGATCAGCCTCACTTTCTGAACTCTGCTGTTAGAGCATTCACAAAACTTGGACCTCATGAGTTATTGAAAGCACTTAAGAAAATTGAACAAAACATGGGTCGTACTGGAGGTATAAGGTATGGTCCTAGGCCAATTGACTTGGATATATTGTTCTATGGAAAGTTTAAGGTCAATTCTGATATCCTCACTATCCCCCATGAAAGAATTTGGGAAAGGCCATTTGTAATGGCCCCATTGATGGATTTGCTGGGATTAGCTGCTGATAGCGATACAGTTTCTTGTTGGCATTCTTTCTCTAAACATTCAAATGGACTTTTCGGATCGTGGGAGAAAATGGGTGGCGATTCCCTTATTGGAAAGGAAGGTTTGAAGAGAGTTTTGCCCATTGGAAATAGCTTGTGGGACTGGTCAGAGAAAACCTCAGTCATGGGTATCCTCAATCTGACCCCAGATAGTTTTAGTGATGGAGGAAAGTTTCAGTCTGTGGAGGCTGCAGTTTCTCAGGTCCACTTGATGATTTCAGAAGGGGCAGATATGATTGATATTGGCGCACAATCTACAAGGCCAATGGCTTCTAGGATTTCCCCTGAAGAAGAAATGGATAGACTAATCCCTGTTTTAGAGGCCATGCTTGGGATGCCTGAAATGGAGGGAAAGCTTATATCTGTAGATACTTTCTATTCAAAAGTTGCATCAGAAGCAGTTGGCAAAGGGGCTCATATTGTAAATGATGTGTCTGCCGGGAATTTAGATCCTGACATGCTTAGGGTTGTTGCAGACCTTGAGGTTCCTTATATTGCAATGCACATGAGGGGGGACCCATCAACAATGCAGAATAGTGAGAGCCTGCAATATGACAACGTTTGTAACCAGGTTGCTTCCGAGTTGTACATGAGGTTGAGAAATGCAGAATCATCCGGTATTCCAGCTTGGAGAATAATCATTGACCCTGGAATTGGATTCTCAAAGAATACAGAACAAAACCTGGATATACTTGTGGGGTTACCAAACATTCAATCAGAGATTGCAAAGAAAAGTTTGGCGTTGTCTCATGCTCCTTTACTTATAGGGCCTTCCCGGAAGAAATTTTTAGGTGAAATTTGTGCTCGTCCTTCTGCTGTTGAAAGAGATCCTGCTACTGTTGCTTCGATTACTGCTGGAGTCCTTGGTGGTGCCAACATTGTTAGAGTACATAATGTTAGAGATAATTTGGACGCTGTGAAGCTATGCGATGCCATGCTGGGACGGAAGAGATCTTTCGCCTCTGTTTTAGGAAATTAGGTGAATAATGATTTTGTTTCTTTGGTGCTTTTGTTTTTCATTTTCTTTTTTACAAAATATGTTATTTATATTACCAGAGGCTTCCATTTTAATGTGGAACTGTTACTTTTTATTACCGAATATTGTATAATTTGAACTCGAACGCTAACAAAGGGACCTTTAAACCGGTTTTATACAATACTATGATGTATTTGCTCGCTTGAAAAAAAATCTCTAGAGAATTGTAACAAAGATGGTACAAAATGCGAGTTGGTTTCCACCAAGAAGTGCCACTAAATGATTGCTACGAATTAGTCATTCTGTTTCAAAACCTCAGCTTCAGCCCTTGCCATGGGATCATCCTTGGTCTCTGTATCATCTTCTTTCTCACCTTCTCGCTCTTGAGCCATTTTCTTTCTGTGCAAATCTTCTGCTGCCTGCATTGCAGCACGGTTCTCGGCCTGAAGACGCTGCATTTCCTCTTCTTGTTGTTGCCGCTCAAACCAAGTATCCGCATCCGCCCATACTGAAAAGGGATAAAAGAACAGACAAAAAAAAAGAAAATAAATTAACTCCCAGAAGCTTAAAATTCAGCTCTGGCTCCTAACAGCTATTAACATGATATACTATTCTATTCTATTTAAGAACCAATTCATGAAGAACTCAGGAGCCCAAGTAGCAAGTCATACTTCGACATTTGATATCAGAAAATACTATATACCCACCTCTAAAGCAAACCCAAAACAAAAAAGTAGAAAAATACAGCTTAATGAACACTGATCACTCTTTCCACCATAATTTTCAGAGATAATATAAATAGAAGTAAATGGTCGAGGAATTAGAGAACCTGTTAGCAGAAAGAAATACGAAGGACTCCTCTTTTGGCACAATGGCACTAATAGATGGATTCAGAGGACAAGATTAACTTTAGCTTGGAACCAAGTCCGACTAATGGAAGCTCACAGGTGGAAGATCCAGCATAAGATCTTTTGTAAAGCCAAGTTATAATCTGATTGCGAAGGTAGGTAAGTAAAACTGCTATGATTTAATGGCAGAATAAGGTAATAAAGGTTTTTCCCATAAATGACTAGCCTGCATTTTGCTCTTATTAGGGCATTCCTTAGTTTAGACATTCCAGAAATCAATCCTTCCATTACAAATAAAACCTATCCCAGAAAGCTAAAACGATTCAACAAGAAGGAGGACAAGTTAAAAAAGCAAAGGTTGAAACTTTAAACCCAAAGTTTAACGTACCGACACTAAAACACAAAACCTAGTAAACGAAAATCCAAAGAATGAATCAAAATCAAGTAAAACGTAATAATTTTAAAATTACTTACACAAGGATTTTAGAAAATTGCAAACTAGAAAAGGGCTTCTAAAGGAAGAACGAAGAAGAAGTTACGCAAAGGTTCAATTTTTAAACCCACCACCCCAAGCTTAACATAGCCACAGCTGAAACATAAATCCCAGTGAACGAAAATCCAATAAACGAATCAATTAATCAAGTAAAATCAATTCAATTTAACGACTACTCACAAAAGGGTTTTAGAAAACTACAAACAGGAAAAGGGTTTCAAAGGAATGAGGAAGGAGAGGAGGGACTCACTAGGCTGAGCGGCCCAACCCTGTTCTCCACCCTTGATTTTTTCAGGCAAAGCATAATTGACGGTGAGAACACGGCCGTAGAGCTCGGCGCCGTCCATGTTGTCCATGGCCGCTGCGGCGTCCTCACGTTCGAGGAAGGTGACGAAGCCGAAAGAGCGGTGCTTCTGAGTGGCCTGGTCCAGCGGCGTCTTCACGTCCTTAATGTCTCCAAACGGAATGAAAGCGGCGTGAAGAATGTGCTCGTTGACCTCCTCCGCCAATCCTCCGACGTACAGAGTGTTCTTCTGCACTGCTTGCTGCGCCATTGCCACCTCTTCCGCTCTCCTCCCTTCTCCCCTTCAGCTTTCTCTTCTTCGCCGTTGTGGTTTTGCTTTGGCCAAACAAATTTTATTTTAAATAGACAACACATTTTTATATTTTATTGATTATATATAAAAGGTTTTTCTTATACATTAAAAAAAAAAAAAACATATAATTTATGTGTTCACAATTTTGTTTAATCATTTGTGTTAGTAATCATCTTTAATTAATCTTCAATTGTTTATTGTTAACCTATTTTAATTTTTATTATGTAATAATTATTTTAAATTCTTAAAAACGAAATAATATTTAGTGCTTAAAATTGTTATTAATTAGTTTTTGTCTTTGTATAATTTAAAATAATTATTACATAATAAAAATTAAAATAGGTTAAATAATCTAATTGAAAATTGATTAAAGATAGAGTGATCGAATATAGTTGTGAACATATAAATTTATGTTTTGTCTAACAAAAAATTACTTGTTATATATAATAAATAAAAGGTTTTGACAAAACAAAAAAAAAATGTTATATATTTAAAAAAAAAAATACTCAATGGCCTATAGAACAGCCTTACATCAATCCAAATCTTCCAATCAGTTGCAATTCTTCTAATTATTCCCAAACAATGAAAATTTTGAAATAAAAACCACTTCTTTCAGTTGCTTTCCTATCTAGCTATTCAAAATTGTTATAAGAAAAGCTACTCTGGCAAAATTGTATTGCGCCATCACTTCTTACGCAAGTACAAGAAACCAACTACCACAGAGATGCCAACAATGGCCACAGGAACACCCCAGTATTGCTTTGTCAAGTTTACAACCTCCTTAGCATAACCTTTTCCAAGCTGCTTATCATACCCATTTTCAGGCTTCTTGGATGTAACTTCGAATTCTGGACTGGAAGAGACCTCGAGCTCACCAATGCAAAAATTCTCCATGAGCTCCCTTGCACTTCTACTATGCCCGGCATCTTCAAATTCTTCAGTGGCATCCTTCCCTTCAATAAAAATAAGAGAACCATGTTATTACAGTTGTTTTTGGATGACTTCTTAATTGAATACCGTTTGATGCAGTCAAGGTTACGTACCAGTCGCAGCAATGACAACATCATCTCCACCAGGATGCTCATCCAAATACGATGTCATATCATACACCTGAGACTCATGAAAAACATTTGGAATGAGTACATGTGAGAGAGGGAACATCAAATTGGCCTATAGAATAAGATATATTATTACAAAATGATTCAGAAGCGCTGTGAGATGCAGCAAAAGAAACCAGAGATGAAAATGACGTGCAAATTCTTTGATGATGTGCATTTTGTGATCCATGATCGAAATACAATCAAACCAATTCCACAAAGATTGATTTCAAGTATGATATCAACTACAAACAGTTAACCATTCACCATTTGTCTTATGGAAAACCTTTCCCTGCTGTTCCATGGGATGAAACTACACACACACACCCCATCCATAAACCATAAATCTTGGAAGTTGCAGTTCCAAATGTAACTAGAAGTTTCAGTATAGACATTCAAAGGAACACCCAGGACATGGTGTGGTAGTCTATTTGTTTATATTAAAAGTTGATGTGTATCATTAATAAGTAGAATAATATCATTATTCAAAGCACTCCAACAAAGGTAAAGCCAGCATGCTAATTTGACTTGAGCCATATAAAAATTTAAAATCAGAAGAGGTAGAAAGCAAACCCACTCCCACACCCAACAGAAAAAAACACACACACAGATAGGCGGAAAAAGAGAGTATCTGAAACTGAAAGCATAAGCCATCAACCCAAGACTACTAAAGGAAGTCCACATAATCTGCAAACTATTCATTAACACCATCACCTACATGCTATTTGACAACCCTAAATCTATTCTCATCTAAACCTCTAAAATCCAAATTATTCCACACCGAAAGATAAATTGTAGCCAAGTTTTTAAGTTTTACATACATTAGAAAGTAGTGTCATTAAACAAATTGTCAGCTGTCATGTTTGGTATACAAATAAACAACTATCTAACCAAAAACAAGTTACAGGTCTAACTTTCAATTATTGTATATACTATAAGCAGCACACTGGCCGAATTAGCATTAGCTATGTGATAATGCAATTGACAGAAACTACAAATACCAAAGAAATGTGTTAAACTTAACATCATCATTATCCTCCATTATTATATGGATGATACTAATAGAAATTGCCTCATGTTGGAAGAATCAAACATAAAACAAACCAACAACAAGATGTGAGGATCGAACTCGTATTCTCCTTGTTTTATTAGTTTAGTGATAACAACAAATATTTACAAATAATCAGCATATCACTTTCGAATTATGGTATGTTATTGCAGCATATTTATGGAGTAAGATAAAAGCCACAATACATAGAGTACAGCTAAGAAACCAATACAGTGAAAACCATAGGGGTTAACTTTATTTCACAGCCAATCGCCTTAAATTCCTCTTAACAATTAGAGAGGTAAATATCCCGAATCTCATTAAAAACTCAATTTAATTTCAAGGAGTCAACTTAATTACATGCCAAAATTTTTTAAGGACGACAAGAAACATATGGGATACAAATAAGGTTGTCCAAGTATATTATCTCTCTCATTAAACCAAAGCACGAGGCCCAGAAGCCAAACCTTGGCAACCTCACGAAAAAGCTTGAACCTTTGGAATAAAGACCAATTCAACCTGATTCACAATCAAATCCCGCGGGCCTATGTAGAGTAACCATACGACAACTATTTGCAAAACTTTCCTTCATATTAATCACAAGGCATGACTTTAACTAATACAAGTAAAAAAATCCCAATGCATATAGTACAATTAAACTGTAGGCAAAACTGATCCGTAAAGCAGAAATTTCACATACCCAGAAAGAAAATTTATAAAAGATAACAAATAAAAGCCAAAAAACAAAAAAAGATAATAAATCGAATATTTGCCTTTAAGAGCACAACACAGAAATCATAAGCTCATAGAAGACAAAGCCAAAATATACATCAAACCAGACCATAGAAAAATGCTCATGTAAGAGTAAGACAAGCCATGGAAGAAAAACGGTACCTTGCCATCGATGACAACCCAGCAGTCGTCCTTAGTGTTGTGCTGAGAAGCTTCCTGCATTGTAAAAAGCTTAGTAAGTTTCGGCATCTTCGTGGGTTTTGGTAAGCAAAGCTCAGAGATTTTTGGGTTCCAATTATCTCTCACTCCCTGTGTTGCCGCTGAATCCTTATAGAGGGAGACACACAGGGTTTGGTTCTCTGTGAGAAAGATCACCCTGACCTATCACCTGATGGGCTAGGCCTGGATCCAGGCCCAACTCAAGGCAACTAGTGAATGAGCGAGAAGTATCTTCTCGGGTCCCTTGGGATACTGCTTAATGGGCCGCAGCAATGATCCAGGCCCAAATCGATGCAACTAATCAATGAGGTTGTTGTGGTAATTGTGAAATTATTAGCAAATATTGTGTCGTTAATTATACCAAATATAAACTGATATAAAATTGTCACATCAAATTGGTATGCAAAATTTGATGACAAATTTAGGGCATATTTAGCTTCAAAGTTTAAAAACTGTTTTTGGTATTAAAAACTAAAAAATTATTCTTTAAAAACAGAGGTGTTTGGTAAATTATTTTGTAAAAATTGATTGACCAATGTTAGACGAAACTTTAACCAACGTACCAATGGTTGATCAATGTTGACTCCAATTCAAGTTAATTTCAAATTTAGGGCATGCTTCAAAGTTTAAAAATTGTTTTTGGTATTAAAAACCAACAAATTATCCTTTAAAAACAACTAGAGGTGTTTGGTAAATATTTTGTATAACTTGTTCTTTGAGAACAAAATGATCTAAAATACAAAATAATAATAATAATATTTTTTTGGTTTTTTTTGTTTAACACATTTTTTCTTTTCTGTTTTTTTTTTTAAACTAAGTCATTGACCAATGCTGACCAACGTTAGACGAACCGTTAACCAACGGCTACCGGAGTTGACCAACCGTTGGTTCAATGTTGACTCCAAATTAGGTTAATTTCAAAGATATTTAGCGTTCAATGTGTGGAAATTTTTAAGTTTGAAAACTTCAATTCGAGATATTCAAACAAAAATAAAAAGTAGCCAAAATGAACATGCCTCTTATGCAGGCAGCTAATTGAACTTTTTTCCTTATTTTTCTTCTAAAGTTACCATATACACAAAGTCTGCCACTTCATAGTGTGAAGAAGCCATTTGGGTTTGACAGTATTTACAGTTGCTGCATTTTGATTATATTAGTTGGAAAGATCAACGCCAAGTTTTTATGTTTTATGGTCCATTATTTGCTTTATATGGTGACCACCCTAGTTAATCAATTACCATACCTAATATAGATCTGAATCGTTCATTGCAAAAAAATACCATATTTTACATATCTCTACTTGTATAATCCTTCAACAATCCAAATCTTTTGTGGTCATTCAAATGGGTTCCAAAGGGTTCCCATTGACATTGCTCATAGTTTCAGTTTTTGTTATCAGTGTCACAGTAACTTGCTCTGATGGATAATGCAACGTCTTATACCTTATACTTGTTTGATTTGCATTGTCTTTGCTAGGTTTTTGAATCTGATTGATTATTTTTATGTGGGTTGGTGATTAATTTCATGTAGTGTGTTTTATTGGTGTAGCTAGGAGAGATGCTTATCTGGTGGAGATTGTGAAGCTTGGCTGTACTGTTTTTCTTGTGGTTTGGAATTTCAGGATTCAAGATGTGCAAGATCAACTATCACAGACCAATTCAAGCTCCTGGTATTATGTTTCTTTTCTCTGCCATTTGTCAACTCTATGAAGCTGTTTCATCTAAGTTATACATGCTGCTTTGTGTCTTAAAACCCACCTCTGCTGACCAAAAGAAGTCAGAGTCAGAAGTGACCTCACCATATCCAACTATAGAGAATGGAACTGTAGTATTGATTCATCAGATTTATACCATTATATATTAGTTTTTGTGTACAAATGTTTAAGCTACAAAGATACAGTTGAAATTCAAGTTTAAGGCTCAATCAAAATTGGTTTTTTCCCCCCTCTTTTCTTTTACATGGATTGAATACTGATCCTCAAGAAGTTCACTTTCTGAGTAACAGGTTCTTTAGTATAATCATTTTAATCCCAATAACCCCTAATGTGTTTCACATTTGAAACTCAATGATGTAGATTTGATATGGATTTTTAGCATAATATAGCTGATAATTAAGCAATTTTGAGATTCTGATATAATACAACTTTGCTGCAGAACAATTCTTTGCCTTTCGACAAATATGCTTATTTAGCCACCCACAACTCTTTTGCCATTAGTGGAGAGTCATCGCATACAGGTTTTCCTAGAATTACTATTTCAAATCAAGATGACGGTATCACATAAGACAGTCGTCTTTTTCCTTTTGGTTGCTTGCGTTCCAAGATTTCTGCAGATTGCCTATCTTTGGTGTCACCAATACTACCTTGCTGTAGAATGGGGTTCGGGCGTTAATGTTGAATTCATATGATATTCAAGGAGATGTGGCAGTGCCATTCATTTAACGGAAAATGCCATGACTTCACTGCATTTGTAAGTAACTCAAAATACTTCTAAATTCAAGCACCACAAGGTGAAAATAATTGTTAGCCAATATGCTTTACAATGACTATATAAAACCTTTAGCTGTTGCTATGTAAGTGTTGCTTAAATTTTGATTTTTGTAGGAAGCTGCCATAGATACCCTAAAGGAAGTAGAGGCTTTCTTATCAGCAAATCCATCAGAAATTGTGACAGTAATTTTAGAAGACTACGTGGAGACTCCAAATGGATTAACGAAAATTTTCAATGATTCTTTGATGAAATACTGGTTTCCTGCCTCAAATATGCCTCAAAATGGTCAGGATTACATGGTTTCTAATGATTATAGGTTTATTGTCTTCACTTCAAGGAAACACAAGCAGGAAAGTGAAGGAATAGCTTATCAATGGAACTACATGGTCGTATAAGTATATAACCGGTTTTTCTTCAGTTTAATATTTCCATTCCCTTTTTTTTCTTTTTTACTTTTTTCTTGCAGCCTGGATCAGCATCACAGAAATGCACTCCTTGGGAATGAAAGGTGTTTGATTTGTTAGAAACTGATATTGGAAGGTAACAATTGTCAATGGGTTTCACCGATAATATTTATGTCACCGGGAGATGTAATTGTTTCACTGAGCTAAAGAATGGTTTACTTGAAAATGGGGCCAGTGAGATTTATTAGGTATGAAATATTGTGATGTTTTCTTTTTCTTTCTTAGCTATGAAAAAGGTGCCTATTAATATATAAGAACCATGTGAGTTGGTGAATTAGGCGGCTTCATTGACATGCTTGCAATCGAAACTAGCAATTTTCTTTGTAACATAACCAACAAATTATCATAACAAATTTTCTAGCTTAAAGTAACACATAAGTAACATATATATGGTGAAATTAACAATATTTTGCAAATAACATGCACGGTAAACCTTAGTTATAATATTATTTGAAAGAGGGCATGTATATAGTACATACATGTATATATATATTCTCATTGTTTATGACAAAGAATCTAGGCTCATATATACGATAGGATACATATATCAAAGCCAAGATTGTTCTAACCCCACTGTTCCAAACCATACCCACATGATCACATGGAGTTTTGGGTATATTATTCATGTAGCATGAGACTACACCTACTATGTGAATTTCATGGTTGTTTAAAAAATAAAATGAAAGCAAAAGTAAACAATATAATATAGACAAAAGCAAATAAAAAGGAATATCAAACAAATGCCAAGGACCTTGACACACATGGGTGGGGTGCTTTAGCTTCAAGGTGGAGCCTAGCAAGAAATACCTTAGAATCTCTGTTAAGATACATCAATTAAGAAATGGGTTTTTCTTTATCTACCAATGATAATAATAACAACAATAATAATAAGCTCACATCCTAAAACCCCATAAACTCCTTTAACCTAATCAAGTTTTGATTCTGTGAGATTTGGTGCATAAAGTTGTAGGTTTGAAATCTAAAGAAATTTGAGATCAGAAATAATTAATTACGATTAGAAAGATACTTTTTAAATACTCTCTCCTCTTGCCATGCAACATGCATTGGGGAGGTTTATGTGTTCCCTCAGTTTTGTTTTCATTTATATATAATACTTTTTATGCTTGATTTTGTGGGGTCATACTATGTATTTATTTTCCTTTTAGTTTTCCACAGAATATATCATTGTGTTGAAGAAGGACATGACATGCTTCAAAGCATGCATTTACGTTCTTGATGTGAACTTGAAAAAAAATACCACTTGATGATTACCAAGAGGAAAAAGAAAAATCATTCAGTTGATTGGAATTCAAATTACCTATCCCCTTTATCCTCTCACGTATTTTCTTGAATTAGAATTTGACATTTTAATTTTTTTTTTCTATTTAAATAATGTGTTAAAATCTAATTGGGGGATAGATGATCTGGGTTCAGTGGGTTGTTGCCCTCTTAGATGTATATGATTGATGAATGAAGATTGTCTCTAAATCTTAATTTAAAATTTGGAACTTCAAAAGTTGACAATAGTAACTTGACAAGAAACTGAAAAAAGCTTCATATAAAAATGCCACATAATTTGGTCTAGACTATCAAAAGTGCATAATTTTAGTGGTTGGGGAATTACATTAACTAAAAAGTGAAACAATAGGGCAAGAACTGAACCAATTTAATTATACATTTTTTTTTCTCTTAGGTGTACGGAAGAAAACATATCCTCTCAAGGATGCGATAACGCCATTTTGGCCACATCTTGAGCTTTGACACGGGCCCTCCCCAATTGGTATGAAACTTTTTTTTGAAAAGGAATTTGAATTGAAAGCAACTATTTGGTCCCCTCTTTTTAATTTTGCTTGAGAACTAAAACTAAAGCATATTTCCCATCAAGTTTTACACTATTTTGGGTGCAATAATGGTCATTTAAGAGATTGGTTTTGGTTTTCATTAGCTTAAGATGGTAAGGATGTGATTGAGCAACAACAATGCATGATTGACTGAGAAAGTGAAGGGAAAAAGATAGACAGAAAAGCCGAGTGGGCAATTGAGTTTAGAGAAGAATGATGGAGGCACTGAGATGGTATTGATCAATCAAAATCAAATGGAATATATATATATATATATATATATATATATAAATTGCACGTGGGGGCTTTCTGACATATAGCAGTAGATTAAACCCCAGCGCTCCCCCACTGTTCTTGGTGATCTGTGGAACTATATCAAAGCAAGCGTCAATCCTTCAAATCATTCTTCCATGGAAAAATTTATATATGCTGCTACTTCTCTCTGCAGTAGTACTCTCATCCTATTTTACTTGCTGTTTCTTGGATTGCAAGAAAAGGGGGGTTTTATCTAGTTTTTACTGTGATTTATTACCAAAGGTAAACGAACCTGTTCAAGATTGTAAGAAATGGTAGTGTAAAAATATTTGAAGAGAATCCAATATGAATCCAGTATGTTCTGTGCTATATTACTATCCTTTGTATTGTTGATGTAGTGTATGCAACTGGTAGAAGATAAGTGCTTTTTGTTGACAATGAAGTCCCCAGACCCAAATCCAACATAGCGTAGATTGCATGGAACAGAATTTAATGCATTTTGGCAGTAGACTCTCAGTTATCATGGTTGGAATTTGGAAGTTGGAGATGATTTCTTGTAAAAGCTGACTTAATTTCTGTGATGTCAGATGCAGAGTCCAAAAGGTCAATCTACTTCACTAAATGCTTCAGCTTTTTTTATTGTTCTTGTAGTGTGCTTTCACTTTGCAGTAAAAGGGTCTAAAATTTTTTCAAACACGCAGATCAAGAAGGAACATAAAAGTAATCTCTGATTTTAGATCTGGAAGTTAAAAGCCTGAAGCTAAGGGCTCTGTCTCTCACACTGTCACACACACATGCACACAAATACTCCAACCCTTTTCTTTTCAACATTACCATGGCATTTTTTAGATCCGTCCTCTAGTAATTTGTCTCAAACTATAAGCCTGAGAAGTGTGAGAACCCCTTTTACTTTGACCACCAATGAGGTGCTGTCCATGTTCCAACTCATCAGTCTTTGTAAAAGGTTGAATATCTCAGTGACAAGCAACAGATCCACCAAATACATGAACAGATTTAATGAAATGAAATCAAACTAATTTCTTAGTATTCCACTAGTATATGAACCTACCTTTTTTTTTCTTTTTTTTTTTGTGAAAAGAAAATACTAGATAACTACTACACGTTATTCATAAAAGTATATAATTACATCCAATGAATCTCACAAAATGTCATTGTCTTGCATCATTTCTTAAAAAACTTATTATACAATCTAATGTATGTATAGAACTAGTATCCAAAATGGTTCATGTAATTACAACAGAGAAAAGCCCTGCCATATTGGATTTGATCAGACACTAGATTTTGTGATTAATATATATCTTCCACATTCTTCATAAATTAAAAAGGCAGGGTTCTTTGGCATGATTAAAATCTTCCTTATTTAATATATGAACTTTAGGGTCCCAAGGTAGGTGCATGGTTTTGGCCTATTTAGCAACTCCCCCTTCCCCACTCTCTCTATATGTACATATATATATATATATATATATATATATATATATATCAACTTGTACTAGTCCTCCAGAGACCCATACACATAATACCAACTGAAGCTTCTGACCTAACACAGAACCTGATTAGTCCCTGAAAGACGTATCAATGGCAGTCTTAATGGTTGTTTTTGGGGTGTCTTCAGTAGTACTGGGTGCCTGCTTTGCTTTGTTGAAATGGAATGAGATAAGGTACCACAGTAAAGGGTTGCCTCCTGGTACAATGGGTTGGCCAATTTTTGGTGAAACCACCGAGTTTCTCAGACATGGACCTGATTTCATGAAGAACCAGAGAGCAAGGTAAGACATTTCTTTTTTGTCATTTCAAAGCTCCATCAAACTGTTTAGAAGTTTATGCTTATCATTTATAGAAGCCACTAGGTTTATGTGTATGCGTATAGAGAGGCGAAGTTGATGCTTAGAAATTAAATGATTTTCACTTTACTGGGTTTATGAAGAAAAAAAATATATATATATATATATATATATATATGCAAGCATTTCATTGTCTATCAAAGTTTGCAATCTTTTTTCTCTTCTTTCTAGCTCTCTTTTGCCAAAATGTGATGCTTTTTACTGGCTATAGAAGTTTAACTTTGCCGTCTGACCAGGTGAATATTTTACTTCAAGATGTTGTACCCAATATGTTAGTCAACCCTAATATTCTGGTGTCCAATATGAGCAGCTTTACAGCTGAATTCAGATGGGTCCAGATACTGCAACAATTCTCTATTTCCTAGATGTTACATTGCCAATAAATAGGTTATTTCACACCCAAAAAATGACCAGGAAATGTGTAACTTGAACAAAACCTGCTACTGTTACTCTTGTAATTTAAAATTATAATTTTGTAAGTTTGATTTCATGGCTTAGATCTTAATTATAAGAGATTTTATTTTTCCAATTTACATGTGTTTTGGCAGATATGGGAGCGTATTCAAATCGCATATATTGGGGTGTCCTACAATTGTGTCCATGGATCCAGAGTTGAACAGATATATACTTGTAAATGAAGCAAAAGGACTTGTTCCTGGTTACCCACAGTCCATGGTGGATTTGTTAGGGAAATGCAACGTTGCTGCTTTGCATGGTTCTGCTCATAAACATATTAGAAGCTCATTGTTGTCCCTAGTTGGTCCTCCTGCCATTAAACACGATTTTTTGCCCAGAATTGACAAGTTTATGAGATCTTTTCTCTCCAACTGGGACGCCAAAACCATTGACCTTCAAGAGAAAACCAATAAGGTATATATATATGTATATGTATATATATATATATATATATAATCCATGACCCTTTTTGAAAGATATATAGAAATATAGTTAAAAATAGTTTTAAATCTTTTTTGAATTATTGGTTTTCAGATTGTGGAAGGTGAATTGGGTTCAAGCTGTAAGGCTTTTAAACCAGAGTTTGATAAGCTAGCACTAGGAACTATTTCGCTGCCTTTAAACATTCCTGGCACAAATTACTATCAGGGTTTGCAGGTATAATATAAAGTTATAAACCAATATATAGTTTCACTTTCCCTTGTGCCATTCTGATTTCAAAACTTTATGAACAATTGGAAAAAATTTCTAGGGAAGGAAAGGGATAGAGAAAATTCTGAGACAGTTTATGGAGGAGAGAAGAGGATCAAAAACCCATTATAATGACTTGCTTGATCAGATTCTGAGAAATGAGAAATTCAAGTACAATCTTAGTGATGAAGAAATAATTGACCAGATAATCACGGTTTTGTATTCTAGTTATGAGACAGTGTCAACTACTTCAATGATGGCGATCAAGTATCTTCATGATAATCCAACAGTTCTTCAACAACTTAGAGTGAGTTTCAGAGTTCATTACACATTTAATTACCTTTTTTTTTCTTTTTCTTTTTTTAACTACTTGGTTCTTGATTATTTCAACATGATTGAACCCAATTAGGAAGAACACTCGGCCATAAGAAGAAGGAAAGGAGCAGAGGATCATATTGAGTGGGAGGACTACAAGTCGATGAGTTTAACTCGTGCCGTAAGCCAATTTTGAGCCCTATCACAACCTTCCTTTTCTTCCAAGCAAACAAAGATTAAAAATAAAATTGGGTTTATATATATATATATATATTTCATATCTTTCTTTTTAATGCAGGTGATCTTTGAAACATCAAGATTGGCTTCTGTAGTTAATGGGGTTATGAGAAAGACAACTAAAAATATAGAATTGAATGGTATGCTTCATTTCAGTTCATGATTTTTATTTTTTTTAAAACCACATTTTTATATTAATTACAAGGCATTATGATTTGATTATGATCATGATCAGGATTTTTTATACCAAAAGGATGGAAAATATATGTATACACAAGGGAGATCAACTATGATCCAAACCTCTATCCAAAACCTTTTGCATTTGACCCTTGGAGATGGCTGGTCAGTTTAGTTTCTTCAATCATTTTATCTCCTTGAATAACTCTAATTTATATCCTTTTAAAATGAGAATGAGTGTATACTATATATGCAGGACAAGAACTTGGAAAATCACAAGCACTGTTTCATATTTGGAGGAGGAGGCAGGTTGTGCCCAGGAAAGGAACTGGGCATACTTCAGATTTCTATATTTCTTCACTACTTTGTTACTAGATACAGGTCTTCTTTTAATTCTGTACATCTCTATGTGTCTCTAATATATATATATATATGAGTTTTTATTTTTCAAGCAATTTATAAGAAGTGGGTGTTTCTCTAAATTGAGAATTTTCCATGGCATTGCTGCAGATGGGAGGAAGTTGGGAAGAACGAGATTGTGAAGTTCCCAAGAGTTGAAGCACCAAAGGGATTTCATATACAAGTATCTAAGTATTAATGTCATAAATAGGGTGTATATAAATAAATAATAAAGGAGCTGAAATTGAATGTTGCTTTGGAATAGTGGTCGCTTATTCAGTTCAACATTCCACACACAGCTTCATTGCATTTAATAATAACATGTAAAGGATAAAATCTAACTTATAGTTTTAATTTAATGTTTAAAAAAAAAAAGAAAAAAAAGAAGCAAGTCTTTTATTATGTAACTTAGATTTAGGCTTGCAAATTTTATTTTTTTTTGCACATTTTCTTATTAACAAAGTTAATGATCTTCAACATTGATTTACAAATAATGTAAAAAAAAAAAATTATTCTAAAAATTATTGCTGCTATTATTACAATATTAGTTATTTTCAATGGAATCGAACAAATTAATTGTAACCTAACCTTTGATGCTATACTAAAGTAAGCTCATAACCCATCACATTCAATGAATGAGATTCTCTACCCAACCTATTAAAGATCCCAAATCTATCTACAAACTGGCCCATAAGCAACTGGACCACACTCGAAACCTAGAATTTGGTAACCCGGCCCACCTTTCTAAATAGAGGCCACGTCATACCATTGACTTATAATACAAATAATAATCTCTCTTCTTCTTTTTTTTTCTTTTTTTTTTTTAAAGAAAGGTTTTACAAATAAAGAATAGAAACTGTTGGAGGGCCAAAAACCTCTCACATGATAAATGATTGATTTTACCGTTAGGAGGAAATAATAATAATGCATATGGTTTATACTAAACCTTTACGTTTCATGCCTTTTTTTTTCTCAAATGGAGGAAATAATTATTATTCAACTGAACCTTAAATAAAAAAAAAAAAAAAAAAAAAATTAGACAGAGAGAGAATGATAGCAAAGGTGCAAAGCAGCATGTGACATGTGACCTAACGTTTTAATTAAATAAGAATAAATGTAAAAAAAAGGGTGTGAGCTTATAAATGACCACCTCACCATAGCTGTGAGCTTCTGTGAACGTGAAGACTACTACTACTACGTGCACTGCAACTACATACTGTACCTCTCTGTGTGCTTCATTCATGGCTGTCAAACCACGTTCTAACCAATATTCCCGGAATACAAACTCCTCTGATTCATTTTTTAAACTAACGCTTTTATATCCTCCACATTGTTTCTCTGACAAGGCTAGCTTCTTCAACTTAATTGCATATTAAAATCCAAATCCAATAACGAACAACATGTGAATGGTAAATATCTAAATTACTGTGTGTTCTGTGCTCTGTTTGTTCCTCTGTAATTTGTCAAATGGCCTCCCTCGTATATGTACCACCATATAAGGATTGCAGAGGAAAGTGAACCTTATTATACGTATTTTGTTTTTCACCAACATGTTAAAATTTCATGCACAGAGACCAACCATTTTGGGTTGGTGATGAGGTTGATTCACTGCAAAAGTGACAAGAGGCATGCAAGCTATGACCCATTTACATGGAACTATTAGGAAAAACTTTATTTCAAAATTAGCAGTTATATTGTATATGCATATACATATATATATATATATATATATATGAACCCATATTTGGGTTTTTGTGCAAAGAGAATAAAACACGAAGTAACTATGGATATCCATTCCTCAATTCCAAATTCAAAGAAAATTGCAATTTGAAAATGGGTGCTTTGAGGACCAGTACAAAGTTTGAAACCGAGTGGTTAAAAATTCTTGGGGTTTTATATTGCTTTATTTTTCATAACCAACGTGTATAATTGTTATCGTATTCTATTCATGCAAAATCTTTTAATTTTTTTTACACAAAATTTATCACATGAACAATTACACTACATATACGTTAATCACCATCCATACAATTAAAAAAAAATTATTTTAAAATTTGATTATTTATTTTAATAGCAACCTCAATTTTGAAGCTCATTGCTCAAATGTAGAGATTAAAGACTGTATGGTAAAATTACAGCCTCCCTTTTTCGGTCCTAAGTCGGAGTAAAAAATACTGTTATAATATTCTTCCTATATTTACCAAAAAAAGAAAAGTCCCTTATTGATATTTTCCTAAACCACGGGGATATATCTGATATTTTGCATAATTCACTAGTTTATATGCGAAGACAAACGCCCACCTTCTTCGTCGTGTCTTATTACTCAGTGCTCCTTCGAACTGTTTTCTCTCTGTGTTTTTGCCGCAGCTTCTCTTAAATTCTCTCTGTCTCCGTGCTCCCATCAATGGCGCAAGCTTCGGTGAAACCCATTCCGATTCTGAAGGATGAGCTGGACATCGTAATCCCCACGATCCGGAACCTGGATTTCCTGGAGATGTGGAGACCGTTTTTTGAGCAGTACCATCTGATCATCGTACAGGATGGTGACCCATCGAAGATCATCAAGGTCCCTCAAGGCTTTGACTACGAGCTCTACAACCGGAATGACATCAATCGGATACTGGGTCCCAAGTCCTCTTGTATTTCATTCAAGGATTCTGCTTGTCGCTGCTTTGGCTACATGGTCTCTAAGAAGAAGTACATCTACACAATTGATGACGACTGCTTTGTAAGTTCACTTCCTTATTATTTTCTTAGTGCTGTTTCATTTTTTTTTATCGTCTTCTGTGTTGGGTCTTTCCCCCTCAGTATTAAGTTACACTCTTGCTTGTTTACTGAGAAAACGGAAGAAAAACCAGTACTTTATGTATTACTTAGTATGAGTTTTTGAAATTTGAAAATTGTGTGCAACAGTTCAGTTGGGTTCTTTTAGGGGGGTTTATGTTGTGAAACAAAGTTTGAATCTTTTTATTTTCTATGCGGTGGATCTGGATCTCGATCTATTTGGATTCCGAAGGATTTTCAGATTTGGCGCCAAAAATTTCCCTATTTTCTTTAGATCTGAAAGATGAGCAATTTGTTTTCATTGTTTAGTGGCGGTATTGTTCTTATGGCACTTTATCTGTTTATTTTTCAGTTGGAGGCTGCGCCTCTAATAGTTACAGGGTATGATGATTATCTTGTTTTATTAGGCTTCTGCTTTTGCTGGTTTGACCTTTAGCATATTGCTGATATGTGTTGCTTTTGGTTATAATTTGTGTCCTTTCAAATGAAAATATAGTAGCTAGGAATTTAGAATATTTACGTTGTTTCTCCTCTGTTTTTCTTATGTTTCAATGATTATATACAGGTTGCCAAAGACCCATCTGGGAAATCAATCAATGCTCTTGAGCAGCATATTAAGAACCTCTTAAGTCCATCCACTCCGTTCTTTTTCAACACTCTTTATGATCCATACACAGAAGGTGCAGATTTTGTCCGTGGATATCCTTTCAGTCTCCGTGAGGGTGCTCCTACTGCTGTTTCTCACGGTCTCTGGCTCAATATCCCTGACTATGATGCTCCCACCCAACTTGTCAAGCCTCGGGAGAGAAACACCAGGTATGTTTTCAAACAAAGCAAATTATGAGTATGCTTATTTTATCTTGATAAATAATGAAAAGCTTGTGCTATGTCATTTATGATTTGTTTTTCTCTACTTTTTTTGTTCAGGTATGTTGATGCAGTTTTGACAATTCCCAAGGGAACCTTGTTCCCCATGTGTGGTATGAATCTAGGATTCAACCGTGAACTTATTGGACCAGCAATGTACTTTGGACTCATGGGTGATGGTCAGCCAATTGGGCGATACGACGATATGTGGGCTGGCTGGTGTGTGAAGGTAACTCCATTTATCAACTGTCCCTCTACTATTCCTTATAGCATTCTTTCTTACATTTCTATTTGAAAACTCTTTGACGTGTTGTGTTCTTTCTTTTGGGGTTGTTGATCAGAAGCTTTGTCATCAATGACTTTACAAATTTTAAAATTTGAACCGGAAATTAGTATGTAAGGTGGCACTAATTTCCAACTTTGACCAGTAAGACTACTTTGGAAGTTTTCCTTAGATTCTAAGATGGCATTCAGTTTCAGTAGCATTTTGAACTAGTCATTGGTGGATAACTACCAGAACTTGTTATTGGTTATTATCACATGGTAAGAATTTCAGCACCCGGATTAAAGAAAGAAAGGAAATTGCCATATTTGTTCTGACATCTAAATCATCCTTCAAGTCTTACAAGAATAACTTAGGTGGCTCTTCAGAATATCCACTGTCCTGTGACAATTGTAGCTCAAACAGGCAGTGAATATAGAACCCTATCGTTATTGGTTCGTAACTTGTTAATTGACAGGAGAGTACTTGTAACAATTGACTACATGTTTCTTACACATCATGTTTATAATGTTGCAGGTTATATGTGACCATTTGGGATATGGAGTGAAGACTGGCCTACCCTACATATGGCACAGCAAAGCAAGCAACCCATTTGTTAACCTTAAGAAGGAGTACAATGGTATCTTCTGGCAAGAAGAGGCAATTCCATTCTTCCAATCTGTTATCCTTCCTAAAGAATGCACTAATGTCCAGAAGTGCTACATCGAACTCTCCAAGCAAGTCAAGGAGAAGCTTGGCAAAGTTGACCCTTACTTCAATAAGCTAGCAGATGCAATGGTGACTTGGATTGAAGCTTGGGATGAGCTTAACCCATCTGGAGCTAACTCTGATAAGTTACCCAATGGCCCCACAAAGTAGACTGTGTCAACTTTGTTGTGCTTCCTATAGCTCTCTATTGGTAGTCTCTTTAATTGGTCAAGCCTATTTATATTACTATCATTATTATTAGTATTAGTATAATGTTATTAATTTTATTTATTTTGAAAGTTTTATTTTTATTTTTGCCTTGAGTGGATAAGTTTTAGAATATTGCATTGTATTCGATGAATTTATAGTTCCTTATGAGATATTACTATTGAGTTTAGAATAATATGAGAGGCATGGATGTGAAATTCACGGCGCCAGTGATTGAAGACAAGTGTATGGGACTACAAATTTCTGTCGCTTTCAAAGTTGGATTTTTAAAATTTTTTAGTTAACCAGACTTTGAAATTTAAATTGCAGCGTGTTGAAACTTATATATTTAATTTGTCTGATAGGCAAAAGTTAAGCGACCAATACATTATAGATAATGCCCATTAATGTGGATGTGTATCGGCTTTTGGTTGACATGGTCGACTTTGAATTGGGTCGCAAACCACTTTTGCAGTAATTTGAATAAGCCTCTGAAATTGAATTTGAATGAATCTCAGAAGGAACTGCGAACAGTTGGGGAAGTAAAAAGAAAAATCGGCAATGATTTTTAATTTTCTCGATCGAAATTGAAAACCACATTTTATAAAAATCAACACTAAAAGAAACTTAAATTCATGAAATGGATTGCCCGAGGACCATGCAATTAGTCTTGAATCATGTTAGCGCCCAGCAGCAGAGCGAAGCATATACATAATTGAGTTGAATGGTTTCATTTTTAATCATCTATGTAAAATGAAATAAAGATTAAGTTTATTGTTACAGAATTCATCAAAAAAGTTTATTGTTACAGACAATTTGGAAAAAGACAACAAAAAAGGAATTATTGAGCAAATTGTACGTCTGACACCAAACATTGGAAAATCTTTTAAAGTCATAGTCTGTCATTTACTTGAATCACAGCAACTGTCAAGGTCAATATCTACGTCCCAACTCGGAGACTGACGTATGAAAGAGGTAATTTGATTCCCTTCTGTTACTTTGCAATGTTTTTTTGCGAGTGCTGATAAACCAGCAAATGACCTTCACTGCTAGCGACAGCCACCGCACCTAAAATTGAATCATCAGCAGCAATACATGAAACACTGCCACCTGGCCAAAAAAGAAAGTCAGCACCATAATTTAAGCCGTAACTTGAACAACTATTAAGACCTCTCAGCTTGTGATTGCCCAAAGGTCATGTTCAAAATAATATGCTCCCTTTCATTCTTCTAAGAACTAGTGAAGTAATATTTATGGTATTTGTGAAGCTACCATCTAATAAATACTTCTTTTACATTGTCTCAATGAATAACTTCAAACAAAGTGGCTATGTTATCAGGAAGCTGCAAAGTGATCTATACCAGTCTAGCAAGTAATGCAAGAACGTACTCACTATTAATTTTCATGTCACTCCGCAATGTAGAGCTAGAAAAATTACATCAATGTAAAACCTTAGTGGCAATAGTCGATGCTTTTACCTTTGAAATGATGCATAGTACCAAGTTTGGTTCCCGTAGACATTTCCCATGCATACACTAGTCCATCACACGTACCAATGATCCCATGACCAGCTGATGCCCCAACGGCAGCCGCCCTGCTAAGTGAAATCCAAAATTCACTTAATATATCAATTACAGACAAATCTCAGTTTCAGAAACAATGAAAAAGAATAAATCTTGTAGATAACTATTCACAGTACCTTGGATCCAATGCATTTCCTAATATTACCATATTGTTCACCAGTAGAGCAAGCCCCCACCATCCTACCAAGTTTGTTTGAGAATTGCCTGATATATAGCCATTTGCAATATCAGAATCAGACATGACTGAGACAAGAAGCCAGACAGCAGTATCCTCCTCCTCTAATGGGAGAAAGGAATGGTTCTTGGTCTGCTCTGAGAACCACATATTTGCAGCAGCCATCATTCTATTGACATTTTCTTCTACATTAGAATCACCAAAAGGGCCTTTCCTTTGCCAACTAAACCAGCCAACAGGAAAGAATTCGCAAATAGAGCTGCTTGATGCAGAAAATTTTGAAACAAGAATTCTTTTTGAAATGTCCCTGAAAAAATAGGATTGCTGCTTAGATTCTTATCAAAATCTACAAGAAAACGCACTTCATATTCTTCCATATCTTTGTAAGTTATGAGGAAATTTTCTTTTAGAACTTAAGGTGTGAAAATTTTGTTAAAATATCAGCTGGTTATGTTCTGTTTTCAATCTAACAAGCCAAATGTTTAGATTTCACAAATCATAAGTAAAGGAAAATCTCCAAATAAAACGACAGTAATTATCGAATCCATCAGTGCACACACACATAGCTATAGATGAATGAAGTGGCTAGTTATTATGATTCTACAATGTTGATGAACAACAAGATAAGTCATTTTCCAAGCATTGTACATTTCATTTGAGGAAAAAGATTCTGATAGTGGAAAAAGACATACCATAAACTAAATTCCCCCAAACCATTATGGCCAATGACAAGATGAGCACACTTTGGAATGCTTTTCAACTCCACTATGCCAGGGGATATGCAATTGTTAGCTGGTAGGATGGTTTTGTCTCTCTCTACACTGCAAACAGTGAATTTAGATGAATATCAAACTTGCCAAAAATGGAAATGGCACACAGAATATGGGGGCCACCAGATAATAACAGCATTGCCTTACCAGAGGAGAAAAAGAAAAAATTGAAATTCTAGTCAGCAGATATTAATAAAGATATCAGCAAGATTATAGTAAGTTTCACCTCCATGCTGAATTCATGACCCACAGATGCAATCTCCCACTCTCTCCAACAGCAACAAGGTGGTTAGGTTCACAAACCAACAGACAATTTAACCTGTCAACCGATCTCAATTTTGCTACGACTGAAACATATCCAACTTTCACTTTTACAATCTTCACTGCATTCTCCTCAGAGTTGTCTAATGCACATTCAGAGCACAAACAAGTAATTCTCCCCAGCCTGAGAAATTGTAGAGGAAGCTACTATTTTAAAACTTTTTCTGTTGTTTAATGCACTTGTTTTGTATAATTAGAATCTGCAGAGATAATCAACCTGCAAGAAGGCGTTTTAATGCTGTCAAGTAAAACAAGGCATTGGCCATCTGGAGTGAATTGCAAACCTGACCTTTCCAGAGCAATCTGTCAAAGAGTAACACAAACATCACTAGATATTAGAAAAAACAGAAAAGAAGCCTGCAACCTGTAGATGCATGATGACTTACTTCTCTACCAAAGTAATCTTTCAGAACTGGTAATGTTACTGATGTATGACCGACAAAAGAAGGGAATCCTACTGTTGGTTCTTTAGCTGCTATCTTGTAAACGATTAGGGTCCTGTCCTTATCAACCAGAAAGCCACATAAAACACAAATGTGGATTTCATTACCTCTTGAGCTCAACAATACTGACAAAACAGGAAATGGGTGAAGATAGCATCCCACAAGCTCAAAGATGCCCACTAGCTTATTTTTCATCTCCATATTTTGAGGCTTTAAGTCTAAACTGCATGGAACGCCCTTGGCAATAGATGTGGAACTCGTAAAACTTGTACCCTGTTTCTGAGCTGACATAGAAATGTTTGACACTATGGGTTTCCGATGCCCAACCACCTCCTCATCAAAACGTACTTGAGATTTTTTATCTTGCCATACAGCAGAAGCCATATTGTTTGGTAGACTTTCAGAATCCATAGTAGGATTATTTACATTCAAACCCCTGGACTGCCCTGAAAGCTGGGCTTCAGCATTTAATAGATCTCTCTTATGTGATTTTTCACCAGATGTGTCCATTTGCAGAGTCTTCAAGGCAAGCAAAGTTCCTGTGGCAGGATATGCTTCAGAGACACTACTCTCTTCAAAACTTCTGCATATAATACTTTCTGAGAGTGGACCAGTGCACTTGCCTTTCTTGAGCGATGTAGTTTGATGTTGGCCTTTTCTTCTGGAATATACTAAGTTTGGGACTTGACTGAAGGACACATTGCCAGTTTCTGCAACCAATATCTCAAGAGTTTATTTTTGTGATACATTTGAAGAACTCAACATACATTTTAGACTAACATCATATGTATGCATGGCTGCAAAAACACAACCAGTGTCTGGGTTACTTCAATTTTCGCAAAGATTTACAATATTTAGGTCTTGAAAGGAGAAAAATATGATGCATTTGAGATGCCTAAAATGATCAATATACAGAAAATGAGAAATGGATTTTGTACATGACATAGATAGCTCTCAGAATGTTACTTTCAGTCGAACCGAATGTCATGGATATGACAAAAATTCAGCGAATTAACTTCCCACAAACTCAGTAGGGAAGAACAAAACACAATACTTGCATTATTGGGTTGGCTTATACATTACCTTCAGTGTCATCAGGTGCAGTCTTCAAGCTCTTTTCACCAGAAGTTATTAGAACACCTACAGAATTTTCATGCATATTCACACAAGCATCCTTGATTTTTTCAACAAGATCTCCCTTATGGGAAGAAGTGCATGTTGGAAGAGACTCAGATATGCACACATCAGCCTCCTGATGTATTCCACTTGAATCTATATGTACATCATAGCAAAATACACTTCTGCTGCCACTGGTCTCAAGATGACAACCTAATGACTTATTACGCTTGTCAACACCAACACACACTCTATTGTTGTGAGAACATGTTTCATTATTAAAACTAGTTTGACCATCTTCAGCATTATCAGAGGGCAATCTATGGTTGAATGAATATTCAGCACATTGATGGCCCACTAAATTTTCAAGAATAGCAGATCTGCTTGGGGCAACTGAACCAAGATCTGGGCTCTGAATATTAGTCTCTTCCTCCTTTTCCACATCTTTATTCTCAGCAAGCATTACAGCTGCAAATATGACAGAGAAATTCATGATCCAATTAGAAGAAAGATGCGACAATACCCTAAAGAAAATATAGACATCCAAATGAATTAAAATGGAAAGGTAGAGCAACTATCAATGGGGAAAAATTAAAATAATTAGAGAAAAACAAAAGGATAAGCGCTTAAGGAAACAGTATCCATAGATAGGACACCAGTTTCATTATTTTCCTTCTGAGGATACATCTTACATGGAAAAACTTCAGAAGGGCTAGCAGAAGCCTTGTTCTTCTTCGAGGCCTTCTTGAGTAGGGGAATTGCTTGTGGAAGCAGAAATGTCATCATAGATTTGGCCATTTCCTGACCAACTGAGTCAAAGTCACCCTTCTCTGAATTTTCACTTGAATTGGATGTACCCACTTCTTCCAGATGGCATCCAGTGGCTAAACCTTTAGAAATGACTATGTCCACTGCAGTTAATTCTTCTTTCATACTGTTAGTTCTTTTATCCCAGATACTTGGAGCAGAAGCAGAAGTATTATCTGCACTTAACTAGTAACAGTTACTAAAAGAATGAAAGGGAAAGTGACACCTTACCGGAAGTGGAAATAAGAGCTTACCTTCACAATGTTTTAAATTTGTAGAATCTTCGTGTTTTACTTGTATTGGAAAAGTGAACTCTCCCACTTCAGTATCTTGAAACCTATCAGACTGTGGAAAATTAAGAATGTTTCTCATGCTACACTGCAGAACTATGATACAAACTAACTCGCCTACACAAGAGTAAATTTTTTAAACAAGAAAAGAAAATTCCACTTTTGGCAGTGAAAAAGACAGCAGGGGAGATGTGCTCACAGGTTTTTCCTCCATGGGTAAGCCTCTGACAACTCCAGTTGATTTACAATTTCCAGAATCAATAAGAGTCCTTGCTTCTTGTGCAGGGCTAGTATTCTCTTTGAGAAGATAAGACGCATAAACAGAATTCAATGGGTAGCCATCTTCTGAGAGATGATTCTTTTTTTCTTCTTGAACAGGTAAATTCACTGTTGGTGGCAATGATGCTGGATGCTTACAACTATCGTTGGATTTTGTCAGATTCTCAGTTGAATTTGAAGCCTTAGCAACATATGTAATATCTCGAGATCTGGGCCTTTTGAGGTTAGCCCCAGTGGCACACTTTGCATTTATGATTTCATGTCTCTTACTTCGCTTACCGGTGATCTGTGGTCTTGCCAAGTTTGCCACTAAATCAGGATATGTACATACATCTGGGCTACGACTGTCGATAACTGCTTTAGAATCCAAATTGCAGGAGCTAGATAAATTCCTCTCTGCAGTTCCATTAACATTTGCTACCAATTCTCGAAGCAACCTCTGGACTAATGGATTATTAAACCCAAAAAACTGTGGATAAAGTACAAAAGCAAAGAATTGAAATACGCACAACTTTGCAAACCTAATTGACCATTTGTACATTTAACAACTAATTATAAATGAAAGAACAAAATAGTATGGAAAGGAATTCCATCTTTCGCAAACACTCAAGGCACTATGCCAACCAATTTCAGAAGCAATATCAATTATCAATGGGGACTTTGGGGGATAAAATGAATTAACCATGACTCAAAACTTGCATAGAAATTACCTCCACACCATCTATTTTGCAGGTAAATCTCTTTCCATGCCAAATCTTTACACCAGGACCAAATTTCTTCTGAAATTTCTCCCAAGCAATATCTGGAGTTTGTCCAGAGCATGAGTATCCATCAGCAGAAGAAACCTGCAAAAAGGAAATACCTTGTATTCACTACCTAATAATACGTTTCAATTAAGATTGATTATCAAAATAAAAATTACAAAAGCAACATGACATGGATACACATTACATACCAAAAATAAAGGTCCTTTAGGACCTTCCTGAATTTCCATCTTATATGTACCCCCATTATGAGCACGAACAGCTTGGTACCCAACCGGATAAGGATAACGATCTTTACCCTACAAAATTACCAAAAATTCAGTCAATTTCCAAGTCTAACATGGATTGTTAGGAACACGGCACATAGCTGCAGATAAACCATAAAGCAAGGGTTTCTCATACACCTAGCCGAATATGCCAGAATTTCAAGCACCAGCGGTGTAATTTCAAAGCAAACCTAAAAATGTGAAAATATCGATCGAGAAAAGTAAAGAATAAAAAAAAAACGAAAAAACAAAAAATCGAACCCTAGAGGAGCTCCAGTACTTCTTGTCCCAGGTACCGCTGTAGAGAGAACCAATGGAGGCGATTTCAAGACCGTCTGGTTTATCTTCATCCACTTTGGCCTTCTTCATCTGGAATCGGAAGCACAATCGCACCGATTTCTCGTCAAAATATTGGAGACTCGGTACCACTCCGAGAAAGAGGAAGAGGAGTGAGAGGTTCAGTGGCGGGAACAAAAATCAGACATCTTTCTAATGCTTCCAGCTTCCCTCCAACTCCTAAGAGCTCAAGAATATGAAAACTGTGGGCCGAGCCCAATAGGATGTTCGGGCCAACCCCACTATTCAACAACAAATTAGCCCAATAATTTCATGGTCGGGCCAGCCCAACACAATGATAAGACGGAATAAAATAAATTTCTAAAAAAATTCATATCGCCGTTGCCGGGGATCGAACCCGGGTCACCCGCGTGACAGGCGGGAATACTCACCACTATACTACAACGACTTTGATGGCCTTTTTATTTCCATTTTTAAATTATTTGGTTACTTTACACAGCCAATCACTAGAACAGCAACGTATAATCGTATGGATCTCTATAAGTCAATGTCACATTGGATGTCTATAGCTTCATTCTTATTTTAAGTTGCCAATAGAAATTTAATATTTATATACTTGGATTGTTTAGTTGTATACCACTTAGCTAAGTTTCCTTCTACTTGATATTTTATTCCATATACAGAAAATATATACGGTACGATTTATTTTAGTTAAAAAATATATATTGTTTAAAAAAAGAAAGAAAGAAAAACCTAGTTAAAAGCATGTGGGAGCTAGAGACACGACCCAAGAGTAAAATATACATGAGAGACTCAGACAACAGTGGGACAAAGGTAGGAGAGAGATGGGTCAAATCTGAATTTCCCGATGTGGTGCAAAACGGGGGTGAGAAATGGATCTAATGATTGTGGCCAAATTGGTTAATGAACAGAACCACACAAAGGAGAGGTAGCTTAGAATCGGTGTGTGTAATTGTAAAATGGGTGTGCAATGTGTGTTTGGTAAGCTGGAAAGTTTTCCAAGCAAAAAGAGGCACATAAATACATATATATATATATATAGGGCTAGGCATGCGGTGGCAATTACTGGCCTCCTATATAACACAAAAAACAAAGTAAAATTGAAGTAGATAGGTATAGAGAAGAGTGTTATACGAGCAGAGTAAGTTGGAGAAAGCAAGTGAGAAAAGAGCTTTAATTCCATGTTTGGAAACTGGAGGAATAGTCCCATCCACAAAAAGACATTTAAAGACCCATGTCCATGTCCTGGCCTTAGTGGCTACGCACTCTGAAAGTGACATCTGATTGTAGCACTGGTCTGCTTCAGATTGCCTTCTTTGGCATTGCACCCACAAAAGATGGAATTACTCACAGTACCCATTTTTTCACTCTATCTTTTCAATTTAATATTCAAAAAAAAAAAAGGAAAAAAAATCTATTCAACCTTTCTTCTTCTTCGTACGTAGTATTGGGTTTTCTCTTTGTTAATTTATTAGACCATCGACTACAGCAAGGCATGCATGTGCAATCATATTGGTTTGGTGTGGTCAAAAGGAACACAGACTCTGTCAGTGTACGTGTCTGCTTTTTACGGGCTAGAATAATATCTCCACTTCGCGTAAAACGACCTTTCTTTTCTTTCTTTACAGTTAACTTCTGCTACATATATAATACTTTATTATTATATGTATAGATTTTTTTTTTTTTGATGAATATTATTATATGTATAGATAGAATGGCATATATTTATATACATGTTTATTTTTATGGAATTATATATATTGTAATTTATTGATGATCAAAAAGATTACTGATCGTTTCATTTTGAAAGCACAATCTTGCATAATTTTTTTTAATAAAATTAAGCTCTGTGATATCATGTTTATGAGGTGTTTTGGTGTGATCATCTGCGGACATCCTCGGATATATTCTTTGTAGGGTAGCTTTTCTGCAATTAGGCCCATATATTTGTAAATTGTAGTTGTGATATAAAATAATAAAATAATCTTCATATTCTTCTTTAATTAACCTATCTTGATTTAAACTAATTAATTAGGTACGTACACGTGTTGATTTCCAATGTTTGATAGTCTCGTTGTAATCTATATTCATAAATTGTTTGGTTAGGTTTTTCATGACCTAGCTTATTTAATCTTAGTTTGTAAGGTTTGCTTTAGTACTGTTTGATTGATTAACACAAAACCCTTTTAGGTAAAATACGATTTTAGATAGTTTCTTAGCTCCAAGCAAGCCAATAAAATTCTAGAAAGTGACATTAATTTCAGTATTATTTATCCTTAATTCCTGGTGAAATATGCTAACTTTTGTGTTAAAAAAAACAGATAATTATTATTTGGTTTTTAGGTATAATTTAATAAATAAAGTCTGCTCTAAGTTTAAATTTGTCTTTAAATACATAATCGAAACATTAACTCTAAAACAAATGGTCACTGATATACCACATGCTGACATAATAATATGCAATATATATGACTTGTGATACAAATCATGCATGGAAAAATTTTGTAAAAATTTATCTTGATCATGCATATAAACAGTACTAGAGTATCTAATTTTAAAATCAATTAAGATTCTCACAACTTCAAATTCTGATTACTTATTTAACATAATATGTATTTTTTTTGAATTGGATATCTACTATAAATACCCAAAATATCTACTATAAATAACCAAGGTGATATAAAAGGCTTGCAAGCGAGCAAAACTTGATTAATTAGGGATGGTTCCCAACATATATGTGCGAGAAAAATGGGCATGAGATATTTAGTATGTACTCAGTAGTCTGCACTATAATTAATTAATTAAGATAGTATGTCTGAATTACCCGTACATTGCAACTGGGGTCTGCAAAATGCAGCTACAAAGCTAGAGCAGCAGGTACAATGACTAGTATAGTAACCCCTATATTTTTCTTTTAGATGCTATTACTTCCCTCCACTCATATCCCTCCATTTTTTTTTTCATCATTCACAAACCCTAGCTACAACTTTCCCCTTAGTTTGCAAAACCCTCACTAGCTAGACTCATCTTCTTCTTCATCATCCACCTGTTACACATCTCTCTGTATTCAATATGAACCTTGACGACAAAGTCACCACCATGGACTTGGTTCCACCCTCTGAGCATCTCTGCTATGTCCGGTGCAACTTCTGCAACACCGTTCTAGCGGTAAAAGTTTATACATGTATACAACTTATGTATGTGTTTATGTATGTTTTACTACTCTTTATTGCTCTTCACCAAATCCATAAATAGCTAGCTCTGATTTCCTACCATGTTCATGTCACGTATAAAATGAAACACACGATCTAGCTATATATCTTCATCAACGATTTTGGGAATGTTACGCTCATTATCATACTATAGAAATATATTACTTGGAAACCCTAGCTACTATACACATATATAAAAAAAAAAAAAAAAAAACCCACATTTTTTTTTTCTCTGTCACTGTTGAAGAATAAGCCAAACGATCTTGTTCTTCTGACATGCATGATTGTAGCAAATATGGGTTTGAAGTAAATTTGGTAAATGAATTTATATTTGGTAAAGAAAGAAGGTATAGCTAATTCGAAAAAAAAAAAAAAGGAAAAAAAGATCTTAAATATATATATATATATATACTGTTAGATAAATCTGATATTCTTTCTATGTGTTTGTTTGTGTACTGTGCAGGTTGGGCTTCCATGCAAACGTTTGATGGACACGGTGACAGTGAAATGCGGTCATTGCAGTAACCTCTCGTTTCTCAGCACCAGACCTCCAGTGCAAGGCCAATGCCTTGATCATCCTTTGGGTCTTCAGGTTACTTACTGTATACTTAGTTTACTACGTACTCTACGTCCTCTTCTTCTAATTGTTTTACACACACATATATATGATGAAAAACGCAGGGCTATATATATATATATATATATATATATGTTAATGGTCAGCATGCAATCTATTTTATATATCTTAATCAGTTAGTTTGTGTTACTTGATCTCTTCTCAACCAAACATAGATCTCTCTGTGTGAGGTTAACTACTAACGAAAAGTTTTAAAAATAATGAGAAATTGGCAGGGGTATTGCAATGAATACAGAAAGGGCCAATCCTCTTCGTCGTCCTCATCAACATCTAGTGAGCCATTATCCCCCAAAGCACCCTTCGTTGTAAAACGTACGTAGACTCTTCACTGCTCGATCGATTCCAATATTTTCATACACGCATATAACTATATATTTCTCCATATATATTTACATATATCAACTTTCTTTTTTAAATATATTAAAAAGAAATCCATTCATAGTTAATGGCTTGCTGTTTTGGCAGCACCTGAGAAGAAGCACAGACTGCCTTCTGCATACAATCGATTCATGAAGTAAGGGCAATATTTTAGATCAATCTCTGTTAATAATAATATTTTTTTATTTTGTAAATTATATATTATCAAATACTTAGCTGAGCTAGAGTGCTATTTGTTTTATTGTCGTTCCATTAATTTGTTAAATATGTGCATAATTTTAGAGAGGAGATACAGCGCATCAAAGCAGCCAATCCAGAGATTCCTCACAGAGAAGCTTTTAGTGCTGCTGCCAAAAATGTAAGTTTAATTAATTTTCTTAAATCTTCATTCTTGGGTTAAGTTTATAACTTCCATAATCTTGGGCTTGCAAATCCTTTTGTGATCATATAGTACATATTATTTTTATATAATATATCTAACTGGGTATTAATTATAGTGGGCTAGGTACATTCCAAATTCACCAGCTGGGTCTGTTTCTTCAGGGAGCAACAATAGTGTATATGATCAACATCTTCTCTCTACCTTTTAAATTTAATTTCGTTCCAAAAACCATTTATTTATTTATTTTAATTTTTTTTTTTATTTCCTTCATTCGCTGTTCTAAAAGAGTTTAATTTTGCGGCAGATTTTGCAGGATTAATCAAGTAGAAAAAGACGAAAAAGAAAAGCACTGTGGTGCATGCATGGCGACTATGTGATAATACGTACGTATCAGACACTCGAAGATAGCATGCAACGTGCTGCCGCAAGTAATTATTAGGTGGACGTTAATTAATTAGTTATGAGACTATTTTTCCTCATCTCTCTGTCTGTCTGTTTGTTTTCTCTAATGAGCTCTGCACTAAAAAAGAATTGGTAATTTTATATATATGTATGTGTTAGTCTGAGTATTTGCTAGTAGTTTTTGTACCTACATAAGCCACTGTAGGATTCTTCTATATATTAAGTTGTTATTTTAAATTCTCAACAATTTTTTTTTTCTTAAAAATAAAAAAAGAAACACACACACTGTTATATATGCATGTTTATGTTTACTCACACTACTATATATATAGGAATAAAGTATATGTATTTTGAAAATAATACCTCTACAATATATTAAATAATTTTACTACAAATTGTTATTCGATTGTAATAGATGGATATCGCTGTAGAGAATAATATGAATTGAAATATTAATATAATTATTAGTTACCTAAATATTTCAGTTGACAAGAAAATGAATATTGAATTAAATTTTAACGGGGTGTATTTAGAGCCCGTTTGGAACTGCTTTTTTTTAATGGAAAAATATTTTTTTTTAAAAAAAAAGCAGTTTGAAACATGTTTGGCCAAAAAATTATAAAACACTTTTTTTTATAAAAAAAAGCACTTTAAGTGCTTTTTTCAAGAAGCACTTATTCTCCAAAAAAATATTTTTTCATACACTGTTAAATATTTTTAAAGTATTTTTTTATAGCTTTTCACCAAACACAAACTGCTTTATCATTAAAGTATTTTTTAATTAAAATGCTTAAATAAAAAATACTTTTAAAAAAAATACTATTTATATAAACACTTTCAAACGAATTTTAAAACGATTATGCTAAGGATTCGGGCCTATATTTTGTTCATTGAATTTGGGCTTCTCAAAAGCTACGGCCCGGCCTTAATTCTTCACTGCAGTTCCGTGTTATCGGATCACCGGTTTGAACCCGGTCGACAATACATGAGAAAACCGGTGTTTTGGAGCCTATTGGGCTTCATAATTTAAAAGCTATATTTTTATTTATTTATTAAAAATCAGAAAGTTATTGTTTGAAAACAAATAGAGGTGCTTGGCAAATGATTTGTAATAATTGTTCTTTGAGAACAAAATGATCTAAAGTATTAAATAATAATAATAATAAAAATATTTTTTTTGAGTTAAAAACTTATATTATTCTAACATAAATTATTTAGAATTAACAAAAGTTTAATTTAATAATTTCTATAAAAATGAAAACGAAAAATTATTATTAAAAAAATAATAATTTTTTTTTGAAAATTGTTTTTAATTATAGGTTGCCAAACACCCTTGGTTTTCATTAAATAATTAAAATTATTTTTTTAATCCTCACTCTGAATATATATATATATATATTTTATCTGATGAAACTCTGAAAATAGTTTTTAGAGTACAAAAACAGAGATCGAACACTTATGTGCCATCTGAACAAAGTTTGTAAATAATAGTAACGATACTCTTGGGATTTTTTTTAAAAAAACTTTGGACAATCAATGCTAGCTAGCCCTTATTACATTTTATAAAATTAAAACTATATTTTTATAGAATAAAACAAATATTGCAATTAAATCCTTTGTTTATAAAATAAAATTCGATGAAATTAGCAACAAAGTTCACAAAATAAAAAACTATATCGCACCTTCACCAGCTCCTACCTCCTCTAGTAAAAACCCAAAAAAAGAAAGAAAAAAGACATTAAACTTTATTTTCAATTTTAAAATCGAATTAAAAACAGCATATTTTAGTCTAACGAACCACACCAAGGATAATAATCTTAAATAGGATCATATATAAGATACAATCCATTGGCTCCACTTGTTGCTAATAAGATGATAAAAATACAAGCAGTGCTTTCCATTAATTAAAATGCGTCATTAGTGACACCACATGATTGCTACAACTTTGGCATTGATCTCAAATGACATTAATGCTTTCATTTCATTGATATCTTAAAGCAAACCATTTATATATTTGCAGCAAAAACACAAATGTTGCATTCCATGGGTTTTCGTACCTTTTAGCTCCAACTTGTCATTCTTTTGCATATTATTATAACCAGGATTCCAATGGGTATTGATTACTCCATTCAATATATATATATATATATATATATATATATTTATTTATTTATTTATATATATATTACACTTATATATTACTTTCATAGAGAGAGGATGATGGGTTGGTGAGCTGGCCATGCCACTTCCAGAGTCCGCTTTTGGTTCACTTGTATATATTTACATAATGAGAGTAATCAAAGTCCCAAGGACTAAGGCACGTCCACTAAAACACTTGTGCTGCAACCTTACTTTTAACAAAGTACAAGAAAAGGTAACTTTGCTGTTGATCAGATCAGACATGATCCCTTTTTTAAGATACAAATTTTGATTACACCAACTTTTATACAAAATTAAAGATATGTATCATAATGATGAGCTATAATGTTTGAGTGTCCCTGCCCTTTGTTTGCATATGATTTTGTAATTTTAATATCTTACCCAAGAGTTTATTAAACAAAGGGTGATCAGTTTTATGATCTGTACTAGCATAATATAAATATTTTCCTATGGAGTAGAAGTGGCTAGAAAGCAGCTTAATATACTTATAATTACACATCAATGTACAGCAGCAAAAAATTCTCTAACAATGTTTTACCAGCTACTTCTACAAATGGGTATCTTTAAAAGTTTATACCCAGCACATTTCTTTTTTTCTATCAATTTCCAAGTTGCAACATGCAGTTTTGAGTTAGAAACCTGACGTAGCAAAGCAAATCCACCATCTGCTGCTATACCTAACCTGCACCAACACATAAATATCTCTCCTTTAATCCTTGTGAGTAATGAAACTTACTTGCATAGATATGCAATCACAGAGAGAGCCAATGAGTTTCACCATTCTCATTTCCCAACAATTTCTTTCAATGTTTCTTTATTTTGTCATGTTAAATGGAATCAATTCAGCATTTGGTTCCTTTACTAGAGATTAAAAACTCAACCGCATGAATTGCATTATGTATTTTAAGTTTGCCTGTGGCGCTGCATATCTGTTGCTTTCAATTTAGATGGGAAATTATTGAGGGATACACACACACAAATATACAAACATGGAAAGCGAAAAAAAAAAAGGATAAAAGATCCCAAGTTTCTATGCCTCCATACCTCTTTGTCACACAAGCATTCCTTAAGCGGTTGGGAAACAGCAGAATTCTTCATTTTCCTGCTTTACTTGAGTAAAGTTTCGCTGTCTCTCCACTCTTTGGAGATGTGACGACAATTGAAGCAAATCAACCGTCGATCCATTTTCAGGAGAGAGACAATACTTGGCATCCAAGCAATCCGAATCTTGAAAAACCCTATTTGCATGAACTTCCAAGTCAACAGCATGATTAGCTTCAGGAAGCAGTATGGCCTCCAACTGGTTTACTCCCATGGAATTCCTTCCACATGAATAGAATCCATTTGGTCCGTATTTTTCTGCGGGTCTTACCCTTAATGATTTATCAGAAAGTTGAGCAATGCTGTGGTGGGAACCTTGTAGCATCAGAGGGCTAGCACTAGGAACTCCTGCAGACGGGTAGGACAAATTCTGCGATTGAGCTGACAGAAGAGAGAGAGCACATGTGGAGTTTGAAGGCCCGGACCTGGATGGTTTCTGAACTGTTGAAGCTGTATCGAAATCATAGTCTTCAGTTCCTGAGGAAGAAACCCCAGAAGCATGTTGTTTCCCAATATTATGCAGATGAGTAAAACATTTTGAAGGCAATTGCCTATTTGTGAGAGGTATTGTTAATTGAGGACTGCAAAGTGGTTCAGCTTCTAATCTGAGATGTCCATACTGGTTAGCCTGCTCGTATTTTTCTGGATATTGAATGGCACTCGGAAGTATATCTGAAAACACATAGGGTGTTCGCTTTGGCAAAGTACTCAGATATCTGGTGCCTGCGAAAGTCGTATAATGTTAGAGGAACAGAGAAGTACTATTGGAAAAATGATGGTATGAGAAAAACAATTCAGAATAAGATAGAAACCGCTAATAAAGATTTAAACTTCTACCATTGTATTAATGCAGTTCGAGAGGCCTAACACTTCTTTCCTTGGAAAGGGGAAGTTTGCATTTAATAAGGAGACAAGGCATACAAGGGTGTTCATACCTTGATACGACTGAAACAACTTGTGTGATTTTTCTGAGAGGCTGTCTAATTGAGGCTTTCTTCTACGTTCATTGTGGCCAGCTAGGCGTCTACGGCAGCTGCGCTTGCCATCATCAAACTCAGCCAGCAGGTGAAACCTAATTATGAAAAATATTCCACAATTTAATCCAGTTATAGCATTACACAAAATCCTGGATCACATGAACAATGATCTTAATATTAGGAAGAATATCTTATAAGGAAAAAGATGGATACGACAAGGTTCAATGTTCATTAAAAGGAGCTTACTAAATACAACAAGAAATCAAACACTATTTGAAGTAAAGAGCTTCATATTACAGTCCAATCATCAATGCACAGGAAAATAATAAAAGCATGGAAGCCTTATGATGACTGAGAATCAAGCAGTCATAAGATGTATTTCCCTCTTAAGAAAAAAACCCAAAGTATTGTAGCCTTAAAATGAAAGGTCATAGTAACCCATACAACCATATAAATGCAGATCCTCATATGGGGCAAAACCTCTCAATTTTACTTTCCTTCTCTCTGTTGAAGGTTGGTGTCATACAGGAGAAATTTAGGCTAGTTTGCCCACTTTTCTAGGTTTCTAAATCATTTATAGGGAGCGTCTTCTTAATTTTCCAGGTTCTACATCATTCCCACCTCTTATTGCTTATGAACATTCAAACAGAAGTACTCTAAATCCCAACATAACTTAAGAAGTAAACAACAAGAATCTATCGGTTCATCCCAAATACAAAATGAGGATAAAAATCCAGACCCAAATAATTACATGCCAAGATAAGCGCGCAAGTACAGCAAAATTTAAATAAAAGTGAAATAATAAAACAACCTGCTACACTGCTGACAAAACCTCTGTTCAATGCCATTGACAATGACTTTGGCAGTCTTGGAGTGAGTATCACAAACTTTATGCCTCTTGTGGTAGTCCTTTGAGGAGCTAAGATCCATATTGCAACCATGAACTTGGCAAAAGGGAGTCTGCGAATATGAACCCCTTGAGCGAGATCTCTTAGCCAACAAAGAAGGCCTTATAGAAGACAAAACGGGTTTCTCACTGGAATGTCCATGATTCTGTGAAGTTTTGCAATCAATTAATCTGCCTAACTTCAAATCAATTAAGGATGAATCCTGACTGTTAGATTCCATGAAAGGACTTGAAAGCTTTGATCCAGATTCATCTTCACCCAAAGAAGAATTTGAAGTGATCAAACATGTAGGAGAAGACACTCTACTAATTGAACCATTATTAGCAACCCCACCACACAATATCTCCAACCCTTGGCTACCATGAAATGGTCTTCTTAGCATATCAGGAAAACCCAATTCCATCAACTCCATGCTCTCTGCTGGCTCTCTACTGGAAACAAACCCATTGTCACATTGGATTAACGCTTTTCTGCTTCTTGCAAGCGCATCGGACCAATCTAATTCATCCGAAAACAAAAGGCTTTTCCCCTCTGACGCTAGATTCCAAAGTTCCATTGGTGGAACAGAATTCAATTTATGTCAATTATTAAAAGCCTAGACAAATAAAACAAAAAAGGAAAATGTTATTAGTCCTCTACCATTCAACCCAAACGCCAGACATAGCTTTATTTACAAGGAAATCAAAAAATAAGAAACACATACATTTATGGGTGAATATATAAACAAATGGAAGAAAAAAATTACTAACTTGGTACATGATCATATAAGAATGGAATACCCAGAGTGGACAAAACAAAAGCAATACCTTTAACGATCAAAAACCATACGTTGAAAAATAGACTAAAACTTAAGTAAAAGACGCTGTTTTAAACTGTTATCTGATTAAATCCTAGCATGTCTCGTAACCCAAGTAGCACTTTCCGGGAAACAATGATAGTAATATCATGATCCGTTTGGCTGCTGAGAAACCAGAAGAAAAGAAAAAAATAATTGAATCGTTAACTTTTTCTGCTCTTTTTTCCCAAAACGGAGGCAAAGGATAGCTTAACAGAGTCAAATGCAGGAACTTTAAAAACCAGCTCCGTTTTGCTGTTTTCTCGTCTACCAAATAGAGCTTCAAACTGTAACACTCAAAATCTTCATCATTACAGTAATACATCGACACAAGAAGTTTTAAAGGTCCGAGCTTTACACACCCACAATACAAAATCACATTTTTTTTGATAGTTCTGACAGAAAGAAAAAAAGAGAAAGAAGAAAAAAACTAAAAGGCTACCCATGAAAACAAAGGATATAAAAGAATTCCCATTTTAGAAATGAACCAAAAATGCCATATTCACATACACGTACTTCGTTTGGCTGCTGAGAAATCAAAGAAACGAATTAGCTGTTAATCGTTTTCCTGCTGTTTCTCGGGAACCAAAGTGAATATACAACGGGAAACGATACCAGAACAAGGACTGAATGAATGAAAGATGAGTGGTTTTTGCGTAACAGAGTGAAAAGTATCAAAGTGAAAAGAAGAGAGAAAGAGACAGACACAGACAGAGGAGAGAGAGAGAGAGTGGTGAGTGTATTCAGGTCGAAGCAGATACACTGTGAGTCAACATGATTTCCACTACTACTGTCCAAAAGCATGTCGAGGTCTTTTGTAGCTTTTGAGATGAGGGTTTTGCGAAATCCCATTTGGGTACACATCTTTTTGGTTGAATTACAGGAACAAAGTGCAAGATTGTTCTCAAATCCATAAACAGAATCAAATTTATTCAAAAAAAATTTAAAAAAAATTTCCACCACCAAGGTAAAATTTTCAACAAAAATATTCACAAATATATATTTTTATCTATCTTTGATTTTTTTCTTAAATAACCCACCAAAAAAATAAATAAAAAATCAAAAGTTAAGGTATGTTGGCATGTGGGTATGTGGCCCATTTCCATCAACTTCCATGAATTTGTGAGCCATTTCACTCCAAAGACTTTCTGCTGCTGGGAAGCATGCTTTGCCTCTTATATTTTATTTTTTCTGTGTGTGTATAATTGGGGTTGTGGGGGAGGGACATCACCGAACACATTGAAAGCCAATTACATGATTAGACACAAGTTGTTGCAAATGCTAATATACAGTGTTTCCCAATTTTATAACCACCCTTTTAGATTTCCAAGTAATTTTTTTTTTTACTTAATGGTTTTATTTATGGTATGGTTTTGTCAAAGTGACTTGTCAACTACAGTAGATTCTAGTTGATTGAAATTATTGGGCTAGTAGTTGGCAGGTACATATAGAGACACTTTTACTTTGAGAATAACAGAGCCATTTTTAAGACCACATGCCTACTACCTTCAACCTGCCCATAGTCTCATCCTCTTATTTTCAAGCATGTTTTTTTCTTTTGAATGTTTTTATAAATGTTATAACGTATAAGACTTGGTAACGGTCGGTTCACTTGACAAATATAGCACATTAAATATATAGTTGCTCGTCATAGCCATGTGTTTGAATTTGCAATGAAATATTACTTTCTCTTTCTTTTTTTTGGGTCTTCCAAGAATTTCTTAACAAAACTTGTAATTTTTGTTTAAAATAAATATATTTGTTTTTGCACCTTGGGAATCACTTCAATTTGGCAGCAAAGATTCCTTTTTGACATACTTTTTGAAGCCTCCAGACATGACTTTTTAAATTAGTTTTCCATATGAAATTAAAGCTATGCAATTTATTTAAATAGATGAGACAAATAATATCATTTTAAATCAATCACTCCGAATATTGGGTCAACAAAAAAGTGGAGGCAAACAAAATTACATTAAAAAATTAAAAAGAAAATAACTTTAACTTGGACAATTCATGTGAAACCCAAGCAGTATTAATTTTCTCTCTCTCTCTTATCATTTTATTTTCAACAGTGCGACCAAGGCCAAAACAGAGACTCTGTAGGTACGCAATTTTATTTGAATAATCAGATAAAAAGGAATTTAATAGAAGGTTGAATATTCTTATAAAATTATAAAATTAAAATAATAAAAAAACTTTGCCAACTAATAAAATTATAAATTAATAAAATACACGCATTCATCGAAATTTTTTTATTCATACAAGAAAAAGGCCAAAACAGAGAGGGTGTAGGAGTGTTATGAGACTCATAGGAGGCTAGTTAGGACTCTTATTCGCCACGTGTATCCCCTAAGAATGTACACGTGTCGTATTAAAAAAATTGGGTAGGGGTCTGTATAGAGTGACTCAGTGCTAGCTTGCTTGCTGACACTGAAATCCCCCACTCCACTTTTCTGGTTCTTTTAATTATTTTGGCTT
Source organism: Rhamnella rubrinervis (assembly GCA_007844105.2). NCBI lineage: Eukaryota > Viridiplantae > Streptophyta > Magnoliopsida > Rosales > Rhamnaceae > Rhamnella > Rhamnella rubrinervis. The sequence continues at coordinate 4,495,859 of CM017577.2, forward strand.
TTTCAACTGGCCCTTCATGAATGCCAACCAAAAGCCACCCCATGGCACTCCTCTGTAACGAAAAAAAAAAAAACAATCGTTGTCCATTTTTCTAACTTCTCCTACTAATAAATTCAAATTAAATTATGAGAAAAATGGATTTTTAACCAACAAATAATAATAACAATATTAATAATAATAATAATTTCATTGAAATGTATATCACTATGAGGTCTTACTGTTGGCTTCCATAAAAGTTACATTTTTTTTAGTACCGCAAATTTTTCACTTACTCGAAAGGGAAAGAAAAAAAAGAAAAAAAGAGAATATTCTTGATTTTTAGGGCATGTCAATAATGAAAAAAAGAAAAGAAAAATTTAAGTATGGCACTTATTTAGGCACTTAATCTGCACATTTAGCATTCAAATAAAGTTTCAATCATTCAAGCTGATTTGATAGATTAGTTTTATTAATAAATATTGTTAGCTGCATAAGAATAAATATCCAGTAGTGATCATAGCAAGATCTGTTTTTATGGTCGAAAAAAATATTTGTCATTGATTACTTTTGTGGAAGATAAGGGCATGAATTTAGACCCCATTACAATTTCAATACACACACCAAGTAATATTTGGGTTTTGTGGCCTCTAATGGAGGCTTTAATATGAAGTGGGGTCAAAGTAAATCTTTAACCATGATGTGAAGCCAATTGCAGGTCACTCATTGAAAGTTACCTTTAGCTTTCAACTTGTCTAATCAAACAAATTATTAATGAGTTTTTAGTTATCTTTTTATTTTTTTATTTTTGGTGGTATTAAACAAATGGTAAATAATCCTTATTCAGCGAGTACCGACACACTTTGTTCCTCTCCTGTTTTTGGCTTCCTTCCACCGACAATTTTCTGTGCCTTTCATGCTTTATTGCCTTGATTTAAATTCATTTTGTTCGTGATTTCAGCATAATTAATCCAATAAACTTGTTTGTCTAACAGCTTATAAATTAAGATAATTGAACACGTACGCTCGTACCAACAAATGGTTTTAATAGTATACAAGAAGTACATTTCTTTTTATATAATACAGAAAATTTTAGATTGATTTTGTTTAACGTACAGATCCAAGTAAGACGTAAGAGGTTTAGTAACAAAATCCAAAAAATTTCAAAATGTAATATAAATATTATTATTATTATTATAAGATACTAATTTTTTTTATGGAAAAAAAAATTTCATTATGAATTTTATTAATGAATAGAGTATTTTTATTATTTTAATTTTAAAATTTTATAAGAATCTGGAGCAATTAGTTCAGTCTTTAATAAATTTTTTTTATTTAATATTTTAAATAAAATTAAATATACACGAGATAATAATAAAATTTATTAAAATTTAAATTATAATTTTTATAAATAAATATAAATAAAATATTTTTTTTTATTAGGTCACACCTAACTGCAAAATAGGGTACGAGTTTGTGAATGGAAGTAGACGCATTAAATTTTGCGTGGAATTGACTGACACAGGGAGAGGGGACGCAACTTGGGCCCAATATCTGATTGCATTTTGATGGTTCTAAAGCCCATTGGACCATAGTTGGCCTTAATACATAAGTAGCCAGTCAGTTGTGTCCATGTTTATAAATCCCGTATCGACATTGGGCTTGCCTCAATTTTGATCCATGTAGATTTGCCAAAACCAATCATCAACGGCCAGCAAAAGACAAGGAAAACTTTAAGGTCTGTCTATGCAAGCTTCAATCTGTTGTATGTCAAATTTATAATGTAGACGTGCATTTTACAAAGAAAAATTAACAGGTTGGTTAATTTAGGGCCAATTTGATAATGTGTTTGCGTTGTGTATGGGTTTTGCTTTGTTTTTTATTTTTGTTTTGTTTAATTTAAAAGTTATTTAGAGTTTGTTAATATTAATTAGAATACTTAATTGTATAAATGTGAGGGTAAAAGAATACAAACAGAAAATAAAAAAATACTTTAAAAGTATTTTTGATTTGGTTATATATATATATATTTACATTTATAGTCAAATAAAAAAAAACAAATTCTAACGAAATTTAACTAACTTTTAAATTGAGTAAATTTCATATTAGAGAAAAAAAAATAAAAAATAAACACCCTACCAAACAGGCACTTAATTTATCCATTTTCATTTATAAATATGGGTTGCTTTCTTAATCGATTAGTATATTTTAATTAAGGGTTTATTACATTTATCATTCCTACACTTTAGGTGTTGTGTCAATATGGTCTTTACACTTTCAATTTGAATAATTATAACCTTTCACTTTCCAATAAAATCAAATAAGTAATTTCGTTAAAATTTTCTTGCATCAGAGTTTAAGTAAGCATCAAGATAGAATTTTTTTTTATTTAAAAAAAAATCATCCTACTGAATAAATTGTTTGCCTCCCTAGTTAAAAAATAATTAAAATTTTTTATCTGAATATTTATTTGACTCTGATGTGACATAATCTATCATATTTGATAGAAAATTTTAATAGAATGACTTATTTAATCTGATTGGAAAGTATAAGTGTTGTAATTATTCAAATTAAAAGTATATGAACCATGTTGATATAATATCGAAATGTAAGGGTGATAAAAGTAATTAACCCTTTAATTAATTTGTAATTTTACATTTCAAAAAACCATGGTACCAACTTCGTTTATGCACTAGTCCTCATGTCAGGATCAGCTACAAGTCTTGTCAGAAAGAATTTAGCTAATAAAAAACTATTTGAAAAAAAGTGGTTTAGAAAGATAAGCCCTGCATTATATTTCCAGCTAACTAAGCCTGTAGTTGTCGCAGACAATTTTCATTACAAAGCAATAGAAAATATTCATATAGAAAAGTCATAGGCATTGAATGTTTTAATATATATATATATATATATATATATATATATTCTACGACTATGAGTGTAAAATGAAGTTGAATTACTATGTGCATGTGAAATATTTCCATTTGTCTTTGACCCCTGCGGGTACATTATGGTGAAAATTTAATAATTTTAAGTTCCAATGCAGTTAAACTGGCTGATCACCAGCGTCTTATGAAGCTTAGTATGCAGTGTTGGTCTTAGAGATAAAGCAGTAAAGCACAGGCGAGTCTTTATCCTGAACTCTGGATTTAGGCAGTTTGACCTGAGTTATGGCTTGGCTAAGAAGAAGGAAGGCAATGTAGGAATTGCACCTCCAGAACTATGTTGTGGGTGGCTATTATACTTTGCATCACTTGGAGTCGGACAAAAGCTAGAACCTGGTTTGGAAAGATGATGAGTGCAATGAAATCTATTTCTTTTGGTTTTCAAGCTTCTCTGTTGACAGCAAAGTTTGGTCAGTGACTTCCTTACAAACACTTTTTTATTCTTGTAAAATTTAATGAGCTTATAATCGGTCACATATTATTATTATTCTTTTAGTTTCTACGATGTAATTGTTTTTATGGATGAACCCACGTTTATTTTTTTGTCCATTGTTTTTCTTTTCTTTTTATGTTACCATGGTTTCTGCAAAACAACTTTTATTTATTTATTATTATTATTCATTAATCTTCTGTAAAAAGGAGCAAAAATAAAAAGTGAGAAATGGAAAAAAGAAAAAGATGTGGTGCAAAAGGAGTTACATGTCTAGTATATTAAAAACATCCTCAGAGATAGATAGATATTCACCAAAAACAATTTAGTTTTTTTTTTCCTTTTCATTACAAAGTTTTAATGTAGGGTTGTGATGCTGAGTAAAAGCAAGTTAAAGACAAAAGAATCAGTAATCTAGTACCCTTTTATATGTATTTCTCAGAATTATATTAAAATAAAAAGAAAAAAAAGAAAAGAAAAGAAAAAAAAAGTAATGAGCCTAAGAATCACACACTGCCTTGAGAGAACTTACTTCATTTGCACGCAAACAGATTAGCTATAGTGCTCTACAATTTTGGACTATATATGCCAAGGGCTCTAATGTGATACTTTCTATTCAAGTTTAATTTCACATGAAGTATTTTGGACTTACATTAGCTTATTTCATTTTTCCCTTTTTTTAATGTGAAATGAAGCAGGTTTCACATTTTTATGTTCTCCAAACCTAGTTACTATATATCAGTGGTATACATAAGTGGTGGGTCTGTGATAAATATCTGAAATTTAATTTTTTGAAGACTTTTCTGATATAATACAATGATAACCTACTTTACTTGGTGAGGATGTGTAGTAGAATTACACATCTGTATAACAGAGCTTAGGAACTCAAAGGTCGGTCACTTTCGGCTAACAGTTTAGATGAGACTATATAGGTTACATGTGCCTATGTATGACTCTCAATGAAAAATTATGGTCTATAAACTCTATGTGGATCAAAATAATCATTAAATTTATTGGCAGAGAAAAAATAAAACAAGTAAAAAAGAATTGCATGGCGGTTGATATATAACAATGGTTTCTGTTCTAGTTTTTGCTGTTAGGTTACTGGTTCAAGCTGTCAACATTAGTCAAAAACAGCTTGACTCTGCATTTTGAGGCAGTCTTGGTCTCGCCATGTCAATCAGTGTTTATATGGTAGCTTAAAACATATATAAAACCGAAATGACGTGAAACTAACATGTTGACCCCTTCAATTTACATGCTTTAGACTAACAGCTAGAAATCTTATCCTTCTAAAAGACACAAATTAGGTTGATGGGCATGTAACACTGTTGGATAGGAACCTCCCACATGTATGAAATGCATAGAATTTATGAATCTTGGATTTAAAAAATTAAATTAAATTAGAAACATATATATATATATATATATATATATATATATATATATATATATGCATGAGTGGCATGGTAAGCTAATCTGTTATGTGTATGTATGTGGGTTTGAGCTTTTGGCCTTAAAAAGCCTGTGCATGTGTTCGCGAATGGACGGTAATTGGAATGGAGGTTGGATTTATTTATTTTTTCCACTTTGGTAGAGCAGAGAGGTTTATCTTTTATATTTTATATATAAGAAGAGAAAGGAGGATTTGATTGTCCCAGAAAAGCCTAGCAAGTCTCTGTCTATCTAGTGCATTGCGCCAGGGGCTTCAATCAATACCCATTTGATGATCACTTTGAATAACAGTGTAATTTTATTAGGGTCCCTCCACCCACTCTCATACTCAACGATTACCATGCTCGTATATGGACCCTCATCGTACCCCATGCCATCATTCATCTGCTTCATGCTCGTTTTTTCAATTCTTTGCCCCCCATGCATCATATATACTATACATATATATATATATATATATATATATATATATATATATATACACTTTTCTCATTCACATACACACACACACACACACACACACATATATATATATATATATATCTACCCTAAAGGCTATCCATAGAGTGCATGTTCTATTGCATCCTTCAAATTTGGAAATTCATGGGCTAACCTATACCTCATGGTCTTCCAAACCCGAATACGTTAAACCCAATTTACCAATTCTGGTTTAGATTGAGACTCATATCCTCCTCCAAATCTAGATTACCCAACTTTATCGATAAATTTTTCTATTTGATTTAACTTGTGCATGCCACGCATGCATGGAAGCTGGTATATATGTATAATATATGTACTTTTTTTTTGGTAGAAGTATAATATATATACTTGGTCACACATTTGGGTCTTGAATTTATGTGCTTGGTTGCTTGCTGATCAGGAAGTATTATATTATTAAAAAAAAAGAAAGTAAAGATATTTGAATTTATAATTAACTTATTGTACTTGTGTCAGCAAGCACAGTATTATTCTTTTTGGTTTGTAATGCAGTATTTATATAAAGCTATTAGCTATAGCTTCAAAAAGGTGGATATTAGCATAATCCTATATAGAATATGTCTGGTAGACATAGTATATAACACATACTTTCTTTAATACTGAGAAAATAGATTAGAAAATGCCTGACTTGCCTTTCTAATATTCATCTTTGTGATTAGACCTTAAATGTATTTGATTAGATAACATATATATATATATATATATATATATATATATGATGAAAAACACTCCTAATTATTGGATCCTATCTTTAACTTAAAAAAAGTGTTACACGGAAGAATATGCTTCTTCTGTACGGAACTGAGCAACTTTAATTAGCTAGGTTTGGATCTTAACAACTTTAATTAGCTAGGGTTTCCCATCATTTTGCTCCTAATTAATCACGCTGTCTAAAACCCTAAAATTTTCAACTTTTTTTTTTTTTTTTTTTAATTTCATTCAAATTGGAATTTTAGGGTTTTGAACACGGCGGTGAAATCGGCCAGATTCATGCTAGGTTTTCACTTTGGACCTGCGGTAGAATAGATTTGTTATCTAGAGCTTCATACATTAACACAAGCTATGTGGAGGAAAGCTTGCATTAATTTGGTACACCTTCGACCCATTTTTAATTATTATTATACCGATTGATTTATTAATTCTTTCACTTTTTAAAAGGGTGACTGTCCATCCAAATTGATTATTACACATGATTACGACTTTTTCTAATTCTTCACTTTCCAATATTATATATATAGTTGTTGAAAAAATAAAACATAAATTTCTTAGTATGATTAATTAGTTGTTTGATCTGTATGCATTATGAACTATACCTCTTGCTGGTTTGTTTTACCTAAATATAGTTCTTTTTACCTAATTCGAGCTTCATTCCTTTATTCATTAAGATCTCAAAATTTGGCTATTTTCCCTCTATCATTTCTACGTAAATAAATATATACAGCCAAATGCTTATTATATATGTGCATATATATATATATATATCTATATGTGTGTGTGTGTGTGAGACATGCATATATAAGTCACATAAAAGTTAATATTGTGTCATGCATATGTATGATTGTTGATTGGCTAAGGTCAACATTAAGATTGAGTTGCATACCACATGGGTTGTGATCATGATAATGCCAATGTTTCTCCATTAATCTAGTGGAAGCTAGCTCTATATAGTTATCTGCCACAATCTAGTAGTCAAGCCACTAAAATTATGGACTTAATTTTTTCATGGATGACACTTCAGTTACTTGCTGCTCCATAACACATAGCTCCAAAAGTGAAAGCAAAAACAAAGTGGAGGACAAACAAACATTCCAAACTGTACATACAGAGAAAAGTAAAAAGGAGATGAAGGAAAAAAGAAGAAGCAAAAATCTAGGAAATTTCCCTTCTCACAGCTTCTAATAACATCAATAAGATGTAAAAAAATAAAGGAAAAGAAAAAAACAAAAACAAATAAACTAGTAGATGAAGATTTTTACAGTGTGATCACATCTGGGCATTGGAAATTGGTGCACATCTCTTGATGTTATCCATGTTGGTAGTTTCATAAACTGGTAGACCAGTTGAATACAAACCCAAGTCATAGTTCTGCAACTCAAATAGATCAGAGCTTGAATCACTGTCTGCACCATCATCTACTACCTCATTATTGAAAGTTGTCAATCCAAATTTCTCTTCCGCTGCATATTTATCCAAACTATTCATCCTATCTTTCTCTGTTATTAATCCCAAATTCTTGTACTTATTCCCTGATGACAACCCATTACTGAATTTGAATTTTTCATCCAACCAAGTCAAATCTCTTTCTCTTTTATCATCTATGGACCTTACTTGTTGTCCATTACACTTCGACAAAGAAACAACCTGTTTGTGATCTGACAAGCTTCTGAAATCTTTGTAGCTCTTTGTGGGTGTTTGTGCATAAGGAGGTGGTGTTCTAAAACCTGAACTGGAAGAGGAATATATGGACTTTGAATCGGTAGTACTGGAGCTTCGAAAATGGCTAATGCTGCTCCTTCTCTTTCTTCTTCCACCAGGGCTTTCCTCTTCAAGATCTTTCATGGACAGTGTGGATGATTTTGATGACGACGATTTCTTCTTCTTAGATGCTGATTGGCTGAAGAGAGAGTTCAAGAAGCTAGCCAATCTCCCACCAGGAGAGCTTGGCTGCTTGTACTTCTTCTCTTTGATGTTTTGCTTTTCCACCATTTGATGATGAGACTGTTGATGATGATGTTGGTCAAGAACGTTTCTCATGGCTGCAGGCACATCTAAGCTAATTCTGCCTCCTCTCCAAGCCCTATGATGGTCTTCTTTCATCATCATCTTCTGGGTAAATGTTGAAGCACCATTGTTATAATTTGCTGCAGCTTCATTGTAGCCAGAGAAGTACCTTGCAGCTTCAAACACATCAAGCTCACCAGAGTCATTCCTGCGGTGGAATGACTTCTTATTGTATACTCTATCTGATTCTGCAGAGAGTCCTGTGATGGACATGGTTTATTTTGAAACTTTTAATTTGGAATTCAAATTAAAACTCTCTGTGTGTGATGTGGGTTTTTTGTCACTTGTGTTTTGAAAGTAAATGTCACAGGGTGTGATAGTATTTATGGGGGGAGAGCTAGAAGTTGATAAGGAAAAAAAAAAAAAAAGGAAAAGAAAAGAAAAAAGTAGCAGTTTGTGTGAGATTTGTAAGAGAGATTAATGGGTTTTTGAAATGATTGAGAGTAGTGGGAAGATGACTTTATAATAATCAAATGCTCTGTCTATAATATTACATGATGGAGGAGTCTTTGGAGGTTTTTAGGAGAGACCCACATGATGTAAATTTGTGCTTTAGTAATAGATGAGAGTGTGGGGTATATACTAACGAAAACCAAAGCTTTATTTATTATTTTTTTATCCTTCTAATGCTGTGAAAACCAGATGTTTGTGTTGGGGATGGTGGGGGTCAAAAGAGCTGTGGTTTTCCTTGGATTCTATCTAAGGCTTATAGTTTGTTTTGGTGGGAATTTTCTCTCGAGTGTTTGTTGGCTATGTACTACTAGCTGACCTTTTATGTGCATAATATCATTATGGATATGGCTATCTATCTCATTGTTATTATCCCCACCCCCTCCTACTTTTGTGAGCTTGGAAGTCACTCTTTAATAGAAATCAAATCTAATTTTGTTCATTAAGTAATCTTTCACTCTTCTCAATCAACCATGGCCCATTTAAAAAATATTGTTGCGTCCTTTCCTCTGCAATTGGTGGAGCTTATTTAGCTACCTAGTTAGCCTTCAAATTTATCTTTTTTGAATTATATATTCTTAAGCGAGTAGGAAATTTTGAAATAATCCAAATACAAGAAAGAGACAGCGAAAACTGTTTGGCCTGAATATGTGTAATCAGAATAATTGATGATCATTTCCTAAACTAAAACAAATGAGTGGATCACCCAAAACTAACAATAATAGCTTTTTCTTTATGATTTTTGGTCAGTCTGTATCATGCCCTCTAAATAGTACATTTATATATATAGAAAACAAAATAAATAACCTTTTTTGAAATTCTAAAAAGTACTAGTACTACTGCTACATAATCCATTTCTCTCTTACTCCCACCAAAAACTCTTGTGGGAGTGACCCTTTTAAAACTACTGTAAAAAAGTACTAGACATATATATAGGTATTAAGTTAAGTGTGTAAACCTACCTTTCTTTTCTTCTTTATTTCCCTAGACATTGAATTAGTCAATAGGTTTTGGTCCATTAAAAACACAATCATCCATCCCTTGGTGTCGGAGCTGTAGTCGCATCCTACATCTATATACATTCGTGTGGCCATGCAATCCACACGTGCATGGATGCCGATGCTTATGCTCTGCATTATCCTGTACGGCGCGATTATTAATTAATCACATAGAACGAACTAATTGAGCATTATTTCATGAACATTGTTTCATTGTTTAGTGAGACCAATCACTCACATAAAGTGACAATTAATATATTTGGTGTATATACGTATATAATATGAAAGCTTACGTGCATGAGGGAATCTATTTGATACCAACAGATATGATGTATCAAGCAAGAAGACTTTTTAAAGGGCCAAGTAGGAGATGATGATGATGATGATAGTTGCATTGAGATCGTTTGTGATGGAGAATCAAACATTTTCTGGGTTCTTTCGCAAGAAGAATTTAATAGCTTTGAATTCGCAAATGGTCCCCTTCTTCTTATTATTATTATAATTGTTATTATTTGCCTCTAGCAAGTTTCAATTACAACCACATGCATAATAGCAAAGGCAATCTGTGTGGGTTGTGTGACAATTCAATTTTTCCGGTGTCACCATCTTCAAACAAGATCTGTATCAATCTGGTTGTCACAATTAGACACTCCCTCGTCTTTCATATCAACCATTTGTTGCCACTAGCTGTGCATAAAAACAAACACTACAAAGCCTTTGTCTAAGTCATCACAAATTGTGAACCATCAGTATCACCAACTCCCTCTTCTTTTTCTTTTTACCTTTTCCAAAAGATCTCTTGGAACTTAGTATCATTGTTTTGGAAACTTGGAAATCTTCAATCTGAATAGATCATGTATATGGGCCAATACCCACCAATGTGGAAAGAGGAGCACGAGTAGTTGAAACTCACAAAAGCCCAAGACTGACAAAACCAAGGATTCAAAAATGTAAATTTTGACAATACAAAAGTAAAATTAACTAGTCTCGATCAGCTCATTTTAAGAGTTATGTGTTATAAGTTATGCGCTTTCTTTCTTCTTCATTTTTTTTTTCTTTCAAGTTTTGGATCCACATGTCGAAACCCATGTCTTAAAAAAGTTTGTTAATTAAAATATATAAACCATTCTCCAATAATTTCTAGTCAAGTTATATATAAGGTATTTATTGGTTGAAAACCGATTATTTTTTACAATAATTCAACCGATTTAATATTAATCGATTTTTAAATTTTATAATCCAATCCAAATGGGTTAAATTTTTACATTCAATCTAATTAAATCTAATAATGATAAGTTTGGACTACATTGTTTTAAATAATAAATATATTATATAAATAAGTTATATATATTGCTTATCTAATAAAATTAGATTAAATCGTTTTGAATTAGATTGGATTGATTGATTTGGTTAAATTCTGAACACCACTAATATATAATTAGAGTATAGCATTGAGCTATAGTTTATACACATTCAACTGAGAGCACTCGAGTTTGCACATTCAACTCAAGGGTCTTATCCAACTTGAATTCCGTACATTTAATTTGAGGGCTCTTGAGTTCCGTTCGTTGAAGAGACATTGGAAAAACTCAGGGTTCTTAAGTTCTGCACATCTAACTCGAGTCGAGTGTCACTCATCCAACTCGAGAACCTGAAGTTCTTATGGTTTAAAGTGACATTAATAACACTCGTATGGGCCTAACAAATTTAGAAACCACAACATTTGAAGGTATAAAGGTGAGTAGAGAGAGGAGGGTGTGTATCATGACCCACATTGGACCTTGGCCACACGAATTTGGTCCGTTTGGCCGAGTGTTAGGATCAGAGTGCCACCCTTTTTGTCGTGACTCACATTTACGCGCGCGCACACACACACAGAGCACTAGGAACTAATGCTTCATCCCCTCTAGTCCTGTTCCTATAAATCTTGGATGGATTACATGTTTGAAATGTTGTGTAGCTTTCTTTTATTTTGAACCATGCATTCCTAAAGTTACCTTCCATGGCCATGCTTTTCCCATCAGTCCCATCTCGCTCTCTCTCTCTCTCTGTATATATACGTGCACATATATATAGTACCCTTATGTTTCTTAAGTCATTTTTGTGTTTTTTTTCTCTTCCACTACTAAACAACAAAATTGGTGATTTTGTCACTCAAAACTGTTTGTAAGAAATTCTATAGTGTGTAACTGCTTGTGTATATGAATACTAATTAACTATACATTAGGAGAGCCCTATGCAGTAATTGGGTATTATCTAGGTTCTGCCAAGCAAAATGATCTCACCAAACAAAGCATTAAATTAGGCTTAATATTGGACCAACCCAGCTGTTGACTAAGGGTACAAAGACCCATTAAGTGACCCCACTTAACTCCAATGTCGTGGGTGCTACAGAGACAATATGGGACGTAACCTAAACTGTTCCCCGATGCACACCCCTCAATTGTTGCCCAAAGTTTGATTGTTCATAAGCAATCTTCAATGGGATATGCCTCAACCTTGGACTTCACAGTTGTGCAAAGTATATTGTTGGATAGAAATAAAGGAGATGAACATGATCAGATAAGAGAGAGAAAGAGAATAGAGTTGGGACCTTGATATAGATACATTGGAAGGTGCATAGAATGCAACTTCAAAAACTATATGGAAAAAAGATCATAAAAAAGTGGTTTTGGATCTTTGATATAATAAGGTTAATACATTTGTGGATATACTTAACCACATGAGTTGGAAGCTCATAGACTTGGCTTTTTCTAATACAAACACAGAACGTGGCCTTTTTAGATACACATATAGTGCTGTGTTACTATAAAGTCACCTGGAGAAAAGGATAAGTACACTTTATACATGTATGGCTTTGCATAAAAATCACTTTCAAAGTTGTGAAAAGGTTTATGATGATCGTTTCGGCATGTGGGTCTTCATGATCACTTACAAGCTCTAGATTTATATATTGTATCACTTATGGAAAACAAATTGCGACCCATTTCCAAAAAGACATCACTTCGTGTGTTTGATATTGCTGGTTTTGGGAAACATTGATTTTTAGAGAAGCACAAAGGTGCTTTTTACTTACTATAGGCTGTCTTCTTGTGCTATGTTCTCTTTCATATCAGTGGGAGAATGCAAGGATACAAGCAAGGCCTTGCATAATTCAGTTTCCTAGTTTTTTGGAAGAAGAAAAAATGCCCTTGGAGAATTCATAAATGCCACATCTAAAAAAGGTCATAAACTTTTTAAATAAATTCATGTTCTAACGGATTTCATCCGGGTCGTTGTAGTATAGTGGTGAGTATTCCCGCCTGTCACGCGGGTGACCCGGGTTCGATCCCCGGCAACGGCGTTTTATTTTCTGTTTAAAATTTTAATTTTACTAACTGTTGGGCTTATCCAACTTGCAGTCAACCGGATTTGATATTTGGCTGGGCTCGGCCCAATGCATTTTTTTATTCAGTTTTATCTCGTGATTGGGCTGGACCTATTGTGATTGGCCCAATCTTATATTTAATTTTTCTTCCTTTTTTTTCCCCAAATCCTCCTTAATTAAGATTAGGTTAATACAAAGTGTTAATATAAAAAGGTTAGCCCAACAGCATTGTAAAAATTAATATAAGAAGGAACCTAATTAATTAAAATATTATTGCAACGGGTATTAATTCTCTCTTATACAAATTCTCCTAAAAACACTAGTTAAAAGGATCACCTGTTCTCAAAGTATATTATATACAAGAAAACTTGAATAAAGATAATAAATAATAATGTGTACCATGATTAGAGAACAACAGTGCATGAAAATAAATAAAGACATTTAGAGTAGGAAAATTACCAAATAAACACACAAGACAAATAAATATCAAAATTGCAAACGGTGATCTACAATGATAGAGATGTGATAGAATCAAGGATGAATCCATACAGCTTTAACCCACCGATGAGAACTAGATGTTTTAAGTATCTCATTGTACATTTGAATTCAACATTATAACAACGTATTTGTGTCCCACACAAATAAATTGAAGCGTCTTTCAAGCCCAGCACCTCCTTCGAACCCATTGCTCGAACGTACGAGGACTTACGTAAAGGCAAGCTGTCTGGCCATTTTCGATTTGCTATTAAATTATGGAACACGTTAAGGGTCGAAAGAAAATGCATATACGGTGCCTTCTTCATCGGAACAGTACAGTGCACCACCAGAATATATAGCTGCACTTATTGCACCACTAGAATATTATATTCTAGTGCACTTACATTATGTAAGAGTGATTTACTGTATTTAAATGTTTCCCAGTTGTAGCAGCCACGTCGTAGCACATACACCTCAATCCATTTAATATCAGAACGAGTCGCCACATATACACAGTGCAACCTTTAGACCAAGGAGGGGACGAAAACGCACCCACATAGTACGTTTTGAGCATGGAGTGTGGAAAGTTTGGGAGGTCGATTTTGACGTTGGAGAATGGGCAGAAGAAAAACATGGAACCTCTAGGAAACACAATCAACCATCCTTCGCTCGATGCAAGACATATGGCCCTGTAGCTGCGGGATGTCCAGGTTAGAGAGAGTGCATTGGGCTGTGCTGTTTTTGCCGCAAGCAAGAAGCCAAGGTATGGTTTCAACCTAGGCGGTGGCGGTGGAAGAAGCGCAACGAAAATCTTTGCAGACAACGCGGAATCTGAGAAGATGGATTAGGCGTAGACGATTGGCTACTTGTGACACAAGTTCATGAGGAACATCAGACCAGTGTGTTGTTTTTCTTTTCTTGTTACCATGGTTGTACCGCACAATGAAACACGACACCCACCAACTGTACGCACGTTGGAGTGTTTTCCACTGGACTATTTTCCATCCAGGCCACATGTGCATTTCCAATCCAACCCAACTGGGGTGCTGGACTATTTTCCATTGGACTGTTTTCCATCTAGGCTACATGTGTAATTCGAAGCTCATCCCAACTGAGGTTCCGGACTATTTCCATTGGACTATTTTCCAGCTAGTCTACATGTGTCATTCCAAGCCCAACCGAAAGTAGAAAAAAAAAAAAAAATTGCTGGCGACAGTATTTGTCATTTTAAAAAAAGTTGAATACATTTTTTTTTTTTTACATCTTAAAAATGTTTATTTTTTTAACATTTTTATTAATTTTTTTCTTTTAAAAATTATTCCAGAGTCCTCGCTTAGTAGTTTACTCTTTTGACTGATGTTTACAAATGGTAGACAAGGCAACTATTTGACAAACTGCTAAGCAAGAGAACAAAGTGTGATATTATCAAAAAAAAGAGAACAAAGTTTGATAATGTGTATCAAATGGTGATTCATCCTTCTTTGGTTGATACATCAACTGGAGCAACGTCGTTAATGAAACTGGTTGATGTTCATCGCTCAAGACGGACAACTCTCGCACAGAGGACTCAGTGGTGATGGTGGTCGATTAAATTAAAGAAAAGGAAAATACATGCGTGATGGTTGTCGATTAAATTAAAGAAAAGAATATACCACATCTGTAACTTTGGAACTGTTTATGAGTGACAGAAACCTAGTGGGCCCTTTTTTGACCAAGCGCTTGGTGGAAAAAAATGATATGGATTCCGACGACAACGGGGTCTTATTTATTTTCTAAAAAATTCTGTCTTCGTTAATTTGTTTGTTGTGGGTTCAAAGCCATGGCATAACAGCGATGGTGGATTACACAACGGAGTTGATGTCGACAGCTTGTACTTTTCACAGAGCTTGTGCCGTGCTGAGATCGAAAGGGTGGTCTTGGATTCTGAGAGTACATATATAGAAATAAGAGATGTAGCTGTAACAATTGGATCAACAGACCATGGAAATTATTCAATAGAGTTCACACAACTGAATTTATAATCTCATCCTTCCTCCAAACCAACTGCCAATCCCATACATGTCTTAATCAATACATAAAAAAGTTTATCATGTCTTAAACTGAATAAAAGTCCAAATTTTATTCTTAGAAGATTATTCCACTAAAGCCAAATGCTCCATTTAGCACCCAATTTCATTATCATTGCTCCATTACCTGAAATGATTATGAATGCACCAATAAGTACACGATGATAATATTACCAAAAAAGAAAAAAAGTACATGATAATAACTTTTTCTTAAAAAAGAAAAAAAAATTACATTACAACTTCATATCATAAACAATAAACGTATTAAAATCTTGTACATATAAACTCAAAAGAAAAACACTGGGCCATAAATTACAAATCAAATAAAACATTGTTCCATCCTAATCATGCATGCATGCAATGCAAAAAAGAGTGCTACGTGCCCCAAAAAGAGTCATATGTCAGTTGATGAAGTCACTCAAAAACCAATGTCTTGTTTCGAGTCTTACTTGGCCAAAATTGTTTCTTCTTATCTACAAGCAAACATACTTACCTGATTAAAAGTTAAACATATATAGTTGTGCCCACAAAATCATGCTAGTAAAAATATGTTCACATGAATGCACAATGATTTCATTATCATTCTGGCTATCTTATTATACTTACAAATATGATTACAAAACCAACAATAAAATTGATGCATAAGCATGGAGCTAGGAGACAGAGAGTCAGAAAGAGAATTATAGGAAACAGAGTTTTATTGGAGTTTTGTTCAGAAACCAGAGCATCAACTTTATGTTGAAATGATGGCAATTTTGCCATAAACAAATATGCAATTTCAAAGGTTGCTAGCTAAGAATCATGGTTTCCAATGAAAGATTTGATTTTGATTGTATTTCCAAGACACCTAAATCTCATATTTTTGGGTGTAAACATAGGGAATGATGTTGGTTTTCGTATAAAAGCCGGTTGATTTTCAATGCAAAGGTGTGACCTTTATAAGTTTTTCCATTTTTTTCTCACATACATATACTCTGTTTCTGCTGCCAAAAGACAGAGCAACCAGCTCTTATTGCTGTGCCAAACGCCTAGAAATTGAAAGACAAACACAAAGATCAATAACAAACACACAGAATTTACGTGGTTCGGCAATTGCCTACGTCCACGGGAGGCGGTCGATATTTCGGAGAAGTTTGCAGATAGTTTACAAAACAGGAACTCTAGCTTCTCTTACTCACTCCTTACAATTATCAGAGATCTCATGCCCTTATATAGGCATTTACAGAATGTGAATACAAGTTTACAAATTCAAATTTTACTGCACCGAATGTTGAATTTGCTTTATAATCCTTGGTGTTAACTAAGTTGCCATTGATATGCTACCAAGTTGCCATCTTTGACAATAGGCGAGTTGCAAATGTTGAATAATAAGGATTTGAAGCCACTTTTTCAACAATCTCCACCTTGGCGAGAATCCACCAGTCACTGCTGCCTCCGGTACACCCTTAGGCGCTCTAAGCTCGAGAGATGTTGATCAAGTTCAAACAGTGTTGGAACTTGATCCAGAACCACCTTAGTTAGCATATCTGCAGGATTATCTGCAGTTCTGATCTTCTGTAGTAGAATATCTCCTTCATCAACTATCTCCCGGATGAAATGAAATCGAACATCTATATGCTTGGTGCGTCCATGATATACTTGGTTCTTTGCTAAACAAATTGCACTCGACGCAGAATACCTCCACATTTTTCTGAACAATTCCCAAGTCTTCTATCAATCCATGAAGCCAAATAGCTTCCTTGAAAGCTTCTGTTACAGCCATATACTATGCCTCTGTAGTTGACAAAGCCACTATTGAATGTAAGGTTGATCTCCAACTAACTGGTCCTTTTGCTATTGTGAACACATAACCAGTAG
The DNA here is from genome assembly GCA_007844105.2 of Rhamnella rubrinervis. Taxonomy (NCBI): domain Eukaryota; kingdom Viridiplantae; phylum Streptophyta; class Magnoliopsida; order Rosales; family Rhamnaceae; genus Rhamnella; species Rhamnella rubrinervis. Next base: position 4,513,159 of record CM017577.2, read on the forward strand.
TAGATCGGTGCTTGTCAAGATCACCAGCATAATCTGAATCCACGTATCCAACTAAATGTTTGTCAACATTTATGTCTCTCTCGAACTTCAAACCAACATTCACGGTACCACAGATATGCAGTAAAATCCATTTCACTGCTTGCCAATGGCCTTTACCAGGATTGTGCATGTAACGGCTTACCATACTTACAGCATGTGAAATATCGGGTCTTGTGCATACCATTGCATACATTAAAGCACCAAATGCATTTGCATATGGAATATGCTTCATCTTCTCCTTCTCGGATTCTGTACTTGGTGACATTAATGCACTCAATTTGAAGTGTGGAGCTAACGGTGTACTTACAGGTTTTGTTTTGTCACAAATTTCAAACCTCTGAAGTACTTTCTTCAAATCTTGAGTCCGAGTCAAACAGATTGTACCTTTCACCTATCTCTTTTGATTTCCATTCCAAGAATCTTCGCTTCCAAGATCCTTCATCTCAACTCGAGCTTAAGCGAGCCTTCGGTTTATCAATCTCCTTCTTGTCCTTAGATGCTATCGACATGTCATCCACATATAGGAGCAAATAAACAAAAGTACTATCTTGGAGTTTGAAAATAGACACAATGATCAAACTGCGTGTGTACCTCGATTTATCATAAAGTCATCAAACCTCTTGTACCATTGTCAGGTATCGCTTTAAACCATACAATGACTTACTTAATTTGCAAGCCCAATTCTCTTCCATGAACTTTAAACCCATCCGGTTGAGACATATAGATTTCCTCATCTAAAGTTTCATGGAGGAATGCGCTTTCACGTCGAGTTGAAATAACTCAGGATCAAATTGTCAACCAAAGCCAATAATATTGAATAGACGCATGTTTGACAACCGGTGAGAATACCTCGTTGTAATCTATTCCTTCCTTCGAGCGTAACCTTTTGCTATAAGTCTGGCTTTGTATCTGATATTGTCTTTACCCGGAACTCCTTCCTTCGCATAAACCCATTTGCACCCAATTGCTTTCTTATCCTTTGGAAGTGGAACCAACTTCCAAGTCGGTCGATGAAGTGATGTCATTTCTTCATCCATTGCCTTCTTCCACTTGACATTGTCGGGTATACAACTTCCTTGTAAGTATTGGGACATCATCATCTATCATTTGGAAGGCGTATGCTACCATGTCCGAGTAGCGAGGCGGGTTTTCAATGTTCCTTTTGATTACTGGTAGTATAGACTCGACCGTTGTTCGGTGATGAAACCTCCACCTCACTCGAGATTTCGTCTTGATCATCGATTCATAGTCAAGATGATCAATAGTCCAACAGTTCTTTTGGAATGTCGATCCACAAACTCCATCTGGCGTAGAAATTGATTCTCATTATCTTTCTCTGAAGTTTTTTGTTTCAGCATTGCAGATTCATCAAAGGTAACGTCTCGACTTACAACGATCTTCTTTGACTCAGGGTTCCATAGTCGGAATGCCTTAACTCCTTGACAAAAGCCCATAAAAACAGCTTTCTTGGCTCTAGGATCCAGTTTTGATTACGTGACATGATAATATCTTGGACATCCAAAATATCGGATAGTTATAATTTGAAGCAAATTTTCCAGACCATACCTCTATAGGAGTTTTCCCATCAATTGCAGTAGAAGGTAGTCTGTTGATAATATGAGAGGCATACATCAAAGCCTCTGCCCAAAATGCTTTGCTCAAGCCTGACTGAGATAATATACATCGAACTTTATCAACCAGGGTTCGATTCATCCGTTCTGCTACACCATTTTGTTGTGGAGTGCCAGGAACTGTGAAGTGTCTGATTATTCCTTCATTCTGACAAACTTTCAGGAATGGATCGATTTGTATTCTCCACCATTATCGATCCGAGTCGCGAGAGCTTTCTAGGTTTGAGTTTCAATCATCTTCTTCCATTTAAAGAAGATATCCAAAACTTCATCTTTATGCTTCATAGTGTAAACCCAAACATATGCGGAAAAGTCATCAATAAAAGTTACAAAGTAGCGTTTACCTCCCAATGAAGCATTTGTGGAAGGACCCGGACATCGGTGTGAATATAATCCGGTGTTGCCTTGTACGATGAGTTGCGGTGCGAATTTGACTCTCATTTGCTTGCCCAAACACAATGCTCACGAAACTTAGTTTTCGGTCTTGACCTTCGGTATGCCTTGTTTTATCAAACTTTGCAAGGCTTTTTCTCCAACATGCCCTAAGCGCGTGTGCGAGTCGGGAAGTGTCGGATTCTTCATCTTTAAATTCTTTGGATATAGCACTTCGTGATTTGTTTTCTAAGAAATCTGATTATTCTTGAGTACCGCTTCATTGCGAAATGCACCTCGAACAACCTTCATGACTCCATTTTCAATGATCACCTTGTAACCACTAGAGTCTAAAACCCCGAGATATGAGATTCTTTTTCAAATCTGGAACATATCTAACATCATTGAGTCGTCCGATTATGCCGTCATGCATCTTCAAACGAACGTTCCAATACCTTTGTATGCCGTATTATCCATAAAGCCAACTCCACCATCAAGCTTTTGGAAGCTTGAGAACCACCGTCTATTCGGACACATATGGTAGGAACATCCGAATCCAAAATCCATCTATCAAAAGGGTCGTCGATGATGAAACCGAAAAGGCGATTCCTCTTCATTTGCTTTTGCAATTTTGCGATTGATTTCTCCCTATTTGGACAATCCTTTTCCGGTGCCCTTCTCGATGACAATAGGCATTCATCCTTTCGCAAGATTTCTTCTTGATGATAATCCTCTTGACTTTGAGCGGGATCTTCGGCCTCCAAATCCTCCGGATTTTACATTGCTTGTCCTCCCTCTTACTATAGTCAAAGCTTCGGTGTTGTTTCCACGTGATCAATTTGATCCTTTTTCCGATACTCATTGTTCACCAAAGCATTAAAACATCTACAAATTTAACCTTATCTTTCCATATAGCGAGTAGTGGTTAAATGCTCATACTTTCGAGCGAGGAATTTAATAACAATAGAGCTTTATCTTCTTCAATAATATCAACTTCTAAATTCGTAAATCGCAAGAATTTTATTGAAATTATCTAAATGCTCAATCATAGATACCTTTCTTGTCTGGAAGCGGAAGAGTTTCTTCTTTAGGTAGAAGGTTCTATACTTTTGTCATGTACTTGTCCTCCATTGTTTCCGAGACTTGCTACGGTCTCCTTCATGACAAAGTACTTGATCTTTGGCTAAACACGGAATTGTGCGAAGCGACGATTTATGTAATCCCAATCTTTATCGGACATATTTTGGGTTTAAGCGCCAAAGCGATATGTGATCCTTCCGGAATAGCGGATCTAAAACTTCACATTGCACATGCCAAAGTTATTGGTGCCATCAAATTTTTCCACCTCAACCTTGCATTTGACAATAGTCTTTGAATAGTCTTCTTGTGGATGATTCACGGTGTTTTGGTGAGGCATTTCGGTTTGTTGATTCAGCCATTGAAAATATCTCGGTTGAATCCGAATAATTCAACTATCGAAAACAAGTCCAATTTTATCGAAGCGGATTAAAAATGGCTAAGAAACAAACAAAATAAAATCAGAGAATATTCTGAGAATATTCTGCGGTGAATAGTATCAACTCGGATGAATAGTGAGGCCCGGATAAATAGTATGGCCCTGCTGAATAGTGCGGCCCGAATGAATAGTCGGCCCGGATGAATAGTATGGATTTGGATGAATATGGCGGATGAATAATGCGACTTCATTCAGCGGCTGATAGTGCGGCTTAAACAGTAAATGGCTCAACAGTGCGGCTCGGTGCGGATGAATAGTATCGTATGAACAATGTCGTCTTCTTCCTCCAGACGCGCGCGAAAATATTTTTTTTTCAATTTTTTCACCCAGATTTCAGCAGCCTTTCAACCGAATTTTCGGGGTTTTCTCGTCTGAGCTTTCTCTTTCACGGTATACTCAAAACACGATTTTGAGCACTTTCAATTTTGGAGCAGTTGGAAAAATTGCTGCTTTCAAGCAAAACGAGCTCGATACCAATTTCGTGCGCCGAAATTGAAAGACAAACATAAAGATCAATAACAAACACACATAATTTACGTGGTTCGGCAATTGCCTACGTCCACGGGAGGCAGTCAGTATATTTCTAGAGAGAAGTTTGCAGAGAGTTTACAAAACAGGAACTCTAGCTTCTCTTACTCACTCCTTACAATTATCAGAGATTTTATGCCCTTATATAGGCATTTACAGAATGTGAATACAAGTTTACAAATTCAAATTTTACTGCACCGAATGTTGAATTTGCTTCAGCTGTAATCCTTGACTGTTAACTAAGTTGCCATTGATGACTGTCTACCAAGTTGCCATCTTTGACAATAGACTGAGTTGCAGATGTTGAATAATAAGGATTTGAAGCCACTTTTTCAACACTTATACCCTTGAGTTTTCATACATATACAAAAGTGAAGATTAATCTCTTCTCTTGTGATATTTAGTTAAAATACTATATCAATTCCAACACTTTATGCAGTACCCTTGAGTTTTCATACATATACAAAAGTGAAGATTAATCTCTTCTCTTGTGATATTTAGTTTAAATACTATATCAATTCCAACACTTTATGCAACTACATTTTCCCATCAACGACCATATGAACAACTACCTTTTCCCATCAACGAACATATTAACAAAAAATACATATATAATATTATTACTAAAAAGTATTCTTACACATAAACTCGGTTTTGCTGCCTGAGCGGAGTGCGAATTAGGCAAGGGATTCCCCGGAAAAATGTGTGAATGGCCTGAAGAGATTGGTATAGTAACCAATATCCCCGGAGTATGACATATAATTGTTGGAAAAAAACCTTGGCGATACAAAGAGCCCACAAGAGTAAGAGTAACCATCCTAGGATAGGTAAGATGATTAGAAAAAGTATAACCACGCCAAGGCTCCCTGTACAGAGTATAGCTTTGGGCATAATGGTACCATTATCATTTTCATTTGGCTGCCACACTCGTTCGCCTGCCACCAGCAAAATGCCATAGATCGAGACAATGACACAAAACATTGCCATTTTTATGGGGTGCGTATCGAAGACTGAGGCTTTCTTTCCTTCCTGTTTCAACTCCATCACAGCAATCAAAGCGACCATCAGATGAAGCAACTTCAACTTCATCCTCTAACTTCTAAGTTCTATATTTGTAATATCACACCTTGTGGAGCAATACCACCTTGTGAGCTTGCTAGAGTAGAGAATTTGTGAAAAGCGATTGGCAAAGCAAATTGTAAATTCTTATTAAGTTCTATATTTGTAATATCACACCTTGTGGAGCAATACCACCTTGTGAGCTTGGTAAAGCAGAGTATTTGTGAAAAGCGATTGTCAAAGCAAACTCTTATCATACCTTTTCAGCAATACCACCTTTGTGAAAAGCGATTGTCAAACAAATTTCTATATTTTTCATAGGATGAGAGCACTTCGAGCTCTTCGCTTTTTTAGCTTATAGGATTAGAGCACGTGGCTAGTGACCCTGGTAATCCAAAAACCTACATTGTATTTGATCCAACTTTAATCTTGTAGTGCTTTATTATTAAAACCTTAAAAAACTAAATTCATTGTCCGTGTGGGAACTTCTTATTAATTGAATACCGGTTTTTTTTTCTCTACTACTACGACTAATATACACCTTTACGTAAAAGTGTGATTCATTTATAAACTTGAATCAGTAATCTCCCTAATTTATTAACCATTTCTTCTAATTCATTAAAAAAAAAAACCATTTCTTCTACTGCTAATACTATATACCCCACAAATGTAGTCATATATATATGTCCATTGATGAAGTCTGTCATCATAAACCAATACATCCACATGCTTCCAATCCTTATATCATGAATGAAATGCACTTTTTACAGTAAAAGTTCCTTTTTATTTTTTACAAAAAAATAAATGAAATGCACTTGTTACCTAAAATAAATGCTCTCTCATATATGCACTATCATTTCATTATCATTTTACCTATATCTTATCATATTTGTAAGCATGATTACAAAACTGCTACTTAACTACATTAACATTGATGCATAAGCATGGAGCTAGGAGACAGAGAGTGAGAAGGAGCTTGAATTAAAGGGGAGGATATACCAAAAGGAATTAATGGGGATAACTTTAAAGAAAAAAAAAAACAAAAAACAAAAATGCAAAATCCATATTCTACTGTGTGTAAATGCAAAAAAATGCTACTGAATTTTCCAATGCTAAAAATATATTTCTACAAGGCCCTCTAATATTGACTATACTAAGTCCACTTTGCGCGCAAGGAAAACACAATGGGAAACAACTTTAAAATATCTGGACTGAGCAAAAATTACAAGCCAACTACTACAATTGAAAAAATATATATATATAAAAAAACTAAGAATAGTTAATAGTACTTTCTTTGCACATCAGAATTTTCTTTAGTGGAGATTATGTATATATAACATTCATCTTAGGAAAACCAGCCAAGCATCGAGGAGTAGAGCCAAGCGGGCCCATGGGATTTTGAAACTTTAAGGCTTTTCGCTTTACATTCACAAAAATTCTCAAACAAAAAATTTATAGACCAACAGAATTTTATTTGATGGGCACTGTGGACAGATTGTATTGGGCCAATTTGAGTACCTTTAGTTGAATTCACTGGCGACAACAAAGAGAGTGTCGTGTCATGCAACCACCCCTGTATTTGTTATTTTTAAGAAAGTTGAATACCTTTATTTTTTTTATTTTTGTACCTCTTAAAAAAGGTTTTATTTTATTTTTTTAACATTTTTATTAAAACTTTTCTGTTAAAAATTATTCCAGATCTTGCTTAGTAGTTTAGTCTTTTGATGGTAGACAAGGCAACTACTTAACAAACTACTAAGCAAGAGAACAAAGTCTGATAATGTGTATCAAATGGTGATTCATCCTTCTTTGGTTGATACATCAACTGGAGCAACGTCGTTAATAAAACTGGTTGATGTTCATCTCCCAAGATGGACAACTCTTGCTCAGAGGACTCAGTAGTGTTGGTGGTCGATTAAATTAAACAAAAGAAAATATATGCGTGATGGTAACATATTCAAAAACCAACCACATCTGTAACTTTTTAACTGTTTATGAGTGACAGAAACCTAGTGGGCCCTTTTTTGGACAATAAGTCTTCTTTCGAATGTTACGTAGCCAAAAAAATACTTGTTTCTTCTTATCTACAAGCAAACATACTTACCTGATCAAAAGTTAAACATAGATAGTTGTGCCCACAAAATCATGCTAGTAAAAAGATGTTCACATGAATGCACAATGATTTCATGATCATTCTAGCTATCTTATTATAAAATCCCGTTGATTTTCAATGTAAAAGTGTGACCTTTATGAGTTTTTCCATTTTTCTTCTCACAGCCATATACTCTCTGTTTTTGCTACCAGAAAACAGAGCAACCAGCTCTTACACCCGTGAGTTTTCATATTTGTACATAAGTGAAGATTAATCTATTCTCTTGTGATATTTAGTTCAAATACTATATCAATCCCAACACTTTATATGCATGAATCAATTCTAACAACTACATTTTCCCATCAACAACCGTATTAACAAAAAATACATATATAATAAAGTATTCTTACACATAAACTCGGTTTTGCTGCCTGAGCGGAGTGCGAATTAGGCAAGGGATTCCCCAGAAAAATGTGTGAATGGCCTGAAGAGATTGGTATAGTAACCAATATCCGCGGAGTATGACATATAATTGTTGGAAAAAAACCTTGGCGATACAGACAACCCACAAGAGTAGGAGTGACCATCCGAGAATAGGTAAGATGATTAGAAAAAGTATAACCATGCCAAGGCTCCCAGTACATAGTATAGCTTTGGGCATAATTCCACCATAATCATTTTCATTTGGCTGCCGCACAAGTCCGGCTGCCACCAGCAAAATGCCATAGATCGCGAAAATGACACAAAGAATTGCCACTTTTATGGGGTGCGTATCGAAGACTGAGGCATTCTTTCCTTCCTGTTTCAACTCCATCACAGCAATCAAAGCGACCATCAGATTAAGCAACTTCAACTTCATCCTCTAAGTTCCTCTAAGTACTAAGTTATTATTAGTAAATATTGCAAACCCAATAACAAAAGTTTCGTAGGAAACCGGAGCAGGCTATGACACAAAAGATTTTAGTTGTTAAGAGATTCTATTCGGAACTACTATATATACGTCAGGGTCCACCACCATATCTTTGATCGCTTGGCAAATTAGTGAACAGTAAGTAGTACACCACCATATCTTTTTTATCGCTTGGCAAATTAGTGAACAGTAAGTATTACACCACCATATCTTTGATCGCTTGGCAAATTAGTGTTGTGTAAAGAACGGTAAGTATTACACCACCTTGTGTTTGATCGCTTTACAAATCAGTGTTTAATATTTGTTAACAATTATTATTACTTTTTTTTTTACCTCTTAAAAAAAGTTGTTGCTTTAACATTTTTATTAAAACTTTTCTGTTAAAAATTATTCCAGTCCTTGCTTCATCATAGTAGTTTAGTATTTTGACAGATGGTGCTTACAAATGGTAGACAAAGGCAGCTACTTAAATTTTATTTTTTAAACACAATAATTTTCAAGAAATATTGTTGTCAAAACAAAAGTAATAATAATTGTTAACAAATATTGTTTCAAAGACCAAAACAGTTGAATATCTGCTGTAAATTACAATTACATGCAAAAATATATACATGAATAAGGTATATATAATAAAGAAGAATCTCGATTGTAGTAATTAAACCGACCACATTGGAGTAGATGTTGTGGAAGATTGGAAGCTGATTTAAATATTAAAAGGAGACAAAGAAAAAAAAAAAGAAAAAAGAAAAGCCGTATGCTGGTATGACTTACTTATCCTTACAAAGCAGGTTAATTTTCCATGTTTTTGTTTTCTTTTCTGGGTGAATATGAACCAATACTTCTTACACGTTTCCAGTCCTTCTATCATGAATGAAATGCACTTGTCACTAAATAAGTTTCAAAACTTACACATGTTGTAGATCACTGCTGATATTTTTGATATTTATTTGTCTTGTATGTTCGTTTGGTAATTTTCCTACTCTAAATGTCTTTATTTATTTTCATGCACATTTTGTTTGTGATCATGGTACACATTATTATTTATTATCATTATTCAACTTTTCTTATATATAATATACTTTGAGAGCAGTTTAGGGTTTCTAAGAGAGTTTTTTATAAGAGAGAATTAATACTCGTTGCAATAATATTTTAAATGACTAGGTTCCTTCTTATTTTAAGGGTTTTTTTGATTCAATTGTCAAATCTAATATCATTTGAATTTTTATAACCCATTTATTTCAGAATAATTATTTTATTTTAAAATTATGATAACACCCTTAAATGATGAATTATTTTTTTAGACTATTTTTTTATAGTTTGTTATAAACTATTTTTAACTACATATTTAAATTTTTTTAGATAAAGTTATAGGAAAAATAAAAGAAAAAAATATATTAGGATTAAAAAAATTATAATAAGATTTGATAGATACTAAAGAGTCAAAAAAAATAAAGAGTCCATAAAAATTAAAATTTATAATTTAACGACGGACAAATATTTAACTGTCATTAAAGCCCATTTCGCCACTACTTCGTCACTGATGATTTTTTTAATTATTTTTTTCATTTTGTCACTGATGAAGTGAACTTTAACGATGGTTAAATATTTTCCCATCGTTAAAAGCCCACTTTAAGTGACAAAGTACTTCGTACTTCATCAGTGATGAATTTTTATTTTTTTTAACTTTGTTAAAAAAATTTAGTTTTTATGGATTCTTCAATATCCATCAAAGTTTTGTAAGAATTAGTTAATAACGAACAAATTAATTGCATAGATGTGAAAAAAAAAAAAGATAAAGGATATGACAAGAAAAAGACCTAGAAAAAAAAACACTCTGAAGAAGAAAAAATATTACAGAAGAAGAGATTTTGCAGAAAAATATTACGATGAAAGAGGTGATAAATAAACCAAACAAAAGAAATTGAAGAAAACCAAGGAAAAGACGACGGTGAGGAAGACGATAAAAAAATGTGAGAAAAACTATAAATATTTAAGGATATATTTAACTTTTATAAAAAATTAACTAAAATAATACTTGTAAAGAAAACGTTAAAAAAATTCAAATCTGTTATGGCATCGAAAATCCTTTTTTTAATTTTTACAATGCTGTTGGGCTTGCTTTTTTTCCCAACTTTACGCACGTTGGACTATTTTCCACTGGACTATTTTCCATCTAGGCTAAATGTGTAATTTCAAGCCCAACCCAACTGAGGTGCTGGATCATTTTCCATCTAGGCTACATGTGTCATTTCAAGCCCAACCCAACTGAGGTGCTGGATCATTTTCCATCTAGGCTACATGTGTCATTTCAAGCCCAACCCAACTGAGGTGCTGGCTATTTTCCATCTAGGCTACATGTGTCATTCCAAGCCCAACCTAAAGTAGCCGAAAAAGGAATTCGCTGGCAGGAGAGTCCGAGAGTGTCGCGCAACAACCCCTTTCTTTAAAAGAAAATTAACATTATTGTATCCTAAAATAAACGTTTAAGCCTTATTATTTAAGCTGTTATCATATTCATCCAGCGTTAGGATCATTTTGACTCTCTGAGTAAAATAAAAATACAGAACACAAAAAAATCCAACTTTAACATAAAAATCTAGTTGTTGAGGACAAAAAGCCTACCAAAAATTATTCATACCAATAACTATTCACATTTTTATTATATATATATATATATATATATATATTAATTGATCCGTTATTCTTCACTAAATTAATTTTTACATTTATTTTCTTTAAAAAAATTGTGTTAGATGATCCACGTTCGAGTGGTTGAAAAACATTGTTCTTATTCCAGAGCAAAGTTGCTTGCTGTTACTTTATACTCATTGGTCACTTTGTGCGGTCTTCCTTTACTTTCTTTCTTGGTAAATGGTTTTCCTATTTGTTTCTTTAAACAAAGAAGTGTTTGAAAAAAGCATCGTGAATCTCCATCCTAAATCTGAGCTTAGCGTTGAGTTTTGGTTTGTAATTAATCAGCTATTTGAATATAATAATTAATTATTTATTAAAAAAAAAATCTCAACTCTTTTTATTTGTTTATTTAATTAGGATTGAGTCTATTCTTATAGTTAGACATTTACGTAGTAGATCGTTATTTAAAAAGCTTTATATTTCACGTATTAGAGCCAGAGATATATAGCAAGAGGTTGATCCCTCTCAATTTCTAATCTCGCTAATGGGGTCGGAGGCATTCTCATTGGAATTAGAAGAAGAAGACTTCAGTTATGCCATGCAGCTGGTGTCTTCGTCGGTGCTGTCAATGTCCCTCAAATGCGCAATGGATCTTGGCGTTTTCGATATCATAGCCAAATCAGGTCCAGGAGCCAAGCTCGGCCCATCAGAGATTGCTGCCAACTTGCCAATTACCAACAACCCAGACGCACCCTCCATGTTGGACTGCACTCTAAGGCTCTTGGCCAACCACTCCGTGCTCAGCTGCTCTGTCATTGAAGAAAATGGCTCTGATTTCCACAGGCTATACGGTCTTCTTCCTGTGTCCATGTTTTTTGTGACCAACAAAGATGGTGTTTCGTTGTGCCCCTTGATGTCTCTGACCCAAGATAATGTCTTCTTAGCTAGCTGGTAATGTATACTTATGGTCTCTCTAATAGCTACAGTAATCACTGAAACTTACCCACATATTAAGCGACTGGTTGATGTTGGTGGTGGTTTCGGAGTGACTCTTAACTTAATCAGTGAAACTTACCCACATATCAAGGCTATTAATTTCGACTTGCCAAATGTTGTATAACATGCCCTTTATTATCCAGGTATATGCATATATATATATATATATATATATATATATATATATATATATAATGATCTTCATCAGTCTATTAATTAATTAATCAGCTCTATCTTCTCTTAATTTGGTTTGAATTTTTCTAAAGTACGTACTTCACGGAGAGCTACATGTGTGTGTATATATATATATATATATATATATATATGTTGCATATATGCAGGGGTTAAACATGTAGGAGGAGATATGTTTGCGGGTGTACCGAAAGGGGATGCCACTTTTATGAAGGTGATTTATGTTTTGAAATTAATTAAACTTGTTTAGCATATTATTAAATATTAATGATAAATTATTAAGATATGTTAAGTAGATAATATATATATATATATAAACACAAATAAACTGATGCGTGCATGTAATTAATTGTGTAGTGGATTCTTCACGATTGGAGCGATGAGAAATGCATAGAGCTTTTGAGAAATTGCTACAAAGCTATTCCAGAAAATGGAAAGGTGATTGTCATGGAAGCAGTTGTTCCAATTATACCAGAGACAAGCAGTGCTGCGAAAAGCATTGGTCAAGGCAATGCATTTATGATGACTCAACACCTTGGAGGGAAGGAGAGGTATTAGATTTCAATGTTATGTTTATAATTTTTGGGTAATGGAGTTGTTTAAATAACACGTTACACCAATTCACCAAAAAAATAAATAAATAATAATAATAATAATAATAAAATAAAACGTTACACCATTTAATATTGGTTGACCTAATTGTGTTTGTAATCTTCAATATTGTATTTGTAATATTCTGTTGTAAGCCTCTTTATGAGGCTTTCTTATTCACAAATATATATATATATATATATATATATATATATATATATATATATATATATTGGTTGCAATAATCGATCCACTCCTTCCTTCCCAACTTAAAATAATGAAGTTTCTCATTGTGCTACCTGCACATTATTTTCAATTACTAGTTCTTTTCTACTTGATCTTTTAATTCCAAGTCCTAAACGTGATTGTCCAAATTGTTATTTTAAAGAAAGTTGAATATCAATTTTTTTTTTTACATCTCAAAAAAATTTTTTTTAAACATTTTTATCAAGACTTTTCTGTTAAAAATTATTCCAGTCCTTGCTTAGTAGTTTAGTCTTTTGACAGTGACGCTTACAAATGCCAGACTACTTGACAAACTACTAAGCAAGAGAACAAAGTTTGCTAATGTGTATCAAATGGTGATTCGTCCTTCTCTGGTTGATACACTGGAGCAACGTCATTAATAAAATTGGTTGACTTTCATCGCTCAAGATGGACAATTCTTGCACAGAGGACTCAGTAGTGATGGAAGTCGATTAAATTAAAGACAAGAAATATATCAAAAAACCCACCACATTTGGAACTGTTTGTTTGTGACAGAAACCTATGGGGCCCTTTTTTGACTAAGCGGTCGGTCAAAAAAATTGATATAGATTCCGACGACGGGGTATTTTATTTTCTAAAAAAATCTGTCTTAGTCTTCATTAATTTATGTGTTATGGGTTCGAAACCATGGCTCTGAACCCATAACAACGATGGTGGATTACACAATGGAGTTGTTGTCGACAGCTTATACTTTTCACTGAGCTTCTGCCGTGCTGAGATCGAAAGGGTGCTCTTGGATCCGGATCCTAAGCGTACATATATAGAAATAAGAGATCTAGCTGTAACATTTGGATCGACAGAGCATGGAAACTATTCAAATAGAGTTCATACAACTGAATTTATAAACAATCTGATCGTTACTTCAAACCAATTGCCAATCCAATGTATGTTTTAATCAATACAGAAAAAAGTTCATCATGCCTTAAACTGAATAAAAGTCCAAATTGTATACTTAGAAGGTAATTCCACCAAAGCCAAATGCACCAATCAGCATCCAATCATTTTCATTATGATCATTGCTCCATTACCTGAAATGATCATGAATATACTAATAAGTACATGATAATAATATTACCCAAAAAAAAGTACATGATAATAACTTATTTTTTTCAAAAAAATCAATACACATACTAAAATCTTGTAGATATAAACTCAAATGAAAAACGCAGGGCCATAAACCAGAGCATGAACTTTATGCATAAATCAATTCTAACAATTACAGCTTCCCATCAACAACCATATTAACAAAAAATGTATAATATTATTAAAAAGTATTCTTACACATAAACTCGGTTTTGCTGTCTGACCGGAGTGGGAATTAGGCAAGGAATTCCCCGGCAAAATGTGTGAATGGCCTGAAGAGATTGGTATAGTAACCAATATAGGCGGAGCATGACATATAAATGCTGAAAAAAAACCTTGGCGATACAGACAACCCACAAGAGTAAGAGTGACCATCCGAGAATAGGTAAGATGATTAGAAAAAGTATAACCGCGCCAAGGGTCCCGGTACAGAGTATAACTTTGGACATAATTCCACCATAATCATTTTCATTTGGCTGCCGCACTAGTTCGTCTGCCACCAGCAAAATGCCATAGATGGCGAAAATGACACAAAAAATTGCCATTGTTATTGGGTGCGTATCGAAGACTGAGGCATTCTTTCCTTCCTGTTTCAACTCCATCACAGCAATCAAAGTGACCATCAGATTAAGTAACATCAACTTCATCCTCTAACTTCTTAGTTATTATTAGTAAATATTGCAGTGCTTTAGCGCAGTCTCTCAAGTGTGCTTGTTCCTCCCTTCTTCCTTATCATGGCAAGTCTTTGTGAAATAAGTGTCCAACGAGCTTCTCTGTGAAATGACTCAAGTGTCCGACGAGCTTTTTTAGCGTATAGGATCAGAGCACGTGGCATTCGCGTTGCGAGTAGGAGTTTTGTACCAAAGTGGTTGTCAAACGAGGATGAGAGTGTATTTGTGAAAATCGGTGTTTGCGGCAAGCGAGTTTGGAGTTTTGGCGAGTAGGAGTTTTGTCCAACGAGGAAGGTTAGCAAAACTTCGCTTTTTTAGCTTATAGGATCCGAGCACGTGGCGTTCGCGTAGTAGTCCAAGAACTTGCAGTATGCGAGTGGGAGTTTTGTACCAAAGTGGTTGTCAAACGAGGACGAGACTGTATTTGGGAAAATCTGTATTTGTGCAAAGCGAGTTGGAGTTTTGGCCAGTAGGAGTTTTGTACCAAGCGATTGTCAAACGAGGATGACATCACTTCGCTTTTTTAGCTTATAGGATCAGAGCACGTGGCGTTCGCATATTAAAGGACCCTACTAGTGCAAGATCCTACATTATATTTGATCCAAATTTAATCGTGTAATGCTTATTATTTAAACCTAATAGAAACTAAATTCATTGTCCGTGTGGGAACTTCTTCTTTATCTTCTTTGTATTTTTCTTATTACGAATAATATACACCTTTTAAGTTACCAAAAATAAATAAATAATAATATACATCTTTAAGCATGTAGGTAGGAGACAGAGAGTGAAAAGGAGCTAGAATTAAAGGGGAGGATATACAAAAAGGAATTAATGGGGATAACTTGAAAAAAAAAAAAAAAAGTGCAAAAACCATATTCTACTGTGTGTAAATGCAAAAAAATGCTACTAAATTTTCCAATGCTAAAAATATATTTCTACAAGGCTCTCTAATATTGACTATATTAAGTCCGCTTTGCACAAGGAAAACACAAAAAGAAAAAACTAAAAAAAATCTGGACTGAGCAAAAATTACAAGCCAAGTACCACAATTGAAAAAAAAATTATAAAAAAATCTAATAATAGTTAATAGTACTTTCTTTGCACAACTGAATTTTGTTCAGTGGGGATTATGTTTGTGACCAATATTTATAAACAATATTTGGGTCTTGGGATTATACACTTAATTATTGGAATTCAAATTTATGAATATTAATCCTTTTTGTCCATTTATTCTAATTAATTTCTAGGCACTATATCAACGTTTTTAGTTGTCGCACATCCGTTTTATTTCCATACCCAAACAGTTTTTAAAATGGGAAAGATGGAAGATGTAACTTTTTCTCTTTTTTTTTTTTTTTTTGTAACATTTATACTAGGAAAACAAAGCGAATAGGAATAGAGCCACCAAGGGCCCCACAGGATTTCAAAGTGGGCCCAGGGGATTTTGAACTTAAATTCATAAAAATTCGCTGCACCGTCGCTCCTCATCGCCAGCTTCTTTAGTCGAATTCGCTGGCGACAGCAAGGAGAGTGCCGTGTCACGCGACAACCCCCGTATTTATTATGTTAAGAAAGTTGAATATCTTTACATATATATATATATATATATATAGTGTTACCTCTTAAAAAAAGTTATTTTTTTTCTTTAACATTTTTATTAGAAAATTTCTGCTAAAAATTATTCCAGTCCTTGCTTCATCATAGTAGTTTAATATTTTGACAGATGATGCTTACAAATGGTAGACAAGGCAATTACTTAAATTTTTTTTTTAAACACAATAATTTTCAAGAAATACTGTTGTCAAAACAAAAGTAATAATAATTGTTAACAAATATTGTTTTAAAGACCAAAACAGTTGAATATATGCTTCTTCTTTCTTTTCTTTTTTTGGTAAATAAAACAGCTGAATATCTACTGTAAATTGCAATTACATGCATAAATATATACATGAATAAGTTATATATAACAAAGAAGAGACTTGAATATTAAAAGGAGAAAAAAAAATAGCTTATGTTGTTATGACTTTTACTTATCCTTAATCCTTACAAAGCAGGTTAATTTTCCATTTTTTGTTTTCTTTTTTTGGTGAATATGAACCAATACTTCTTACATGTCTTGTCACTAAATATGTTCAAAACTTACACATATTTGTGTTTTTCTTAAAATCATGCTAGCCATGACATGTTCCCACCATGCATCCACAATGTTTTCATGATGACCCTACGCTATTATACTTGTAGATATTACAGATATGATGCCAAAACTGCTACTAAGCAAGATTCAAATTGGTGGAGTGTACAGCTAGCTTAGCTAAGAGACAGAGTGAGAAATGGGAGGAGACACAAGGGGAAATATGCAATAACCATAGTTAGCATTTGGAATTGACTACTATAGTTACCAATTAAGGGATTCATGATCTTTTTAATTCACTATAAAAAATTATAATTTGGAGCAAAGCATAAATTTAAGGAAACGGAGTTTCATTATGAGTTTTGTTCAAAAGACACAGCAAATTAAATCAAGTCTAACAATTGACACTTTCACATCAACACTCAAATGAACAAATATTCTTACACAAAAGCTCCCTTTTTTTTTCTTCTAACCGGAGTGCGAATTTGACGAGGTATTTCCCAGCCAAATTTGTGAATGGCATGAAGAAATTGGTACGGTAGCGATAGACGGAGTATCAAATCTTTGGTACGGTAGTCATAGACGACAGTTCATACTTTTCACGGAGCTTGTGCCTTGCTGAGATCGAAAGGGTGCTCTTGGATCCTAAGGGTGCATATATAGAAATAAGAGATGTAGCTGTAATAATTGGATCAACAGCGCATCGAAATTATTCAAATAGAGTTCATAGAACTGAATTTATAAACAATCTCATCCTTACTTCAAACCAATTGCCAATCCAATATATGTCTTAATCAATATAGGAAAAAAGTTTATAATGTCTTAAACTGAATAAAAGTACAAATGTTATTCTTAGAACATAATTCCACCAAAGCCAAATGCACCATTAAGCATCCAATCATTTCCATTATCATTGCTCCATTACCTGAAATGATGATAAATACACTAATAAGTACATGATAATAATATTAACCAAAAAAAAAAAGAGTACATGATAATAACTTTTTTTTTTTTTTTTTGGTAATAAGTACATGATAATAACTTATTCTTAAAAAAAAAGAAAAAAAAATTACATAATAACTCCATATCATAAACAATACACATACTAAAATCTTGTAGATATAAACTCAGATGAAAAACACTGGGCCATAAATTACAAATCAAATAAAATATTGTTGCAACCTAATCATTCATGCATTCATGCAAAGCAAAAAAAGAGTGCTACGTGCCCTAAAACCTAGTCATATGTCCATTGATGAAGCCTCTCATAAACCAATAAGTCTTCTTCCGAGTGTTACTTAGCCAAAAAAATACTTGTTTCTTCTTATCTACAAGCAAACATACTTACCTGATCAAAAGTTAAACATAGATAGTTGTGCCCACAAGATTATGCTAGTCAAAAGATGTTCACATGAATGCACAATGATTTCATGATCATTCTAGCTATCTTGTAGTTGATTTTCAATGTAAAGGTGTGACCTTTATGAGTTTTTCCATTTTTCTTCTCACAGCCATACACTCTCTGTTTTTGCTGCCATAAAACAGAGCAACCAGCTCTTACACCCGTGAGTTTTCATACTTGGACACAAGTGAAGATTAATCTCTTCTCTTGTGATATTTGGTTCATATACTCTATCAATTCCAACACTTTATGCATAAATCAATTCTAACAACTACATTTTTGCATCAACAACCATATTAACAAAAAATACATATATAACATTATTACAAAAAAGTATTCTTACACATAATCTAGGTTTTGCGGTGGGACCGGAGTGCGAAATAGGCGAAGAATTCCCTGGAAAAATGTGTGAATGGCCTGAAGAGATTGGTATAGCAACCAATATCGGCGGAGTATGAAATATAAATGTTGGAAAAAAACCTTGGCGATACAGACAACCCACAAGAGTAAGAGTGACCATCCAAGAATAGGTAAGATGATTAGAAAAAGTATAACCACGCCAAGGCTCCCGGTACAGACTATAGCTTTGGGCATAATTCCACCATAAACATTTTCATTTGGCTGCCGCACTAGTTCGGCAGTCACCAGCAAAGTGCCATAGATAGCCAAAATGATACAAAAGATTGCCATTGTCGTAGGGTGCGTATCGAAGACTGAGGCATTCTTTCCTTCCTGTTTCAACTCCATCACAGCAATCAAAGCGACCATCAGATTAAGCATCAAAGCGATGCGTATCTTGGTGGTCGTTATTTTTGGTGGTCTTTCTTTTTAGCTGACTCCTCTTCCTCTCCTATTGATCGGAAGCATGCTCTTCCTGATCGGAAGCATGCAGCAGCGCCACGCCGGTTTAGAATTCGATTTTAAGGGCTAAGGCTCTCAAAAAAAAGTAGGATATCTCGCCCTTACAATCCCAGTCAGGCACCCTTAATTAAGAGAAGGGACTCCTTCCTAGAAAAAAAAAAGACAATTGCACCTTTTATGGTATAGTATTAGTAGCGCGTGAATTAACGTGTACCTTTTATAGTATGGTAGCGCGTGCATTTTATCGAATTTTTCTTCTCGACGTGCACCTTTTATAGTTTCGTAGAGCGTGAAGGCTCTCAAAAAAAAGTAGGATATCTCGCCCTTATCATCCCAGTCAGCACCCTTAATTAAGAGAAGGGATTCACGAATTTTTCTTCTCCAATTTTCTTAGTATGTTGTTTGAATTTTTTATTTGTGTGCGACGTCCACCTTTTATAGTATGGTAGCACTTGAATTTTATCTAATTTTTCTTCTCGACGTGCACCTTTTATAGTATGGTAGCGCGTGAAGGCTCTAAAAAAAGAAGGATATCTCGCCCTTATCATCCCAGTCAGCACCCTTAGTTAAGAGAAGGGATTCACGAATGCTCACCCTCCCTTAGTTAAGAGAAGGGATTCACGAATGTTCGCAAGGATTCACGAATGTTCTCGAATTTTAGTAAGCCCAACGCAACTTTATTCAATTTTTGTGTTTAGGTTTACTAATAGTATGGTCATAAAAAAGTAGGATATCTCGCCCTTATCATCCCAGTCAGCACCCTTAGTTAAGAGAAGGGATTCACGAATGCTCACCCTCCCTTAGTTAAGAGAAGGGATTCACGAATGTTCTCGAATTTTAGTAAGCCCAACGCAACTTTATTCAATTTTTCAATTTTTGTGTTGTGTTTAGGGATTAGGGGCTTACTTTATTAATATTGCAGAGTATTTTGTGTTTTTAGGGTCGCAGACCCTAATAATTCAGAGGATATATTATATTTTTATATTTGGTCGTGTAATGCTTATTATTTAAATCTTAAAGAAACTAAATTCATCGTTAATGTGGGACTTCTTATTAATTGAATACCGGTTTTTTTTTTTCTACTAATAATATACACCTTTACGCAAAAGCGTGATTTATTTATAAATTTGGATCATAATCTCTCTAATTTATTAACCATTTCTTCTACTACTAATACTATATACCCAAAAAGGTAGTCATATATATGTCCATTGATGAAGTCTGTCATCATAAACCGATACGTCCACATGTTTCCAATCCTTATATCATGAATATTCACAAAAAAAAAATCCTTATATCATGAATGAAATGCACTTGTTACAGTAAAAGTTTCATAAGCTCTCTACTTTTTTCTAGTGTCACTTAGCCAAAAACATATTTCCTTTTTCTTTTTTACAAAAAAAAAATGCTACTAAATTTTCCAATCCTAAAAATATATTTCTACAGGCCCTCTAATATTGACTATATTAAGTCCACTTTGCCCAAGGAAAACACAAAGGGAAAAAACTAAAAAGTATCTGAACGGAGCAAAAATTACAAGCCAAGTACCACAATTGAAATATATATATATATATATAACTAAGAATAGTTAATAGTACTTTCTTTGCACAAATGAATTTTCTTTAGTGGATATTATGTTTGCGACCAATATTTATAGGTCGTTTATTCATCAAAAAAAAAATTTTAACTCGTATACATTTTGACCATTTATTGATCCTTCGTGAAAACAACCATACATTGATGAATAAAGTAGTTGATTTTTCACAATAATAATAAAATAGAAAATAATATTTGGGTTTTGGGATTGTGCACTTAATTATTGGAATTCAAATTTATGAGTACTAATCTATTTTGTCCATTTATTCTGTGGAATAAATGTGGTCACAAGAATTGAACGTCCATATATATTTCATTGGAAACACATCGAAAAAAATAAATAAAATAATAATTTCTAGGCACTATATCAACCTTTTTAGTTGTCACATATCCATTTTATCTTCGTACCCAAACAGTTTTTTAAAGGAAGATAACAAACTAGGTTTTGGCCCTTTGAAAAAGTTACCGTTGCTCCTCATCGCCAGCATCTTTAGTTGAATTCGCTGGCGACAACAAAAGAGCGTGTCGTATCACACAACAACCCGGTATTTTATTATTTTTAAGAAAGTTGAATACCTTTATTTTTTACCTCTTAAAAAAAGTTATTTTTTGAACATTTTTATTAAAACTTTTCGGTTAAAAATTATTCCAGTCCTTGCTTCATCATAGTAGTTTAGTATTTTGACAGATGATGCTTACAAATGGTAGACAAGGCAACTACTTAAATTTTATTTTTAAACACAATAATTTTCAAGAAATATGGTTGTCAAAACAAGAGTACTAATAATTGTTAACAAATATTGTTTTAAAGACCAAAACAGTTGAATATTTGCTTCTTCTTCTTTTTTTGGGTAAATAAAACAGTTGAATATTCTGCTGTAAATTGCAATTACATGCATAAATATATACATGAATATGGTATATATAATAAAGAAGAATATCAAGTTCAAGACACATTTTATGGTTGGTAGTTCAATTGTAGTAATTAAACCGACCACATTGGACTAGATGTTGTGGAAGATTGGAAGCGGATTTAAATATTGAAAGGAGGAAAAAAAATAGCTTATGTTGATATGACTTTTACTTATCCTTACAAAGCAGGTTAATTAATTTTCCATGTTTTTGTATTCTTTCTATGGTGAATATGAGTCAGTAATCCTTACATGTTTCCAATCCTTATGTCATGAATGAAATGCACTTTTCACTAAGTAAGTTTGAAAACTTACACATATTTGTGTTTTTCTTAAAATCATGCTAGTCATAACATGTTCCCACCATGCATGCACACTGTTTTCATGATGACCCTACGTTATTATACTTGTAGATATTACAGATATGATGCCAAAACTGCTACTAAACAACATTCAAATTGGTGCGGGAGTGTAGAGCTAGCTTAGCTAAGAGACAGAGTGAGAAATGGAAGGAGACACAAGAGGAAATATGCAAAAACCATAGTTAGCATTTGGAATTGACTACTATAGTTACCAATTAAGGGATTCATGATCTATTTACCAAAAAAAAAAGGGATTCATGATTTTTTTAATTCATTATATAAAAATTATAATTTGGAGCAAAGCATAAACTAAGGAAATAGAGTTTCATTAAGAGTTTTGTTTAAAAGATACATGAGAGGATCATCTTAGTGCACAAATTAAATCAAGTCTATCAATTGACATTTTCCCATCAACACCCAAATGAACAAATATTCTTACATAGAAGCTTCATTTTTTTTTCTGTCTGGCGGGAGTGCCAATTAGGCGAGGCATTTCCTAGCAAAATTTGTGAATGGCATGAAATTGGTACGGTAGCCATAGATGGAGTATCACATCTTTGGTATGGTAGCCATAGACGGAGTAAACCACATTATATGTTCAGTCATTCATGAAGCCCTACCAAATATATGTACGTGGTCTTGTATGTTAATTTGGTAATTTTCATACTCTAAATGTCTTTAGTTATTTTCATGCACATTTTGTTTGTCATCATGGTACTCCTGAAGTACGTACTCCCTTATTATTTTAGAAAAACAACTCTGACACTCTCAAAATATATACTTTTTTATTATTTAAATAATACTATATAAATATAAATACTGATAGAGTATTAAATGATATTATTTAAATAATATGAGAGTACGTATTCTGGAATATCAGAGTTTTTTTCTAATTTTAGGACGTACGGTTTTAAACAAATAATCATTTTCATTTTCTATTTTCTCTGCTATTAAAAGCACTTTACGCCTTAAATAAAACAAAAATAATAATTAGCAACTACTAAGTAAGAGAACAAAGTTTGATAATGTGTACCAAAGATTGATATCGCTCAAGATGGACAATTCTTGCACAGAGGACTCAGTGGTGATGGTGGTCGATTAAATTAAAGAAAAGAAAATATATGCGTGATGGTAACATATTCAAAACCCACCACATCTGTAACTTTGGAACTGTTTATGAGTGACAGAAACCTAGTGGGCCCTTTTTTGACTAAGCGGTTGGTGGAAAAAAATGATACAGGTTCCGACAACAGTCTCTTTTATTTTCTAAAAAATTCTGTCTTAAGATCGAAAGGGTGAATGGGCCCTTTTCACGGAGCTTGTGCCGTGCTGAGATCGAAAGGGTGGTCTTGGATCCTAAGAGTACATATATAGAAATAAGAGATGTAGCTGTAACAATTGGATCAACAGACCATGGAAATTATTCAAATAGAGTTCATACAACTGAATTTATAAACAATCTCATCCTTACGTCAAACCAGTTGCCAATCCAATATATATTTCAATCAACACAGAAAAAAAGTTTATCATATCTTAAATTGAATAAAAGTCCCCAAATTTTATTCTTATAAGATAATTCTACCAAAGTCAAATGCACCATTTAGCATCCAATCATTTTCATTATCATTGCTCCATTACATATGATCATGAATACACTAATAAGTACATGATAATAATATTACCCAAAAAAAAAGTACATAATAATAACTTATTCTTAAAAAAAAAAAAAATTATATAATGACTCCATATCATAAACAATACACATACTAAAATCTGGAAGATATAAACTCAAATGAAAAACACTGGGTCATAAATTACAAATCAAATAAAACATTGTTGCATCCTAATCATGCATGCATGCAAAGCAAAAGAGAGTGCTACGTGCCCCCAAAAAGCAGTCATATGTCAATTGATGAAGTCTCTCATAAACCAATAAGTCTTCTTTCGAATGTTACGTAGCCAAAAAAATACTTGTTTCTTCTTATCTACAAGCAAACATACTTACCTGATCAAAAGTTAAACATATACAGTTGTGCCCACAAAATCATGCTAGTAAAAAGATGTTCACATAAATGCACAATGATTTCATGATCATTCTAGCTATCGTATTATAAAATCCCGTTGATTTTCAATGTAAAAGTGTGACCTTTATGAGTTTTTCCTTTTTTCTTCTCACAGCCATATACTCTCTGTTTTTGCTGACAGAAAACAGAGCAGCCAGCTCTTACACCCGTGAGTTTTCATACTTGTACATAAGTGAAGATTAATCTCTTCTCTTGTGATATTTGGTTCAAATACTATATCAATCCCAACACTTTATATGCATAAATCAATTCTAACAACTACATTTTCCCATCAACAGCCATATTAACAAAAAATACATATATAATAAAGTATTCTTACACATAAACTCGGTTTTTCTGTGTGACCGGAGTGCGAATGAGGCAAGGGATTCCCCGGAAAAATGTGTGAATGGCCTGAAGAGATTGGTATAGTAACCAATATCCGCGGAGTATGACATATAATTGTTGGAAAAAAACCTTGGCGATACAGACAACCCACAAGAGTAGGAGTGACCATCCGAGAATAGGTAAGATGATTAGAAAAAGTATAACCACGCCAAGGCTCCCAGTACATAGTATAGTATTGGGCATAATTCCACCATAATCATTTTCATTTGGCTGCCGCACAAGTCCGGCTGCCACCAGCAAAATGCCATAGATCGCGAAAATGACACAAAGAATTGCCATTTTTATGGGGTGCGTATCGAAGACTGAGGCATTCTTTCCTTCCTGTTTCAACTCCATCACAGCAATCAAAGCGACCATCAGATTAAGCAACTTCAACTTCATCCTCTAAGTTCCTCTAAGTACTAAGTTATTATTAGTAAATATTGCAAACCCAATAACAAAAGTTTCGTAGGAAACCGGAGCAGGCTATGACACAAAAGATTTTAGTTGTTAAGAGATTCTATTCGGAACTACTATATATACGTCAGGGTCCACCACCATATCTTTGATCGCTTGGCAAATTAGTGTTGTGTAAAGAACAGTAAGAATATTCCACCACCATATCTTTGATCGCTTGGCAAATTAGTGTTGTGTAAAGAACGGTAAGTATTACACCACCTTGTGTTTGATCGCTTTACAAATAAGTGTTTAATATTTGTTAACAATTATTATTACTTTTTTTTTTACCTCTTAAAAAAAGTTGTTTCTTTAACATTTTTATTAAAACTTTTCTGTTAAAAATTATTCCAGTCCTTGCTTCATCATAGTAGTTTAGTATTTTGACAGATGGTGCTTACAAATGGTAGACAAGGCAGCTACTTAAATTTTATTTTTTAAACACAATAATTTTCAAGAAATATTGTTGTCAAAACAAAAGTAATAATAATTGTTAACAAATATTGTTTGAAAAAGACCAAAACAATTGTATATCTGCTGTAAATTGCAATTACATGCAAAAATATATACATGAATAAGGTATATATAATAAAGAAGAATCTCGATTGTAGTAATTAAACCGACCACATTGGAGTAGATGTTGTGGAAGATTGGAAGCTGATTTAAATATTAAAAGGAGACAAAGAAAAAAAAAAAGAAAAAAGAAAAGCCGTATGCTGGTATGACTTACTTATCCTTACAAAGCAGGTTAATTTTCCATGTTTTTGTTTTCTTTTCTGGGTGAATATGAACCAATACTTCTTACACGTTTCCAGTCCTTCTATCATGAATGAAATGCACTTGTCACTAAATAAGTTTCAAAACTTACACACGTTGTAGATCACCGCTGATATTTTTGATATTTATTTGTCTTGTATGTTCGTTTGGTAATTTTCCTACTCTAAATGTCTTTATTTATTTTCATGCACATTTTGTTTGTGATCATGGTACACATTATTATTTATTATCATTATTCAAGTTTTCTTATACATAATATACTTTGAGAGCAGGTTAGTGTTTCTAGGAGAGTTTTTATAAGAGAGAATTAATATTCGTTGCAATAATATTTTAATTGACTAGGTTCCTTCTTATTTTAATTTTAGGTTAATTATATTTATCATTCATATATTTTAGGTGTTGTGTCAATATGGTCCTTACACTTTTAATTTGAACAATTATAACCCTTACACTTTTCAATAAAATTAAATAAATTTTTCTGTTAAAATTTTCTCACATTAAAGTCCAAATAAATATTTAGGTGGAATTTTTTATTATTATTTTTTAAAAACTCATCCTATTAAATAAATTTTTCACCTCCTTAGTTAAAAAAGGATAAGGAAAATTTTCGTCTAGATATTTATTTGGACTCTGATGTGATATAATTTATCAAATTTAAAAAAATATTTTAACAAAATTATTTATTTGATCTTATTAGAAAATATAAATATTTAATTATTTAAATTAAAAATATAAAAAACATATTAATATAACATTCAAAATATAAAAATATAAAAGATGATAAATATAATTAACCCCTTAATTTCAACTTTCCGCACGTTGGATTATTTTCCACTGGACTATTTTCCATCTAGGCTAAATGTGTAATTTCATGCCCAACCCAACTGAGGTGTTGGACCATTTTTCATCTAGGCTACATGTGTCATTTGAAGCCCAACCCACATGTGTCGTTCTAAGCCCAACCCAGCTGAGTTCCATCCAAGCAACATGTGTCTTTCCAAGCCCAACCCAACTGAGGTGCTGGCTATTTTCCATCTAGGCTACATGTGTCATTCCAAGCCCAAGAGTGTCGCGCAACAACCTTTCTTTAAAAGAAAATTAGCATTATTGTATCCTAAAATAAACGTTTAAGCCTTATTATTTAAGCTTTATCATATTCATCCAGTGTTAGGATCATTTTGACTCTGTGAGTCAAATAAAAATACAGAATACAAAAAAATCCAACTTTAACAACCTCAAAATCTAGTTGTTGCGGACAAAAAGCCTACCAATAATTATTCACATTTTTATTATATATATTAATTGATCCGTTATTCTTCACTAAATTAATTTTTACATTTATTTTCTTTAAAAAAATTGTGTTAGATGATCCACGTTCGAGTGGTTGAAAAATATTGTTCTTATTCCAGAGCAAAGTTGCTTGCTGTTACTTTATACCCATTGGTCACTTTGTGCGGTTTTCCTTAATTTTCTTTCTTGGTAAATGGTTTTCCTTCATTTGTTTCTTTAGACAAAGAAGTGTTTGAAAAAAGCATCGTGAATCTCCATCCTAAATCTGAGCCTAGCGTTGAGTTTTGGTTTGTAATTAATCAGCTATTTGAATATAATAATTAATTATTTATTAAAAAAAAATCTCAACTCTTTTTATTTGTTTATTCAATTAGGATTGAGTCTATTCTTATAGTTAGACATTTATGTAGTAGATCGTTATTTAAAAAGCTTTATATTTCACGTATTAGAGCCAGAGATATATAGCAGCAGGTTGATCCCTCTTAATTTCTAATCTCGCTGATGGCGTCCTCATTGGAATTACAAGAAGAAAACTTCAGTTATGCCATGCAGCTGGTGTCTTCGTCGGCGCTGTCAATGTCCCTCAAATGCGCAATCGATCTTGGCGTTTTCGACATCATAGCCAAAGCAGGTCCAGGAGCCAAGCTCGGCCCATCAGAGATTTCTGCCAACTTGCCAATAACCAACAACCCAGACGCACCCTCCATGTTGGACTGCACTCAGGCTCTTGGCCAACCACTCTGTGCTCAGCTGCTCTGTCATTGAAGAAAATGGCTTTGATTTCCACAGGCTATACGGTCTTCTTCCAGTGTCCAAGTTTTTTGTGACCAACAAAGATGGTGTTTCGTTGTGCCCCTTGATGTCTCTGACCCAAGACAATGTCTTCTTAGCTAGCTGGTAATGTATACTTATGGTCTCTCTAATAGCTACAGTAATCAATCTTGTAGCTAAATTAATTGCTTTAATATATATATATATATATATATATATATATATATATATATATATTATGTTAATGTAGGTCTCAACTAAAAGATGTGATAGTTGAAGGAGGAATTCAGTTTAACAGGGTATATGGAATGCACTCCTTTGGGTACGCAGGGGTAGACTCCAGGTTTAATCAAGTTTTTAACACTGCAATGTCCAATATGACTAGTATTTTTTTTTTTTTTGGTGAATAATAGATGGATTAAGCACAAAAAAAACAGCTGAAGCTGATTACACAAAAAGACAGCAATCCATAACATCCTATAGAATTTGCTGCTGCAAAACCAAGGGGATAGAGTCCCTCCTTACATCAAAGTTACTAAAAACAAAAGAGTTAGACAAAGTAAATTTTGCTGCTGGATCAGCAAGCACGTTCTGGCTTCTGCTTATCCAGAACAAATTCCACGGTCTCCCAAAGAAATTACAACTAATATTCATAGCTTCATTAAAAGTAGACCAGGCACCTGGAGCTCTGCTACTATTAATCTCCTTCACCAGTAGCGGTGAATCACTAAACCAGTATATCTTCGTCCAATTCTCCTTTAAAGCCAGGTTGGAGGCCCACTCCAAGGCCTTCATCTCAGCAACGAACGGAGGCATGACTGCAATTAAACAACCATATGACTAGCATTGTTATAAAGAAGATGCTTCAAGCTTACATCCAACTAGCAGCTGCTATCGCTGCCTCCGCTAGGATCCATATGTACCCTTATATCTCAAGAGAGGACTGCTACTACACGGACACGGACTCAGTTGTGCTTGGTCAGCCACTACCTGATGAAGTGGTTTCTTCTTCTGTCTTAGGTAAGTTTAAGCTAGAGGACAGAGTCGTGAAAGGATACTATTTAGCACCGAAATCATATTTCTACACCACAAAAGAAGGAAAAAATGTACTCAAGTACAAGGGACCGGCGAAAAACCAGGTTGATACGCAGGGTTTTGATGAACCCAATATTAAGCGGCTGGTTGATGTTGGTGGTGGTTTCGGAGTGACTCTTAACTTAATCACTGAAACTAACCCACATATCAAGGCTATTAATTTCGACTTGCCAAATGTTGTACAACATGCCCTTTATTATCCAGGTATATGCATATATATATATATATATATATAATGATCATCATCGGTTTATTAATTAATTAATCAGCTCTATCTTCTCTTAATTTGGTTTGAATTTTTCTAAAAGTACGTACTTAACGGAGAGCTACATGTGAGTACATATATTATATATATATATATATAGAGGAGTGTTATTACGGGTGATGTCGCCCATATTATGGTGGGCGACAACAGCCCGATTCTCTTTTTCTTTTTTTTGCATATATATATAAAATATATAAATATACAAAGAAAGTAAAAAAAATTTAAAAAAAAGTATAAAAAGTATAAAAATATATATAAAAAGCATAATAAAGTATGAAAAAATAGAAAAAAATAATATAAAAAATAGAAAAAACATATAAAAAATGAAAAATATGAAAAAAAAAAAAAAGCAAAAAAAGAAGAGGGGAATTGGACTGGTGTCGCCCATAATAACATTCCCCTCTCTCCCTCTCTCTCTCTATATATATATAATATGTTGCATATATGCAGGGGTTGAACATGTAGGAGGAAATATGTTTGCGGGTGCACCGAGAGGGGATGCCATTTTTATGAAGGTGATTTATGTTTTGAAATAAATTAAACCTGCTTAGCATATTATTAAATATTACTGATAAATTATTAAGATATGTTAAGTAGATAATATATATATATGCACGTATGTATACATAAATACACTGATGCGTGCATGTAATTAATTGTGTAGTGGATTCTTCACGATTGGAGCGATGAGAAATGCACAGAGCTTTTGAAAAATTGCTATAAAGCTATTCCAGAAAATGGAAAGGGGATTGTCATCGAAGCAGTTGTTCCAATTATGCCAGAGACAAGCGGTGCTGCGAAAAGCATTGGTCATCGCAATGCCTTTATGATGACTCAACACCGTGGAGGGAAGGAGAGGAGCAAACAAAAATTTCTAAGCCTGGCTACTTGTGCAGGATTTAGTGGTATTAGATTTCAATGTTATGTTTATAATTTTTGGGTAACGGAGTCGTTTAAATAAAACGTTACACGAATTCACCAAAAATGAATAATAATAATAATAATAATAAATAAACGTTACACCATTTAATATTGGTTGACCTAATTGTGATTGTAATCTTCAATATTGTATTTGTAATATTATGATGTAAGCCTCTTTTTGAGGCTTTCTTATTCACAAAAAAATATATATATATATATATATATATATATATATGATGCAGGGGCATACTGAAAATTTGGGGGTGGACCTATGTGTACTGGCCCCGAAGTAGGCAGCTCATCCATTGGAGTGCCCAATGAATTCCTAAGAGACTCCTTGAAATAAGGGCCTAAACGAGTAGCGCTCGGGGTGGATGCCTGTGTTTGATTTGAGTGATGTTTAAAGGGGTTGATTGTGCCTCTCCTATCAGTTGTAACTTTTGAGAAGAATGGTTGCGTCACTTCTACATTAGTTGGTATCAGAGCTTGAACTTTCAAGTTCAAGTCATAGTAGGGGCATTTACTTTCCAATATGAAAGCTAACCACTTCCTTCCTTTATTGAGGAAGGCTTTTTTCAACCTTTATGTCGGGACCTTTTTAGTGGAAATAAAAAAACCTCCACCATTCAAGCGAGTTTAGTAACAAGTCCTAGTAGGGGCATTTTTCAAAGGAAGGGAGAAGTTCTAGTAGGGGCATTTTTCAAAGGAAGGGAGAATGATGTAAGGGCATGCTTAAAACTTATGGATGGACCTATGTGTACTGGGCCCCGAAATAGGCCCGAATGTAGGATGGAGAGTGAGACCAACGAGTTAGTATAGGATATAGAAAAAAGGGAACCAGATAAGGAATGGTCAAGCCTTTCCAATATGAAAGCTAACCTCTTCCTTCCTTTATCGAGGAAGGTTTTTTTCAACCTTTACGCCGGGACTTCTTTAACGGAAATAAAAAAGCCTCCACCATTCAAGTGAGTTTGCTTCCGAGCCTAGTAGCTAACTAAGTATTTACTAGTAACAAGTCCTAATAGGGGCATTTTCCAAAGGAAAGGAGAAGTTCTAGCAGGGGCATTTTCCAAAGGAAGAGAAAATGATGTAGGGGCATGCTTAAAACTTGGGGATGGGCCTATGTATACTGGGCTCTGAAGTAGGCCCAAATGTAGGATGGAGAGTGAGACCAGCGAGTTAGTATAGGATACAGAAAAAAGGGAACCATAAGGAATGGTCAAGCCTTTCCAATATGAAAGCTAACCTCTTCCTTCCTTTATTGAGGAAGGCTTTTTTCAACCTTTACGCCAGAACTTTTTTAACGGAAATAAAAAAGCCTTCACCTTTCAAGTGAGTTTGCTTCCGAGCCTAATAGCTAACTAGGTATCTACTAGTAACAAGTCCTAGTAGGGGCATTTTCCAAAGGAAGGGAGAAGTCCTAGTAGGGGCATTTTCCAAAGGAAGGGAGAAGTCCTAGTAGGGGCATTTTCCAAAAGAATGGAGAATGATGTAGGGGCATGCTTAAAACTTGGAGATGAGCCTATGTGTACTGGGCCTCGAAGTAGGCTCGGGCTCATTCATTGGAGTGTCCAATAAATTGTAAGGGACTCCTCAAAGTAAGGGTCCAAATGAGTAGTGTTCAGGAAGGAGGCCCGTGTTTGGTCCTGGATAATATTTAAAGAGGTTGATTGCGCCTCTCTTATCAAGAGCAATTTTTAGGAGAATGGTTGCATCACTCCCACATTAATATATATATATATATATATATATATATATATATATTGGTTGCCATAATCGAGCCACTCCTTCCTTCTTAAAATAATAAAGTTTCTCATTGTGCTACCTGCACATTATTTTCAATTACTAGTTCTTTTCTACCTGATCTTTTAATTCCAAGTTTAAACGTGATTGTCCAAATTGTTATTTTTAAGAAAGTTGAATATCATTTTTTTTTTTTTACATCTTAAAAAAGTTTATTTTTTTTAACATTTTTATTAAGACTTTTCTGTTAAAAATTATTCCAGTCCTTGCTTAGGAGTTTAGTCTTTTGACAGATGACGCTTACAAATGGTAGACAAGGCAACTACTTGACAAACTATTAAGCAAGAGAACAAAGTTCGATAATGTGTATCAAATGGTGAATCATCCTTCTCTGGTTGATACACTGGAGCAACGTCATTAATAAAATCGGTTGATTTTCATCGCTAAAGATGGACAATTCTTGCACAGAGGACTCAGTAGTGATGGTAGTCGATTAAATTAAAGACAAGAAATATATCAAAAAACCCACCACATCTGTAACTTTGGAACTGTTTATTTGTGACAGAAACCTATGGGGCCCTTTTTTGACTAAGCGGTAGGTGGAAAAAAATGATATAGATTCCGACGACGGGGTATTTTATTTTCTAAAAAATTCTGTCTTAGTCTTCATTAGTTTATTTGTTATGGGTTCACAGCCATGGCTCTGAACCCATAACAACGATGGTGGATTACACAACGGAGTTGTTGTCGACAGCTTATACTTTTCACTGAGCTTCTGCCGTGCTGAGACCGAAAGGGTGCTCTTGGATCCATATCCTAAGAGTACATATATAGAAATAGCGATCTAGCTGTAACATTTGGATCGACAGAGCATGGAAACTATTCAAATAGAGTTCATACAATTGAATCTATAAACAATCTGATCGTTACTTCAAACCAATTGCCAATCCAACGTATGTTTTAATCAATACAGAAAAAAGTTTATCATCTCTTAAACTGAATAAAAGTCCAAATTGTATACTTAGAAGGTAATTCCACCAAAGCCAAATGCACCAATTAGCATCAATCATTTTCATTATGATCATTGCTCCATTACCTGAAATGATCATGAATACACTAATAAGTACACGATAATAATATTACCCAAAAAAAAAAGTACATGATAATAGCTTATTCTTTAAAAAAAAAATCACATAATATATATAAAAAATTACATAATAATTCCATATCATAAACATTACACGTACTAAAATCTTGTAGATATAAACTCAAATGAAAAACACAGGGCCATAAATTACAAATCAAATAAAACATTGTTGCATCCTAATCATGCATGCATGCAAAGCAAAAAAGAGTGCTTCATGCCCCAAAAAGTAGTCATATGTCCATTGATGAAGTCTCTCATAAACCAATAAGTCTTCTTTCGATTGTTACTTAGCCAAAAAATTACTTGTTTCTTCTTATCTACAAGCAAACATACTTACCTGATCAAAGGTTAAACATATATAGTTGTGCCCAAAAAATCATGCTAGTAAAAAGATGTTCACATGAAAGCACAATGATTTCACGATCATTCTAGCTATCTTATTATACTTATAAACATGATTACAAAACCTCTAGTTAACAACAATAAAATTGATGCATAAGCATGGAGCTGAGAGACAGAGTCAGAAAGCGTATTATAGGAAACAGAGTTTCATTGGAGTTTTGTTCAAAAACCAGAGCATCAACTTTATGCATAAATCAATTCTAACAATTACAGCTTCCCATCAACAGCCATATTAACAAAAAATACATGTATAATATTATTAAAAAGTATTCTTACACATAAACTCGGTTTTGCTGTGTAACCGGAGTGGGAATTAGGCAAGGAATTCCCCGGCAAAATGTGTGAATGGCCTGAAGAGATTGGTATAGTAACCAATATAGGCGGAGCATGACATATAAATGCTGAAAAAAAACCTTGGCGATACAGACAACCCACAAGAGTAAGAGTGACCATCCGAGAATAGGTAAGATGATTAGAAAAAGTATAACCGCGCCAAGGCTCCCGGTACAGAGTATAGCTTTGGGCATAATTCCACCATAATCATTTTCATTTGGCTGCCGCACTAGTTCGTCTGCCACCAGCAAAATGCCATAGATGGCGAAAATGACACAAAAAAATTGCCATTGTTGTGGGGTGCGTATCGAAGACTGAGGCATTCTTGCCTTCCTGTTTCAACTCCATCACAGCAATCAAAGCGACCATCAGATTAAGCAACTTCAACTTCATCCTCTAAGTTATTATTAGTAAATATTGCAGAGTATTTGTGGAAATTTGATCTTTTCGTAGTAGAGTATTCGGACGCTTTTTGTTAGAGTACATTTATGAAACGAAATTTGTAAGTTTTTTTCATAGGATGAATATATTCCATCCAATATTGATCTTTTTGTAGTAGAGTATCCTTCATAGGATGAATATATTCAATATTGAATATATATATATATATATATTTTTGTAGAGCTTCGCATTTTTGGCTTTTTGTTTAAGTATATTTGTGAAACGAAATTTGTAAATTTTATATTCAATATTGAATATATTTATCTTTTTGTAGAGCACTCTTCGCATTCTTAGCTTTTAGGATCCAAGCACGTGGCGATCGCGGACCCTAATAATCCAAGAGCATACATTATATTTGATCCAACCTTAATCGTGTAAAGCTTATTATTAAAACCTTAAAGAAACTAAATTCATCGCCCATGTGGGAACTTCTTATTAATTGAATCCCCGTTTTTTTTTTTTTTTCTTCTTCTTCTTTTCAAGTACTAATAATATACAACTTTACGCAAAAGCGTGATTCATTTATAAACTTGAATCAATAATCTCTCTAATTTATTAACCATTTCTTCTACTACTAATACTATATACCCCATTCATAAAAAAAAAAAAAAATACTATATACCCCAAAAAGGTAGTCATATATATGTCCATTGATGAAGTCTGTCATCATAAACCGATGCATCCACATGTTTCCAATCCTTATATATCATGAATGAAATGCACTTGTTACAGTAAAAGTTTCATAAGCTCTCTACTTTTTGTCTTTCTAGTGTTACTTAGCCAAAAACAAATTTCCTTTTTCTTTTTTACAAAAATAAAAATAAAAAAATGAAATGCACTTGTTACATAAAATAAATGCTCTCATGTACGCACTATCATTTCATTATCGTACTACCTATATCTTATTATACTTACAAGTATGATTACAAAACGGCTAGTTAACTACATCAACATTGATGCATAAGCATGGAGCTCGGAGATAGAGAGTGAGAAGGGGCTAGAATTAAAGGGGAGGATATACAAAAAGGAATTAATGGGGATAACTTTAAAAAAAATAAAAATGCAAAAGCCATATTCTACTGTGTGTAATTGCAAAAAAAAAAATGCTACTAAATTTTCCAATGCTAAAAATATATTTCTACAAGGCCCTCTAATATTGACTATATTAAGTCCACTTTGCGCAAGGAAAAACACAAAGGGAAAAAACTAAAAAATATTTTAACTGAACAAAAATTACAAGCAAGTACCACAATTGAAATATATATATATATATATATATATATAATTATTTTTATTTTATAAAAAAAATGATCTTGATGATCTCATCAGTTTAGAATTGTATTAGGAGATGAGACTTTATTACTACTCCACCTTTACAACCCTTTAGAATTCTAAAATAGTAAGTCCACTTCCATAATAATTCTCTCTCCACCCAGCATTTAGTAAGATTGAGTAGAAAATAGTTAATAGTACTTTCTTTGCACAACTGAATTTTCTTTAGTGGAGATTATGTTTGCAACCCATATTTATAAAAAGTATTTGAGTACGTCTTGAGATTGTGCACTTAATTATTGGAATCCAAATTTATGAGTACTAATCCATTTTGTACGTCAACCGGAGCAACGTCGTTAATAAAACCGGTTGGTGTTCATCGCTCAAGAAGGACAACTCTTGCACAGAGGACTCAGTAGTGATGGTAGTCGATTAAATTAAAGAAAAGAAAATATATTCAAAAACCCACCGCATCTGTAACTTTGGAACTGTTTATGAGTGACAGAAATCTAGTGGGCCCTTTTTTTTCTTTTTTACTAAGCTGTAGGTGGAAAAAAATGATGTACGCTTTCGCTCAATCAGGTCAGCCCCCTCTTGGCCTCCTCCAATGCAATACCATCTTCTCCATCAGGCTTTGACCTACAAAAACCTCAAATCCCTACCCACCGGCGTGAACGATGGTGGAGTTTGTGTTCGACGGAATTCAAATAACACGACGGAGTTGTTGTCGACGGCTTATACTTTTCACGGAGCTTGTGCCGTGCTGAGATCGAAAGGGTGCTCTTGGATCCTAAGCGTGCATATATAGAAATAAGAGATGTTGTAATAATTGGATCAACAGCGCATGGAAATTATTCAAATAGAGTTCATACAACTGAATTTATAAACAATCTCATCCTTACTTCAAACCAATTGCCAATCCAATATATGTTTTAATCAATACAGAAAAAAGTTTATCACGTCTTAAACTGAATAAAAGTCCAAATTATATACTTAGAAGGTAACTCTACTAAAGCCAAATGCACCAATTAGCATCCAATCATTTTCATTATGATCATTGCTTCCTTACCTAAAATGATCATGAATACACTAATAAGTACATGATAATAATATTATCCAAAAAAAAATACATGATAATAACTTATTCTTTAAAAGAAAATTACATAATAACTTTATATCATAAACAATACACATACTAAAATCTTGTAGATATAAACTCAAATGAAAAATACTGGGCCATAAATTACAAATCAAATAAAACATCTTTGCATCCTAATCATGCATTCATGCAAAGCAAAAAAGAGTGCTTCATGCCCCAAAAAGTAGTCATATGTCCATTGATGAAGTCTTTCATAAACCAATAAGTCTTCTTTGAGAGTGTTACGTAGCCAAAAAAAAAATACTTGTTTCTTCTTATCTACAAGCAAACATACTTACCTGATCAAAAGTTAAGCATATATAGTTGAGCCCACAAAATCATGCTAGTAAAAAGATGTTCACATGAAAGCACAATGATTTCATGATCATTCTAGCTATCTTATTATACTTATAAATATGATTACAAAACCTCTAGTTAGCAACAATAAAATTGATGTATAAGCATGGAGCTAAGAGACAGAGAAAGAGAATTATAGGAAACCTTTCATTGGAGTTTTGCCATAAGCATGCAAAGTATAGTATTTTGTGGAAGATTGGAAATCCCACCCCTCCCTCCCAAAGCATCGCTTTCTCATTGCGTTCGCGTTCTTTGCTTACGTGGTTGTTTCGCTTTCTCATCGCGCCCTTAGCTTTTAGCTTATGTGATCAGAGAGCTTCGCTTTTTTAGCTCATGGGATCATAGCACGACCCAAGTAATCCAAAAGCATACATTATATTTGATCCAACTTTAATTGTGTAATGCTTATTATTAAAACCTTAAAGAAACTAAATTCTTCCTCCATGTGGGAACTTCTTATTAATTGAATACCTTCTTCTTTTTCCCTTTTTTTTTTCTTTTCTTTCTTTTTTTTTTTTGCATTTTTTCTATTACTAATAATATACAGCTTTACGCAAAGGCGTGATTCATTTATAAACTTGAATCACCAGTCTCTCTAATTTATTAACCATTTCTTCTATGACTAATAATATATACCCAAAAAAGGTTGTCATATATATATATATATATATATATATATATATATATATATATATATATGTATATATATATATATAGATCCATTGATGAAGTATGTCATCATAAACCAATACATCCACATGTTTCCAATCCTTGTATCATGAATGAAATGCACTTTTCACAATAAAAGTTTCATAAGCTGTCTACTTATTGTCTTTCTAGTGTTAGCCAAAAAACATATTTCCTTTTTCTTTTTTACAAAAAGACACATGAAGTGCACTTGTTACAAAAAAAAAATAAATGCTCTCATGTATGCAGTGTCATTTCATTATCATACTACCTATATCTCATTATATTTATAAGTATGGTTACAAAACTGCTACTTAACTACATTAACATTGATGCATAAGCACGGAGCTAGGAGACAGAGTGTGAGAAGGAGCTTGAATTAAAGGGGAGGATATACAAAAAGGAATTAATGGAGATAACTTTTAAAAACAAAAAACAAAAAACAAAAATGCAAAAACCATATTCTACTGTGTGTAAATGCAAAAAAATGCTACTAAATTTTCCAATGCTAAAAATATATTTCTACAAGGCTCTCTAATATTGACTGAATTAAGTCCACTTTGCGCAAGGAAAACACAAAGGGGAAAAACTAAAAAATATCTGGACTGAGCAAATATTACAAGCCAAGTACCACAATTGAAAAAAAATATATATATATAAAAAAACTAAGAATAGTTAATAGTACTTTCTTTGCACATCTGAGTTTTCTTTAGTGGAGATTATGTTTGCAACCAATATTTATAGGTCGTTCATTACTTTACTCGTATACATTTTGCTCACTTATTGATCCTTACGTTGATGAATAAAGTAGTTGATTTTTCACAATAATAATAAAATAAAAAATAATATTTGGATATTGGGATTGTGCACTTAATTATTGGAATCCAAATTTACGAGTACTAGCCCATTTTGTCCATTTATTCTGTGGAATAAATATGGCTATCGTATCTATTTCGTTGAAAACACACCAAAAAATAAAAAAAAATTTAATTAATTTCTAGGCACGGTATCAACGTTTTTAGTTGTAACACATCCATTTTATCCTTCATGCCCAAACAGTTTTTATAATGGGAGAGATGGAAGGTGCATTTTATTTTATTTTTTATAACATTTATACTGGGAAAACAAAGCAACAAGGAATAGAGCCACCAAGGGCCCCACAAGATTTAAAAGTGGGCCCAGGGGATTTTTAAACTTGAGCGCTTTTCGTATCACATTCACAAAAATTCCCATACAAAATATTTATGCAGTACATAGCCCGTAGCCGAGACCAACAGAATTTTGCTTGATGGGCACTGTGGGCCGATTTTATTGGGCCCATTTTAGATAGGCTCAGCAGGAAGATAACGGACTAGGTTTTGGACCTTCGAAAAAGTTACCGTTTCTCCTCATCGCCAGCCGCAGCATCTTTAGTTGAATTCGCTGGCGACAACAAAGAGAGTGTCGTATCACGCAGACGCCCTGCATTTATTATTTTTTAAGAAAGTTGAATACCTTTAACTTTTAAACATTCTTATTAAAACTTTTCTGTTAAAAATTATTCCAGCCCTCGCATCATCAGAGTAGTTTAGTATTTTAACAGATGATGCTTACAGATGGTAGACAAGGCAACTACTTGAGTTTTATTTTTAAACACAATAATTTTTAAAAAATATTGTTGTGGAAACTAAAGGAATAATAATTGTTAACAAATATTCTTTTAAAGACCAAAACAGTTGATATATCCGCTTCTTTTTCTTTTGGTAAATAAAATAGATAAATTTTTATTTTAAAATTAATTGAGCATATGATGAATTATTCAAAATAAAAAAATTAATTTTATCTTGAATTAATATTTATTTTTTTATTACATTATATAAATTTATTTTAAAATTACTTTTATTTGATATAGAAAAAGTAATTTTTTATTCTCTTGACAAGTGATTGCTATCATGAATTAATCAAATTATTATTTTTAATAATTATTATTTTAAATGATTATTATTATGCTCTATCGATGAATTAGCAGGATGGTGCAGGTACCGATGGAACTTGGTGCCTTGTGTCATTTTTGGTAAATTTGGTGCCTTTGTGTCATGACACAAGCAATTCATCCAACACTCTCTGCACTTCTTCGTAAAACTAAATTAGTATATAAAATTCTAGATTTGTGCAGGTAAGTGTGTGATCTGGAGAAATCTTATAAGAGGTTGGGAAAGTTCTAAATCCACTGCTCTCCGCCATCGAATTAAATATATATTAGCCGTTTGATTGAATATTATACATCTATAAATAAAGAGAGATTCTCATTTGACTAAATCATTCAAAATTATTATAAAAAACTCTCTTCAAATTTTCTTTATTAAGCTACATGTGAGAATATTAGTGTAACTTGTATTATAATAGAACACTATATTTGAAAATTGTTTTTATTTTTGTTTTTGTCTTAATAGACTTGAGTTTGATATTTATTATAAATATTTATTTAAAAAATAAAAGCGCACTTCAACTTAATAAAAAGATCTGCACCCAAAGACCCAAAATCCAATGCAAAAAATAAAAACCCAGCTCAGCCTAAAAGTCCAAAAAATAAAAACCCAGCCCAACCAAAAAGGGCCATTGGCAAAAAAAAATAAAGCCCATCCAAAAAGGCCCTCACCCAAAAACCCAAAACCCAATGTAAAAAATAAAACCGCCCAGCCAAAAAGGCCGGAGTTGGCAAATAAAAACCCAGCTCAGCCTAAAAGTCCAAAAAATAAAAACCCAGCCCAACAAAAAAGGGGCATTGGCAAAAAAATAATAAAGCCCAGTAAAAAAAATATTGGCCCATCCAGATCTCAACTCTGCGATCAAAGTCCAAAAAATCAGCCCAACCAAAAAGGGTCATAAAAAAAATAAAACCTAACTTGGCCCATGCAGGTCTCGAACCTGCGACCTTCGCGTTATTAGCACGACGCTCTAACCAACTGAGCTAATAGGCCACATAAAAATGTTTTAAAACTATACTATATAAAACTTATAAATTCTTGTAACTCTCCATTCCCCCATGGTATATGTTCATGAAATCCAACCAATTAACGTGCTCTTTTTTCTTTTTTTTTTTGGAAGTATTTTATGTGATTTTATTATTATTATTTTATATATCAGTAACAATGGTACAATAATTGAAGGCTAGTGCATAAATTGTGTCAGAAAAACTAATCTTTCGAGTTTGTTTTGGTGTCTCACTCAAAACCACAGCCATCATGAAATGAAAAAGAACTAGTTGTAAAGTTGAAATATATATGTCCCAAAAGCTGTCTCAGCGCCTCGTAGAGAGCAACAAAGATTTTATGACTTGTTATTTTATTAAAAATAAAAAATAAAATTATAAGAAGATGACAAAGATGTATCCAGCAATAGAAAATTATACAAATTTGATAGATCATGGAAAAGGAAAAAAGACAATGATACATGAGGAGTACATGCATTATTATTGTTATTGAAATTTAAGAAATAATTTGGGACCGTATAAATATATGTCATATCTCCTATAAATGCCACATTGGGTAAAATAAAATAAAGTAATTATAGGACCACAGTGATAATTTTTCTATTTTTTCTAGATCTAAAGTCTCGGAGGTTATCGTTTGATGTACATATGAAATACATTTTTTAACATATATCTAATTAAGTTTGAGTTTTATTATTGTCACATTAATTACCATTCATTAGAAGAGCCTCTCACCCTAACAATGTTAATTTAACAGACCATATTAGCAAAATTATTTTAATTTGATAGAGATGTGGCTTGGCTCATGTTTATAAAGGACAGCATCGAACAGTCATATCTCCCATAAATGCCATATGAGCCCACAATACCAAGCTTTTTGTCTCCCTCTCCCTTTTGCTTTCTTTTTCTTCTTTAACAAGCTTTAGCTTATATAACGATTTTTAATCAATTCAACTTCTCTATGTTTAGTATACATAATATATATATATATATATATATATATACTTATTGACTTGCAAGTTTGTAGCTTATATTAAGCTTTAATATTTAGGTCAATATTTAATACATTCACTTTTGTCGACTACGCTATTCTTTTGCCGGATATAATTTATGAAAGTTGGGCATGGATGATGATGAATGATGATGGTGTCTATTTTTACTTGAATTTCCTAAGAAAACGTAATCATTTTTCACATTAAGTATTTACAAGATTTAAGGCGCTTACCGTTGAGATGTTCAATAAAAAATAATGTCTCACTGCATGTGCATCTTATATGCTTTTCATTAAAATTAAAATAAGTCTATATATTTTAAGAGTGAATCAATAAATAAGGTTTGTCTTTTTGACTTTTGGAGATAAATATGTATTGAAGTAATAGACTATATATATATATATATATATATATATATATATATACACACACTTTGTATCCCAAATTAAAATTTTAGATCCTTTTAAAATTAATAAACAAAAAATAGTAATATAATTACCGAAAATAAAAAACAAAAAAAATTTGTACTATACTTATCTAGTTGTGGTTAAGGAAGTCCACCAAAAAAAAGAAGAAGTTGTGGTTAAGGATTTTTCTTTTATTTTCTATCTTTATATATAAACAAAAATCATAATAATTAATCAAAAAGAAATTGACGAAATAGAAAAAAGAAAAAAGAAGAAAAGGGCCTTAAAATTGAAAATAGGGTTTTGAAATTAGGATGATTTGTTAATTTATTACTCTTTTTTAATTTGAATGGTTTTCCAAAGGTTTTCATTTCAGAAAAAAGAAAAAAGCTTGAGGTAATATATTCTAGTACACCCATTGGACGGACGACACGTATACAATGAACAATCCGATTTGACTGTCAGCGGCCCACATCACCCTCAGCGAAAACGAAGCGTATGAAAAGACAAGTTCCTGTCCCCACCAACAGCAAAAAAACAAAAAAAATTCATACGTAGCTAATGGGAATTCGACACGTTATTTGTACTTTAATTTTGGAGGTTGACTAAATACTTTCGTTTCACACGGTTCTACAAAATATAAAAGTTTTTTAAAAAAATAAAAAATAATGTAAGTAAATCCCATTCAAGTACAGTTTATTTATTTACTTAATTAATCTGTATGATTAGTGAGAGAGATTAATTATATAAATGTATGATATTCTTATTGTGGTTTAAATTAATTTTGAAATTAGAGCAAAAAATATTTATATAGGTATTTAACCTTTTAATTTTATTGCAGAATAATAATATTATTATAAAATTATTAAATGAACTTAAAACTTTATCTTTATCTTTGCCTCCCCCAACCAGAAATAAAAAAAAAAATAAATATTCATAAAATAGGAATCTTCCTTTATAATATATAATAGGAATTATATGACCCTTTTGTAGAATTAAGGAAAATTGTCATTAATTATATTAACAAATTTAACCAACATAAATACCAACATATTGTATTGAGGAAAGTTGTCAATAATTATATTAACATATTCAACCAACATACATTTATGGAAACGAATTGTTTCACGCATAATACCAGCAAAAGGTAATTTTACATAAATATGACAGTATTTACATGTAATTAAGCTTTTTAAACATATATTTATCCCATTAGTATTTTTTGTTTTACAATGGACTAGTCCGTTGACTAACCACTAGTTTATGACTTAATTGGCTACCATTAAACCACATAGCTAATGGAAGAATATTATGATCTTCTACGTACAATATATAGAAATTTAGAAGCTTTTTTTTTTTTTTTTGGCAAATATAGAAATTTAGAAGCTATAAAGTATAAATAAGATTTGAAAAGGTAATGCAACCACGTAGGAAAACACACTGATTATTTATATGTATGATTCTCTAAACCATTTAAAGGTGATAAATTTTTTATCCCCTTTTCAGCAAAATCCCAATTAGATTGTATAGAAGTGATTCAAAGCCACTATAAATATTCTAAAAATCAATTTCATTAAAAATATGAGGTGGAACACATAGGATTAATTCATTGTCACAAAAACCCTACTTAGCTACGGACTCAATTTTTATGATATATATAGCTTATTAAGCTATGATAACCTATAATAAGCTATATTATAATTAATTCATTTAATTATACCAAGGATATAAAAGTTAAATAGTGAAAACACAATATTTTTTTTAACTGTTGAAAATATTTTTTTTACATGAATTATTCAATATATATATATATATATATATTTTATATACATCACTTTACCTTAGCCTTAAGCATATAAAAAGATACACATGAACAACTAAATTATACTATATTTATTAGTTAGATAAAATTTATAAGATGACATTAGTATCTAAAACCCTTATGAATATGGTAACAGCGTCCCTTACCCATTGTGAGATTGAAACGAACCCTAAAGTAAAGACTGAGGAATGTCA
The DNA here is from genome assembly GCA_007844105.2 of Rhamnella rubrinervis. NCBI lineage: Eukaryota > Viridiplantae > Streptophyta > Magnoliopsida > Rosales > Rhamnaceae > Rhamnella > Rhamnella rubrinervis. The sequence goes on from CM017577.2 coordinate 4,556,934, forward strand.
CAAAGATTAGAATTATGGCAAAATTTGGCCAGCCATTTTTGTAGTAAGACATAAAATATAATTTTTTTTTTGTTATCACAATTTGGTGTGATTTAATTATTTACATGGCATGCAATAAAAAAGCTGACAAGTCTATTGCTAGTGTTTTTTTTTTTTTTGTAGAAAAGTCTATTACTAGTGTTTAATGACATTATTGTAAAAGACAATGATCATATTATATTAAAAAAGATGGTTGGTAATAATAGTATGTAGCAGGTACTCTCTGTAAATTCCATGGCCAGCTTATTCTTTTGTCTTCTGGTATATATCTAAAAGCTGATCCAAAGCACAAAAATACCTAACAGACTCTCTCTCTGTCAAAGTAGAAATATTATTTAGACCGTATATATTATTACACGTACGGACTCACAAAAGAGGGACAAAACTTACCCTAAAGAAGAAGACTCTAGCTATTAGCGGAAGAGGAAGAGGAAAGAAGAGGATAGAGATAACAAAATCTACTATATATACATATATGTATATATATATATATATAGTCAAAGTTCTCATATATATAACAGTATTGAAGATCGAGAATTTTAATAATGGGAAGAGGGAAGGTGGAGCTGAAGAGGATTGAGAACAAGATAAATCGACAAGTGACATTTGCAAAAAGAAGGAATGGGTTGCTAAAGAAGGCCTACGAGCTCTCAGTTCTATGTGATTCTGAGGTTGCCCTTATCATCTTCTCCAACCGTGGCAAGCTCTATGAGTTCTGCAGTGGCCCTAGGTATATTATATATATATATATATATATATATATATATATATATATATATATATCCTACATCTATAATTTTCTCAAAAAATTGAAATATATATAAAAAAATTTATACTGGTTCTTTTTTGTTTGTGTTGTTTTGAGGTTTTCTGGGTCTTTTAGATCGTATTTGCTATATATATTTTTCTGATATCTATATATATAGCTCGTTTATCCATTCTTCAATTGATTTTTTTATAATATAGGTTAACCTGTTTTAGAGGAACTAATTGTTTTAGTAGATCCGAATCTGAGATGGGGGTTCTTATATTTGTAAATATGATTTGATGAAATGTTAAACGAGTGATTAAGCATGTATTAATCTAAAATCTCTGTATTCGAACTGCTGCTACTTGGTTTTTACTCATGGACTAATTAAGATTGAGCTCTCATTTTCTGGGACTTTTTCTTGGAAATTGTATTTGCTAATTTAACTAAGTTGGAATAAGAGGCTTAATGAATTGAGGAAAACTGGTTTCTATTATCTCATAGATCATGATAATATTGTTGTTGGTAAGAATTTTTTTTTTTTGCTGGTTGCTTGAATTGTGGATTAACTATAGGTCCAAAGTAGACTTTTAAAAGCCTTGGTCTTTTTGCCTTGAAAAGCTGCAAACTTTCACTTAGTACAAGTTGTGTCGCAATCCTTATTTCTAAAGGAACATTCTACTTCTTTCCTAATCTTGTATGCATTATTAATTAATTAGCATAATTGGCTCAACCCATTTAATTTAGCTGCTTGTTTATTATTTGATTCTTGCGATGTTGAGAATATAATTTCATTTTATGTCATTTGTTTTTTCACTGACATGAAAAGTAGTGAAGGATTTGCTGTTGTGGTGTTGTTTGCATTTATGTATGAGAATTTCAATGGTTTACTATCCTTATGAATTTTAATTGTTTGGCTATATGGGGAAAAATTGTCGTCTTAATAGTTAAAACCAAAAAAAAAAAAGATAGTTAACAGTTGAACAATTTATTGTTAAAAATCCAAAACATATAATTAGATATAACCCAACAAAATTCTTAATTAGTTCACAAATTAAAGTTTTGTCATATAGGTCCATTAACAAAATGGTACTTATTCTAGGAGTCAAATTTAATTGTACAAGTTATGATCTACCTTTATCCAAAAGTTTTGAATTGTTTTCTAAAGATTTACAGATGCTCTTGACATACTTTTATACGCACACACACACATCCCAAAGACCTCCCAAATGAACGGTACCTTGTGATGCAAGAATCAATATAGGTCTATGTATAGAATGTCTACGCGGTGTATAGACAAAATCTTCATCTTATCACAAACCTCATTCCTTTCTAAAAATTATAATTAAAACCGGCCAAACTTCAGAGAGAGAGGGCCTCAATTAGCATTTCAATTTATCAGCATATATACGAATTTGTCTCTTTGGTACTGTTTATAAAATTATGTTCTGATCACTATGAGACCGGCCCTTTTCCCTGATTTTGATTCCAGCATGGTTAGGACACTTGAGAGGTATGACAGATGCAGTTATGGAGCACTTGAAGTGAAACAACCTTTAAAGGATACTCAGGTAAATATTCTTAATTTGAATTGAATTTACTATAGTTTAATTCTAACAAGGAAGTTGGGCTGTGGCAGCTCAAGCATAGGCCGAAAAACAAAATTAACATTTCTCATAACCAACATTTCTCGGTGCATCATCACTTGCTTATTTAAGTGCCATTATTCTTAATCATCCAACCTTCAAACTATGCTTAGAGGAATTGATTTTCTTGGTTAATATTGCCTACACAGTTTGCATATTGGTGTATGAATAGAATGTAATCAATAAAAGCCTGCCTTATAATTCATTTGTTTTTTTTTATACAACTTATACTGCTTTGATGTCTGCGAGCAGAACAACTACCAAGAATATTTGAAGCTAAAATCAAAAGTAGAGCTCCTACAAAGTACGCAAAGGTAAATTCATCATCTTTGGGACATACTCCAATGTTTGTGAGTTAAACAGCTCAGTTGTTTTTTTTTGCAACGTAAGCATGCAAGTTTTCATGTTTGGAGCATTGCTCATAGAGAGTTCTCCTTATATATTGTATACACACATTTCAAAGAAATCTTCTTGGGGAGGAATTGGAGCGTTTGGGAACAAAGGAGCTTGAACAGCTTGAGCACCAACTGGACATGTCACTGAAGAAAATCAGATCAACGAAGGTATAACATTTGGGGTCAAATATTGACTTGTATTATTGTTTGTATTACCAAGGAATTATAGGGAATATTAGCTAAGCTTGGAATTCCTCAAGGGGTATAAATTGGTTCTTGTAGTTTTCAAGGATTCAAAAAGTCTTAATTTTGCATGATTCGATTTGCTTCCTATAACATGTATAAAGTTTAAACCACTTGTGTCTCTCTTAATTACATCTCTCTAAATAATCTTTAACAAAAATGCACCGTACTGTGACAATTTAGAGAAGTCCACACATCCTTAACCTGTTCTTAATTAATGTCTGCAGACGCAATTTATGCTCGATCAACTTTCTGATCTTCAAAAGAAGGTATTCGCATGTGTGGACAATCTTGAAAATAATTCTATTTCCATTTGATATGCAAGCTTGTGATTAATGATTTTTTTCAGGAAGAAATGCTGCTGGAAACGAACAATACCTTGAGAAGGAAGGTAGCCACCGCTACTCAATGCTCAATTATATATGATTCTAAAATAATTAACAAGATATGATTAAACTTGACAGCTGTAGTCTTAATTTCTTCTTCTTTTTCTCTTCAATGATTCTAAACATAACCTATTGATGCGTTTTGAAGTTACTTTTAATTTTTCAATCCATCATTATTACTAATTTACTATATATTAGATCAAATTAGTCATCCTACAGTACATTTGTTTATGTCCACAAAGCATTTATACATTTCCATTAGTATCTCTCTGGCTAATCCAGCAAAAGTAGTGTCTTCAGAAACATATATGTCACAAAGTGCTATGCTATGCCTTGATCTATACATGAATTCTCTGCATGCCATCTTATTATACAGTATACTAGCTAGGTTTACACTGTATTGTGAATTAATTTTCATTACAACATTTTTTTTCTTCTAAAATGGCTTAAATTAATTTTCATATGTGAATGGTAGCTGGAGGAAAGCAATGCAGCAATTGAATCTTCATGGGAAGCCAGGGAACAAAATGTTACATATAGCCACAACCCACCAGCTCAATCTGAGGGATTTGTTGAGCCTACTTTACAATGCAATAATAACACATTGCAGATGAGGTATGATAATAATAAAACTATACAAAAACTCTCTCAAAAAATAAAAAATAAATAGTTATTTTGGATGCCACATTTATCCAAATGAATCTAACTTAGTTTATACTTTCTTTGGTAATGCTTGTACGTAGCTACAATTCATCAGTTACAGACCATGAGGTTAACGTGGCTACGTCGGTGGCGCATAAGTTTAACGGCTTCTTCCCGGGTAGCTGGATGCTTTGAGATTTTTTTTTCAAAAAAATTATCAAATATATTAATTGTTGTTCAAATTCTGTTGCTATTGTTGTATGAAACATATACCATATACAACGCAATAAAACAGCAGCTACTACTACCACTTTGTGTCTGGTAGCCCCAATAAATTTGTGTAATACTGTATTGAGTCTTCATTAATATAAATTGCCTAACAAAAACCTAGTAATTCCATACAGTTTCTATATAATACATATACAGTTTGATATGTACATTGTTTATTATAAGTTTATGATCATTAATGCATTTGCTTTAATAATATTTAGTTATGTGCATATTATTATATGGAACTCTTAGCTTCTGATCTTGCATTAACCCATTTTGTTTGGTTGTGATTATGTTTAAATAATTTTATAAGACTCTCTTCACACGCCACCCATTACTTGTACGCATATTTTAAAGGAAATTAACTAATTTCTGGTATATATATGAATTAATTTTGTCTATCGAATTTCAGAAGTAAAATAGATAGTATATATTAAATTGTTCCAAAAATAAACTACTAAATATTTAAATCCATCTGTAAAAATTAAATAATAGTACCCAACATAATTTTTAATATCTAATAAATACTGGAAAATATTTAAATTACACACACACATATATATATATATATATATATATATATATACACTATTATTAATTTCTTTTACTAAAAGAATCAATGTATTAAACACAAATAAAAACCTCAAAAATAGGAGTTAAAAGAGCAGCACAAACATACTCAGCTACAATTAGATTTAAAATACAAAAAAAAGATTCTTAATCCAGAATTCATCAACAAATAAAACACAATCAGCCGAAAGAGAAAATTTAGCAGTTATGTCTCCCACAACGTTACACTTTCTACTCCTCCAAATCAAAATTCAATCATTTTGAGCAAACAACAATCAAATTTCCATCATCCTATTGAAGGAAAACCGGCAATAGTTACACCCTATTATTAATTAGTTGAATGATGTTCTTGTTATCCGAGAATAGGAAGACGAAAATCTGAACTCAAAAAAGAGAGAATGGACCAGCTCCGCTACGTAACACTCTATGGTGTTTCCTTGTCGCCCTTTTGTCACCACCAGCTGTACTATACGTTCGTACTGTGGTCTAATTAGCTTGAAAGCCTTACGTTGTGTGGGCCTTGGCCCACTGATATCGATATGCTAACCTATATTTTAGTAGGAAATGTCAAGCTGTTGTTGTTAAATTTGGATATTAGTACAGTGCCATCTCTAATACTATATTAAAAAATAATATCAAAATTTAGTAATATGTATTTGAATAGATAATGTTGAAACGACAGTAATATCAGAATTAAATATATATATATATATATTTTATTTTATAGAGTGGACTTATCCTCTATATAATTTTTAAAGAATGATAAGGCTAATTTTTTTTAGTCAAATTTGACATAAAAAAATGGCCATATTTTGTAAAAATAAATTATTAATGTTAAATTTTGATATTGACATAGAGTTGTTTTACTATTGTGTTGAAGATGCCTGTAGTTCGTTTTCTAGCTAAATTCACACACATTCCATTGATTAATTGGTTGACAAGCAAAGTTTTTATTGTATTTAACAAATGAGTATTAAAGGGATATTTAATATACGTATGTTATCTAATAAGCCCCATTTTTATTTTCTTTTTGGAACTAAAATAAGCCCCTAATTAAACTGGAGGCAAAGTTATATATATATATATATATATATATATTTATTTATTTATAATAAGGCAAAATTATATTTGAATGCTATTCATCCTCAAATCCACTGCCTTCATCTATTTCTTCTACCAAATAATCCCACATCTCAGATTTCTCTATCACTCTCTCCTCCTCCCTTAATGCAATCAAAAATACCTCCTATTGAAATAAGGGCAAGAACAAATAATTTATCTCAGCAGCCTATATAATATAATGTAGCTAAGTTCCTACATACCCCTTTTATGAAGCATCATGAGCTAGTAGTCTGGTAGAGTTAATAATTGAACAGACGTGAAAATCCATTAATATACGGACAGAGACTTTTTTTGATCCATATGATTCTAATTACAGTAAACTTTATATTATCATTACCGTTATTGCCCACATGCCCAAATTAAGCTTTCTTCTATCTACCAAAATTAACATTTCAGATAGTATATATAGAGAAGCACTTTAAATATCAAACCCACCGTGCATATACATAATCTACCAAAATGGTGAAGAAATTTATGACCCAATCGGGTCCCTTTAGTACTCCATGCATGCACCATAGTTTTGTGGCTATTATTTGTGACAAATTTTAGGTAATGTGTGACAAAATTGGATTTTGTGGCTAAATATAATACTTCTTGTACTTTTAGTGAAATCTTTCTGTAACAAAGAGAGGTTGTATGTGTTTGTGTGTGATATTCTATGATTGAAATGAGTTTTGGGGGGCACATGGCTTATGGGGTGTGGGGGCCTAGCTGGTTACCCTGTTGATGAATATGATAAGGTTGATTTCTTCGTTGAGTCTCAGTCGTGAATGGAGTATTGTCCCACTTGATGACCAACAAGATTGGTACTTTAATTAGGACCACTTTGACGATATGTATCTACAACTACAAAAGCAATTTAGATAAGAAAAAAAGTAAGTGCTTTTTATTTATGTGTATGATCTCTCATTGTGTCGTCTGATCTTTTTCTTTGTTGTTATTATTGTCAGTTCTTATGCATTGTCTTTTCCTTTTTATTGCACTCGTGAGCCTAACTTAGAGGACACGGTTTATAATTGAGAAACCAAAAATCTCTGTCGGTTATATATTTGAGTTTCGTAAGGTTTTTCTCTCTAATTGGAAGGCATGAACAGTAACCCAATATCTATATAGTTTATATATATATATATATATGTATGTATGTGGTAGATAACAAAAGCACAAAAAATCATATAAAGAACTTTTTGACAAATTAATACTACGTACCTAAAAACATATTTACTTATGAGCTAATTTACAAAATATCTGTTCATTAATTCTTATGTGCGTCCCACAATTCGATTGTTTACACAAGCAAATGATACATTCATTCATACGGGTTTAAGAAGCTAATATTTAGAATCGATATATAGATGCTATATATCTTATCTACCATCATAGATTTCTTCGGTCTTGCTTTCTTTTGTTTGCTACACACTTGAAATAATTATGTAATTTTTGTTGCAACTATACTGCGTAAAGATATATTTCTTCATCATATATATATATATATATACACACACAAGATAGACGTCATTATTCCATTTAGAAACTCATATATAAATTTAAATTAATTATGTGTTTCAAAATAGATACGGTTACCCAACATGTAAACTAATCGATTACTTTGCAGTTTTTCCTAATTGTGTTGAGCAATTACTTTGATATTTTCCACCTCACTTTGAGCAAGAAATATTCCATATATGGAGAACTAGATTATATTAACAAAGACTCGACCTATAATATAATTGAGGAAACTACATAATTAAATTATCCATGCCTTTAAGCGAGTCAGAGGCAATGAGAAGTCAACCTCCAAACCTAAATTCTTATGAATGTTTAGCTCTAATATTTTGTTAAATTACAACTGTTTTTAAAAATTTAAGCTATTTGGTAGTGGATTGGTTATTTATACTAATCTAGATATCACCCAATTCGGCTAATTAGCTCTAGGTCCGAGATGTGGGCATACATCATTTTGCTTATCTCTCAATTTTGTTATTTTGAATTGTATAAAAAAGGCATATGATGAAAAAGAAATTGTCATAAGAAAGGTCATGTGAAACAAAAAGTACCCATAAGCCATAAGATTAATTACGTAGAAGTTCTGAAGGATGAAAAAATCAACTTGATATTTCAAGAACTGGCCGAATGCAAGGTCATAGTGCATAAGGATCTGCAATGTACAAAGAAAGTCAATTAATTTTGTGCACGAACTAAATACTTAAAAAGCCAAACTATTAAATATCATTTTACATGTCGACAAAACATGTGATACTCAGCGTCATATTAATTTAATGTAACAAGAATTCTCTGTAGATGACGCAAATATTGATGGCACAATTACTTAAGAACTAATTATATATATATATATACACATATACATATATATATGTATGTATATGTATATTTGAAAAAATTGGAGAAAAGTATAACGTTGTTGTATACATTGCCAACTTAGTAGAGTAGGTATCGTGAAAAAAGTGTATATATGCTGCCTTCACTTATCTTGCTATATATACATAAAGAAAAAAAAAATGCAACTAATTTTTGTGTTTGAAAATTATTCGAATTAAAAGAGACAAAGTAATATTATTTTTAAAACAACTGATAACAATTCCAATGTACCTTGCTTCCCTCATCTTTCACTCACTTACACACTGGATCGAATCCCAAGCCTAGGTTATTCTCTCCCTCCAGATAACTCAAACAGAAACAATCTTAATTAATTCCTTAATTTAGATAATTGAGTTTTTTTTAATTATTATTTCTAATATTGTAGTACAAATTATTAAAATAATAATAGTAATTGAGTAATTAAAAATTTAATTCATGCATTACCATATTAATAATATCTTAAATAAAAGCTGTAATATGATAAAAGATGGCTTCCTAGTTCCTACGTACTACAACGCGGCTAAATAAGCGCCGTCAGCAAATACAAAGAAAGCCCTTTAAAACCCGTACATAAACTGACACAGTTTTTACAAAACCTCCATATACTGACTCCAAAATTGTGGTTGCTGCTACACATCAGACAATAACGACTGCACAGTGTTGCAGCCAATGAGAAGTCGACAACACAACTTTAAGAACCACTGTGGTTTTCATAAAACCAGTAAAACCTACCCACCGAAAACCACTTTTGGAGGCATCAATATATCTCATCAACACTCTCTTATAATTCCCATTATATTTCTTTATTTATTTTAATTTATTTTTGCCTCTCTGATTCTATATAATTGCAACACATGCTTTCTTAGACACCTTCACATTTAGCAAAGAAGAAGAAAGAAGATAATAAAAATAAATGAGAAAGTCCTTATTAATTATCTTCTTTCTCTAATTTGCTCTTTGGGTTCTCTCAGTTTCAGCTTGTTTTTACTTTTTTTGGGTTTGGCTTGGAATTTGCCTGTTTGGGTTTCTTACAGAAATAAAATAAAGGGAAAAACAAAAAAAAAAAAGAGAGTGAGAAATGGGAAGAGGTAGGGTTCAGCTAAAACGAATAGAGAACAAGATCAACAGGCAGGTCACTTTTTCTAAAAGAAGGGGTGGTTTGTTGAAGAAAGCTCATGAGATCTCAGTCCTCTGTGATGCTGAGGTTGCTTTGATTGTCTTCTCTCACAAAGGCAAGCTCTTTGAGTATGCCACAGACTCATGGTATGCTACTAATATATATATATATATATATATATATACAAAACCATATATAACTAGTCTTTCACTTCTATATATACACACACACACATACCTTCTTCTTCTGAATTTCTCAGTGAATCATTATTTGTTCATGGGCTTTTTTTTAACTATATATATATATATATTTTAGCGTTTTCTTTGGTTTATAGAAGTTAAAATGTGATGGTAATTTTTGGTTCTGTTTGTAATTCTGCACATGAAATTTTTTTTTCTCGAGAATTTTGATTTTCTTTTAGGATGATTAACTAGGTTTAGCAAGTTATGTTACTTTCATTATGGGGTATTTTTCTTTTGACTTTTTTTTAGGGTTTTATTTGGTTTAGAGAAGTTAAAAATGATGGTATTATTTTGGTTCTGTTTGTTTTTTTTTTTTTCTTGGAGAATTTTAATTTTCTTTTAGGAAGATTATCTTCTAGCTAGGTTTATCATGTTTTGGATAATAAAGAGCAATTTTGAAGAAGTACTGGTTTGGTTGTGTTCGTTTTAAACCTGATCTGTAAGTGAAGCCCTAAGAAACTCACTGGTCGCATCTATGTATGAAGTCTCTGACCTAGCGAGTCCTTGACCTTTGGAACAAGGAGTGTTTGACACCTCTCACCGGTTTCATATAGAAATATAATATATTTTAATAATAGTTAATTAATTAATTTTCTTAATATTTTTTAAAATAAAATTATGGGGTTCTTTTTTTTAACAAGTACTAGCTAGTTTGATGGGATTCGTTTTAAAACCTGATCTGGCAGTGAAGGCCCAAGAGACTCACTGGTTGCAATCTATTAAGTCTCTGACCTAGGGAGTCCTTGACCTTTGGAACAAGGAGTGTTCGACACCTTTCAACTGTATATAAAAATAAAGTAGTTAATTGATTAATTTCTTTCTAAGTAACATGTTTCGTTAAGCTGCTGCTTCCTCTTACACCTTTGCTGCTTCAATTTTCATTGTAGTCTAAGTTTGTTATATATGCTTAATGCCAATTTATAAGGTAGTTTATTTCATTGTAGCCAAAGCAATGATGCTAAATATATGCTTATTTCATTGTAGCCAAAGGACTGTATGCTTTAATTATATGCTTATTTCATTGTAGCCAAAGGAATGAAATTATATACTTAGCTTGTCCAAGATATAGTGTAGGGTTAAATTGTAATAGTCATACTCTTAGCCAAGATACCTCACCTATATATATTACTAATTTATTTAACTTATTCCATAGGCTCTTCTAGATGTGTTTTCAGCTAAAAACCCATGAGAATTATATATATATATATATATATATATATATATATATATATATATATATATATAGAAAAACTAATCGAAACCTAGCTCTGATACGAGGGTTTTCTTTTTCAATTAAAATTAAAAAAGGGGAAAATTTGTTGATTGAGGAAATAATTTGACATAAATGTTCATTCCGTTGCATATAATAGGGATAGGGGAAATTTTGTATGTATGGTCAACGCGACAAGACAATCCCATCTATACCCTCTAGGCTAGCTATGTTGTTTGTATACAGTAATTTGACATCAATAATTTACCATCTTGTATATAGAATTCTTTTTTTTTTTTTACATTGAAATATTTTTTGAAAGAGTAATTTAACACAATTTTTATTTCAATACAAATACAAATGATATGACATGTTTTATTATTATATGTAATATATTTGTCAAATTTATTAATTATATATAATTTTTAACTAATAAAGAGTGATAAATAACATGTTTAATATAAATTGTGATGAAAATTTTTATTTTCATCATTGCCTCTATCTACGAGTTTGTGTATCTATATTCCTATCCTTCTTCTTATTATTATTTTGCCATTCTGAATTATGTGAAACATTACAATTTTACAAATTATTTAAACATTAACAGACTTATAAGAAGTATGTCATTGTAGTAATGTACTTGTACATTATATTTAAGGTAGCAAGTACAGGAAAAATTTATTTAAGAACTAATTAACAACGTTGGCTACTGATGTACCATGAATACCAAAAATACACAAAATTAATTAAATATTTCGTTGCATTATGTGCCCATATGAATTTATTGTCATTTTCTCCTTTCAAATTCATCCAAACATTTTTTTGTGAGGAGGAATTTTCACACTGAAAGTAGTAGTTGTTTACATGCATATATAAACATGATTTTTGTGTTCAGTAAGTCATGTCCTTTTATTCTCCTTTGTTTTGCTTCTGCTTTTCTCTCTATAGCTTTTGTACTTGTATTTGTACCCCTCTTGATTGGGTTTTGGATGATTAAGAATTATCAAATTATAGTTATTATATATATATATATATATATATATATATATGTTTTGTATAATATGAAATGGAGTTGGAAATGGTATTGCAATATGATGCATAAATTGATTTAACCTTCTCTGAAAATCCCTCCTAGCTAGCCTCCTTATATACCCCCACAACTGCTACATTGCTTTTTGCATGCATTACTCACTGGATTGGCAGTCTATAGTTTTGATGTGATTGACGCTAATAAAAAGCATATCTAATTAAGAACAATGTGGCTGTCTAGAAATACTGACATTCATATTAAAAAGTTAATAATTTGGTAAAAAAAAAAATGATGATATATGAAACTATAAACATCATATTATAAACAGTCAAATGATTAGTAACCAAATACAAGTATTAATGTATGATAACACACAAAATAGTACTCCACCTTTAGTTTTCATTCATAATCAAGCCATTATATATAATATTGAACCATTAGCCTCAACATATATATACTAGCTTGCAAACTGACTTGTTGCAATCTAAGTTATATAATCATAATTTTATCTTGCTCTTCAACTCCGCAAACAAAATGATCAATATTTTTAGCCTGTTATATAAGAGAGGTATATGACAAGAAAAAAACAAAAGTAATACTAATAGTTAACGCAAACAAATATAAAATTAAAGAGATATATAAGATAGTATACATATACGTCATATATTTAGTTTTATCTAATCGGGTGTTTAACAATAAATTACCATACTACTAGTAACCTAAATTTTAAATTGTAGAAACAACTATGACATCAATTAACATATATGTATATATATATATATATATATATATATATATATATATATATCAATATACTGGTATGTGAAATGTCAAATTTAATTTACTACAGTTTGGCACAATTTGTAAAAAATTACGAGCTGTAACTGTATATAAGTATTATTCAAATTAAAGAGTTTATTTATTTTTCCTATTGAAAACTCATGAGAAACTATTTGACGGGACGAGTCTCTGCTGAATTATCCAGGTAGTGGATAGACATCAGATCACACACAATACCCAAGGCTCTCTCTGGAATATTCATAATTAATTGTTGCCTTAAATAGTCAATTAGTGCATATACGAAAATTGAATAAGACAATTGCGGCAGTGCTTAATTATTATATATATTTAGGACCAAAATAAATTTGTCATGTTTGTATTTTGTACTTCATTTCTTGATCTTATCTATATATATATATATATATATATATATATATTTGATAATTACTGCAAACAGCATGGAGAAGATACTTGAACGCTATGAAAGATATTCTTATGCAGAGAGACAATTAATTGAATCGGTTTCTGAATCACAGGTTTGCATAAGTACCATCAATATAATTTATATATATATATATTGGTGGAATTATATATGTATATATTTGATTATATATGATTACTCATTATATATACTTATATATAAACGGTAATTTTTATCCACATGAACATTAAAATTTTTTGTATATGTTCCACACCTACTGAACTAGTTTTGAGATTTTGGTGTGTTTGGTAATGTGGACAGGCTGCGCAGGGGAACTGGACCCTGGAATATTCAAGGCTAAAGTCCAAAATTGAACTTCTGCAGAAAAACCGAAGGTCAAATTTACCTTAATTCAATTAATTAATTCACTAAGCTTTTCCAATTTATATGTAGTATTTAATTTACTTTTGAAATTAACCTCAACTCCAGGCACTATTTAGGAGAAGATCTGGAATCATTGCGTCTCAAAGAGCTTCAGAATCTGGAACAACAACTTGATACTGCTCTTAAACAAATTCGATTGAGAAAAGTACTATACTGTTTTTGTTTGTGTGTGTGTGTGTGTGTAACATATGGCACTGAAACATATTTTCTTTTGTAGAACCAACTCATGTACGAGTCAATCTCTGAGCTCCAAAGAAAGGTAACACAATTATATATATATATATATATATATATATATATTTTAATAGCATAATAATAGATAGATGGGTACATATATACATTCTTATTTAAAAAATGTAAATTATTAGGTTGTAAATAATACTTTTTAATTAAAAAATTTTAATCGAATTTTTTTTTTAATAATAATTTCAATCGAAAAGTTGAAAGTATATATTAGTTTTAAAACATGACTATAGGAGTATAGAAGAGTCTAAACTTTGAAATAATAAACAAAATTAAATGCAATATAATTTATTAGTTTAATATATATAAAAAAAAAGGTTTATAAATAATATTCATGAAAAGTAACGCTATTTTTTTTTTAGTTTAAAATCAATTAGAAAAGTTAAAAAAGAAAGAAAAAAAGAAGAAGTAATTCATAACTTCATATATATATTTATATGTTTCCTGCAAAAACATAATATTATTTGGTTTGTACATTAATTTCCCAAAGTGAAATGACTGATATGATACGACTACAAAATGGCGCTAACTTACAGCATGCTGTCTGTGACAGGAGAAAGCAATGCAGGAGCAGAACAACTTGCTTGCAAAGAAGGTTACTTGCCTCTACGTACTATAACATTTACGTGCATATATATATATATATATAATGTATATTGTAATTTATTTATATATATATATATATATATATGAAAATATAATTTGTTGGTATATAATTTAGATAAAGGACAAGGAGAAATTTGTGGCACAGCAGATGCAGTGGGAGCAGCAAAACCATGGCCCTAGTACATCATCCTTCATGCTTCCTCACCAACTTCCTTGCTTAAACATTGGGTACGTACATCTATTTATATATATATATATATATATATATCCCTCTAATTTATTTGTCTTCTTGGACTTAAATACCCAATCTTAAAATGCTTAGCGTTATAAAACTAAAAGTATAAGATATTACATTTTGGCATCAAGTTGTAATTTTTTTTACATTGATCAGCTTGCTCTTTTGTAATAATTTTTATTTTTGTTATTATTATTCTAATATGGTTTCAACTTTATAATCCAAAATATGAATAACAAAATCCAGGGGTACCTACGAAGAAGAAGCCCCAGAAATGAGGAGGAACGAGCTTGACCTCACTCTTGAACCATTATATTCATGCCACCTTGGCTGCTTCGCTGCTTGAGATAATATTTTATATATAAATATATGTAGGAGGGCCTAGCTTGCTGTTCTAATTGCCCATAAGACGTTTGGTTTGTTTGTGAAACATCGAACTTAATTTGGTTCAGCCCCTCCTATATTATATATATATATATATATATATATTATATGCATATGGGTAAAGTATAAAATCCATATTTTGATGTGACATGTTTATCTATATGATAACTCTATCTTGTTGCTGGGTGGTAAGAACATCATCATTCTAATCCAACGATGATAATGATCACTTTGTACCAACGAATCTCTACCCCTTTGCTGATGAGGACCAACTATTTATCATATATATATATATATTGTATTTTTTAGATATATGCAACAATAATTTTTTCTTTTTTCTTATATATTATAGTAGTCAATGTCTCTGTGTTAAATGTATTCCTTGATACCTAGATACTTAAACTAAAGTAATCTTAAATGGGTCGTGTAGATTTTCATTATCATTTCTAAAAGGCAGTATTTTCAATAAACAAGGCATACCCTATATATATATACATATATAGGTGTAAAATGGAAAGGCTCTGACCCATCGGTAACTATGATTTTGTTGTCGCTTATATATATACATATGATTGATGCGATATATATATACTTGGCACAATAATGTATATATATGACAGACATAAACATACGTATATGTGTATGGACAAGCAAAAAGCCTTAAATCTTAGATCATAGAAAGAATAAAACAAAACTGAAAAAGAAACGTGTAGTACAAAGAATGGGGAAGCGACCTCTTATAAAAACGAAAAAAAAGAAAAGAAAAGAAGAGAAGTTCATAAACGAACTAAACTCATGTTTGAAGCAGCATTTCTGATTGCTAAATTTAATTATATAGCTTTGGCGATGATTACCATGCATCATGTAAGGACTCTACTTTTACTGAGAATGATTCGTGTACTCTCTTTTCCTCATATTGATCACAGAATGATTCGTGTACTCTCTTTTCCTCATATTGATCACCTCCAGGCTTCAGCAAAAACCGGTCAAGTCTGTTCAGCAAACTTCATAACCTAAAAACCATCCCAAAATATACAGCGAAATTAATAGAATATTACGTCTTGCTGATTACAGTCATGGGAAATATTTATAAAAAAAAAAAAAAAACTAGAAAGACATATTTTTCATGTCTCAACCATAATATACCAAATTGAAGAATTTTAAGTGAGGTTTAATAAGTTAATTAGAAGATCATGGTAGTTAAGGAAGAAGTTTAATAATTATTACCCGGCTACAACATGGACAAGTGTTCTTTCTCTCCAGCCATTCGTATATACAACTAAGGTGGTACCCGTGACAACACTCCGTCGTAATCTTCGGATTCTCTGGTGTGTATTCTGTCAACAGATTGATATATAATCAAATTCCAATCCATAAACTATAATTATAACACAAAATCTGATATTAATATTCAACCTCTCAACAGCTACAACACAGACAAGAAATAGATATGCTTTCTAGGTCCATGAAACCAAGTACCTTCAAGACATGTAGGGCACACATCCTCAGTTTCTAAAGAGTCAAAGCTTTGAAGAAATGCATTGTTTCTTTTATCCATCGAGGAGTCTGAATGGCAACCATTTGATCTTCTTCCCTGCGGTACCAATTGGTCCATGTTACTATCAGCACCACCAAGTTGCTTCAACTTGTTGGAATTGTCAGCCGCTTGCCGTTGTCTGGTTATCAGACTAGCCTGTTGCGAATAGGCCGTATTACAAGGCAAATGTTCATCAGAAGCAGAGGATGATCTATTGTTGGATTGTCTGGTTTCTAGTGCCTCATTGGTTGGTGCTCCTGCAGTGGCTGTCCCCTGATCAGATGAAGCTATTTGTGCCTGCCTTTGTCTGAAGATTGCTGCAAACTGTGAATGATGATCATACAAGGGTCAGTTCCATTAGTGACAAATTACACAGCTAATTGTCATTGAAAAAATTTGACAGAACTAACTCAAAACATTGAAAAAAAGGAACTGGTTTAGATACCATCATTCTAAAAGACTAAGAAGAGGGAACCATTGGAGGCTGTTTGCTTTCTTAAATTGACCAATACGTGTGGACCAATAGCTTATAATTTACACAATATGTTCAGAGAACCATAATGACTGTGAGCTCTCTAAATAGAAACCCAACTATATTCTATATAGTACTTATTCGATTAGGAAATTAAACATTGAGTTGAGAAAATAAACCCAGCATTGTGCATCGTGGTTGGTCATGTTTGCTAGGAAGCAGACCTTCTCAGTGAAGCATTTTGTACAATACTTGGAGTGTGGACAATTGCAGCATATAATTTACAGCCCAGAAACATGTATGTAGGTGGTTCATTTGATTTTAATAAGAATGATAATTATCTAAAAGTGCATCAAATTAATGCAGAGATATGCTGCAAACATACATGGTTGTATAATTTACGCAGGAAACAGGCGTTAGCTGAACCGTCTGTGGAACCTTGAGGTTCATAGACATTCAAGCAACAACAGAGATTACCCATGTTTTATACAGCTTTAAGTCTTGCTTTTACAACCTATAGAGATCTGCAGGGAACAAAACACAAATGTGACCCAGAAGAGCATGATTTAATTAGTTGCAGAAAACATTAAAAATTAAAATATATATATATATATATATAAAATAAAAGGAGTAGCATTCAAAGGCAACAAGTATAAAAGCTTTCAAAATACTTTGATGAACTATTCCATAAAATATATATATACATATACACACACACACACACACACACACACACACACATATATATATATATATATATATATATATATGTATTCTGATGAACTAACCAGATGTAGATAATGATTTAGAACGAAAAGGGAAAAAAAAAACAAAAAACATAAAAAAAAATAATTAATTAACAGCAAAAACAGTGATCAACCAAGAACTTAACCTTAACAATAGACGATCAGAAAACATAGAAGAAGTACAGAATGCAAAAGACTGATACAACGTGTAAAGAGGGAATTCTTTGTAATAGCTTCTAGTCGAACTCAATTTTGAAAATATTAGTATGAAATTAGGAAAGTGAAATTAAATATAAAAATACGGAATGCTTTCATGGAAGAATAAAGATCCACCAAAATAAAATTGGATTTGCTGACCAGAAATAATAAAAGATAAAATAGAAAGTCAAAGCTGGGAGAGTTTTTGAGTCAAAATAAATTCCAGAGTCGGCGACCTGGGATCCGAATTGTTTTGCTCAGCGTCGGATTCTTCGCCGTCAATAATTGATGAAGGATTACGATCTTGTGGGACCCTCTGTTACGTCGGCCCCACTGCTGATTGGAATTGGAATTGGAATTTTCTACTTCTTTTCTATAGCAGCTGTGAGCCAAATTATTTACCAAAAAAAAAGAAAGCTGTGAGCCAAATTCCAATTTTGTTTTTTTTTTTTTAAAATCTAAAAGTAATATTATATAATATAATTTGAAACCTCTCTTGGTAACTGGTATTGTAAGTCGCAAATATTAACAAATATGAAATTCTATTCTAGAGAAGTTATCAAAATTGTTGTATTTATCCAAAAAAAACAAAAAATTGTTATATGTATTATGATATATATATATATATATATATATATATATATATATATGTACGAGAAGGTTACATGTATATGATATGAAAGCAGTTTTTTTTTTTTTTTTACTAGATGATTATCTTTATATAATAAATTGTTCTCCTAATATTTGAATATATTTTGGTTTGGAATTTTTATTACAAGCTTTAGAAAAATCATGAAAAGGTATATTTTATTTATTTTTAGTTTTTGTAAATTTTCTTTTGCCTTTTAATATTTATCCTTGTGAAAGTTTTAAGAGTCTTTTATATATATATATATATATATATATATATATATATATATATATATATATATATTATCTTGTAAAAACACTAAACAGCTTATCATTAACTACTCTTTTTATAGGTATATCTACTTATATAGAACTTAATAAAACACCACATTTATCAACATGGGTGACAAAATATTGTATTTAAAAAAAAAAAGAAGAAGAAGCAAAATTGTATATTTTTTTTAGAAAAATAAAATATTGTAGGAAACTTCATTTGAGGTGATAAGTTCAATTTTGAGCTTAACAGGCTCACAGGCCCATTTGACTTTTAGATGACCCAATTATTAAGGACTTGTTGGGCTCTTTTTTCTTTCTCTATTCCGCCCAAACAAGAAAAAAATGGTCATAAGCCCAGTTACCCATTTGGTTCAGCAGCATGGTTTTACTTATATTTTTCAGAAAAATAAATATAATTAAAACAGCAAAAAAATGAGAGCTAAATGTCAAATTTGAAAAGTGAAGGGTGAACAAAGGATTTGTTTTCTAGTCTAATTTTATCATTATATGTAATAATAATAAAACAACCATCAATGACCTCTATCATGGACAAGATAAAAAAAAAAAAAAAAAATTACCAAACCAAACAAGATAAATGATGAGGGTAACTAGAAAAAAAGTCAAAAATTAGTAATAATAATAAAAATAAATTAGCAAGTCAACCTAATCTCAACTAATTTCCTAATTGCAACGTCATAACCATGTTTGGATACTTCTTTTTTCTTTTGATAAGACCTATAGAAACCTATTTATTATTTTATTTTCACAAATCCATTTGGGTTTTGCTTTTCAGGTTGGGAGTCAGATTGGAAGTTGGTGACCGCTTTTTGTGTAAAGTAATTTCACTGATTGACTTTTTTTTTGCAATTTTAGCATTTACGTTGCATGGATATAAGTGTAATTAATCATGATTAATTTAATTCCTTTTAATTGGTTTGATTGAGTTAAGTAATAATTAATATGCATAAATAGTTTAATATGCTTCTCTCATTCAGCATCTTCTGCTATCCTAAGGACCTCCTAATAAACTTTGGATTCCAGCACTTTGTTCAAAGATTAAAAGGCACAAGCTTTGCATATAATTTAAAAGGAAGAAAAAAAACTGAATTCAGGACCACATACACAGCAAAGCTTAAAAATGTCATCAAACCCACCATTTGGATTTAACAAATTGTTTATAATTATTAGACTGCAACCTTAGTTCAAATTACCCACATAGCTTTTTCTAATAAAATTTTCAGTATAAATATATTAGAAGAGTTGTATTATTGAATAGAAAAGTATAGTATAAATAACAATAACAAAAATTCATTGACATTTTAATGGGTTTGAAAGTACTTTATATAACTAGTTCTTAATTATTTTGGAAGTATAACTTATGCGTGATTTACCCTATGAAGCCTATATATGTTTCTTGCTTCACACTGTAAAAACTTCATTTTATACCAATGTTTATCACATTGTACGGTTGAATTTTGTTTTATTTTTTTGGGTAAAATTGTACGGTTGAATTTTGTCATTAATCATTTACAAAACGTTTATTATTTCCATTCCTTTGCTTTTTTTAAAGAAAGTATGATTAGGGCTGTGTTATGGATTCGATTACTTCAGAGAATGATGAGCTAGGTTGCGTTAGAAACAAGCTAATTACACAATTTTAAATGCTAGCCCTTCATAAAGTCTTAATTTTCTTATCTGAATTTTCAATCTTTTAGATTCATCACTGTTCTAATGGTTGCCAGCACAACTATATATATATATATATATTTATATATGAAAATAGAGAAACCAAGAGGTATATACAATTTCAATTATATTATTCCAAAAAGAAAAGTACATAAATGTATAATCTCACCCAACGTGGCAGGCCCCTCTGGGTTAGACTGGGGCACATATTCCTCTCTGTTTCTGACACAACAGAGAACTGAAACAAAGATATGGCGTGGAAATTTATGGCCGCAGCTATTTTTTCTATAGCAGTTTGCTATTTTTTCTATAGCAGTTTTATAATTTTATCTGAGTTTAAAATAGCAAATTTACTTTTTTAATAATTCAATTAAGAAGATTTATATATATAAATTAATAAGATATTATGTATCAATAATATGGTATTAGAATAGAAAATGAACATGTTAATTAGAGTGATTAGCTTAATTAACTTGCCAAAGCACTGCTCTGTAGGGCTGGTTAAGAGGGATTGGGTGGCCCTACAGCTTCATGGCAAGCACGTTGGGTAATAGCCCCCAACAAAGGGAAAAAAAAAATTAAAGAAGGAGAAGCAAAGAAGCGACATGATTACGCTGCAGCATAAAGAAAGAAAAAAAGAAAAAGCAAAGCAAAAAAAAAAAAAAAAATTTAAGCTTGGCCCAGATCAAACATCTAGAAATTTGTTTAGCTAGCCAAATCAATTGTTGGCCTTTTTTCTTCCTCATTATAATAATTTGGTGCTCTATCGCAGAGATAGTGAGAGAGAGAGATGGGAAAAACTGGAACCAAGTTGCCTAGTTTCTGTCTTAACAGGATTAGGCCTCATGTTAGAGTTCGTTCACCACCTATAAAATCCAAGTTTGATGCAAGAAATTCCCCAAAAAATGACCAAAAGACGTCTCAGAATGGTTGTGGAAATGTGAAGAAAGAAGAGAGAGCTGGTGATGTTGGTGATCACGGTGAAGCTAAAGCCAAACCCGGTTTGGTAATTGGAAGGAAAATCATGATTGTGGTGGATTCTAGTTTTGAAGCCAAAGGAGCTCTTCAATGGGCGCTTTCTCATACTGTTCAGAGCCAAGACAAAGTTGTTCTTCTCCATGTAACTAAACCTTGTAATTCTAAACAAGGTTTGAACTTAAATCTTTTCTATTGTTTTATGCTTTTTTAAAACCCTCCAATTTCAGAATTGATCAGAATAGCTTAAACCATTTTCAAACAGGTGAAGAGTGTAGCAAAGAGACAGCTCCAAGGGCTTATGAACTAGTTTACTCTCTCCGGAATATGTGTCAGTCTAAGAGACCTGAGGTGGGTATCATGCAATTGATTTCATTGATCATCCTTTTCTTTCTTCTTCTTTTTTTTTTTCTTTTTTTTTTTTGTTTTTGGGCAAGAAACAAAAACAGAGAACCCATTTGCTTCAAATTAACAAATCGTTCTTCAAAATTGCTTCTTTGATAATTAATTATGTCCATTTGTTTTGAATCTTATGGTGTCACTGTTAGGTGGAGATAGAAGTTTCAGTGGTTGCGGAGGGGAAAGAGAAAGGGCCAAGGATAGTAGAAGAAGCAAGAAAGCAAGAAGTGGCAATGCTGGTTCTGGGTCAGAAAAAGAGGTCTACAACTTGGAGATTGCTGATGATGTGGGCGGGTAATAGAGTCGCTGGTGGCGTGGTGGAGTACTGTGTTCAGAATGCCACTTGCATGGCCATTGCTGTGAGGAGGAAAAGCAAGAAGCTTGGAGGCTATTTGATTACCACCAAACGTCACAAAGATTTCTGGCTATTGGCTTGATTAAATTAATTATTAAACTTAATAGGCTATGTCATTAAGATAATTTCATGGGTGAGTTTTTTGTGAAGTCTAACCAGCTTACTTAAGTGAAACAATGTACGATCGTATTGGTGTATTAATTGTGTGTATATAATAAGGTATAAAGCATATATATTGAAGAATGAATAGTGGGGATTTGGGTTTGTGAAAGTAAAGTGTTGGTTGTGTCATTATTTGGGGCATAGGGTATTGTTGGCTTAGGGAGACAATTGGGTCCTTTAGACACTATGAAGCGCACATGGTCCTAGAAGCTTAGTACCTCAAACAGTCACTCTGGAAAATATCTATGCTTTGCAGCTCTAACGTGCCCCTCATAAATTTCTTGTATATTTGTTAGAAATAGAATTAATAAGCATGTAATATGCTAATTAACTTCACTAAATAAAAAAACTGTTGGTTAAAAAGACTAAGCTAAGGGAAATAAAGTTGGTATTTACCAAAAAAAGGAAAAAAAAAAAAAAAAAAAAAATGGAAATAAAGTTGGTGATCTCAGGCATTGACTGGTTTATGTACTGGTCTCCTTTACCTTGGTAACTTTGACAAAACAGAAGGGAACAATAAAAATAAAAACCTCACAACTTTCTTATATGTATTTTTTCATTTGATTAGTTTCCAAAAGAAACAGGGTGACATAAACAAGCTTATAAATTGTACTTCACCTATGCTAAGCCAATTATTAGTACAGTAAAAAGAAACGAATATAATAAACCAACAAATAATAATAATAAACTCATAAAGATTCAGCATTTGAGTAGGAGGTTGATTGAAAAATCCTAGATTGTTAGGTATTAAAGTGGAGTAGTGTTTTCATAGCAAATGAAAACATATTAGTGTTTGGTGGTTGGGAAATTATTTAGAGGGAGACATTAATTTGGCAGGGTTATAGTTGATGAGATTATTATAATTCCATTTAAATTTTTATATTCTGTTAATCAATGAGAGGTTAAAAGAAAAAGCCGAAATAAAATAATTGAATGTGATTTTTTTAAAACAAAAAAAAATCTCTTAATAAAAGTCATTAATTCAATTTTATTATAAATTAGAGCCTATTGCTTTTGGTCTTCGCAATTTTTTGGATGCTTGCATCCTTAGAAATTAGAGTCTATTGTTATTGGTCTTTGCAACCTTTTGGAGTTTAAAATAATAAGTATATATCATTAATAATTTTCTCTTTACATAATTGACAAATTTAGTGGATAAAAAACACAAATATAGTTTATTAAAACTCGAATTTATAATTTTGAATTCTTAAAATGATGATTTTCTTCCATTGAACCACACCTTTAGATGTAAATAGAGTATAATTTGGTGGTATGTTGAAAATATATTGTTTTAATAAGTGCTTCAAAATCTTGCATGCTTTTGGATGTAATACAGTATAATACTTCCAACATGTTCAGGAAAAATTTTAAAAATTGGGCATAGTTGATGAGGCGGATGATCATGCTAGTGCTGCCTAAATCACAAAAAGTAGTAGTTTTGGTACGTAGCAGCTTTTTTAGAAGAAAATAATAGAGACGGTGGTGCTGTCGTTGGGGGGTCCAATGTTGTCGTTTGGTGTTGAATACTGAAAATGAAAAAGCATTCTTGTCTTTAAACTGCATTTCCCTACAAGTGCTTGGATTGACCTCAAAACTACACTTGCACTTGCTATGGCTTGGTTTAGATTGCTCTGCTTACTTATGAACTCTAAAATTTCACAAACTGTGATGAAACACATTTATTTTTATTTTAGGAAAAGTAATTTCAAGAAAATTATACTATATTATTATTTACATATTTAGGTTTAATTGAGCATATATATAGTATTGATTTCCATCATAATTTATAATAAAATATAAATAATGTGATTGTTGTCGCATTATAATTAATATAAGAGCATCTTCAATGGGCTCTATATATTAATAACTTCTTTATTTTAAAGAGTTATCGTGTAAAATTAGAGTCTAACAGACTTTTTATATCTAAAAAATAAATTAGAAAGTCAGTTGGGCTCTCCACATCTAGGGAGCTAAAATTTATTTTTTATTTAGATTTTAATTAATACGCTTCAAATTTCTATGTGCTCTATTAATTGATTTTTATAATATTTGTATTTTTATGTGCTCTATTAATTAATTTGTATAATATTTTTATTCCAACCTTATAGTGGAAGAGAAATCTGGTCATTAATACTTATGGAAAAAATCAAAATGAAGAACAAAAATATAAAGAGCCTATTGGATTTGAATAAATTTTTTTACTTTTTATATTCAAATATTAATAAAGATGCCCTTTATTATATAAATTATGCCTTTTTATTTTAAAGAGTATTAAATTTTAAGTTTTTAATTAATTAAAATTTATTATATTATTTATGTTTGTCCTGAAAAATTTTATTCTGTTGGGATTTGTTTTTGTTTTTATAAAATTATAAGGTTAATATAACTAAATCATAAATAATTATAAGTGACCTAAAATATTTGATAATAAATTTATTAATTATGAGATTAAAGAAGTAGTAGAAAGATTATAAGAAAAAGATATAACACAGTGGAATGCAAGTAAATAGTATGTTAAATTTATTTATTTACTGTATCGTTTTATTTTGTTAATGATTATTTTTGTATTGTAAACGACGGTTAGCCCTCGGCTCGCTTCTGACTTGGACCCGCCTGCAAGAACCTCAGCAAAAACCCTAACTTGACCTTCTTCTCCAAACTCTTTAACACTAACACAGAACCAGCTGGTCCAGCCCCTCTCTCTGTCTCTCGGTAGCAAAACCATGGCAAAGACATCAAAGCGTACCGGCGCAGGCGGAAAAAAGAAGAAGAAGTCCGGTCCAAGCGCCAAAGCCATGAAACAGCAGGCTCCAAAATCCAATCCCTTCGAGAGCATTTGGTCCCGGAGAAAATTCGATATTCTCGGCAAGAAACGCAAAGGCGAAGAGCGCCGCATTGGCCTCGCTCGCTCTCGTGCCATTGACAAGGTACTGAGAACCCCTGCCCGTCCTTAAATTTCATTACTTTCCTAATTTCAATGTGTTTCTGCTTATAAAAAAACATTTTTTTTTTTTTAAGTTGGTGATGGCGATTTTATTTTGGTTTTGGTACAGAGGAAGAAGACGCTGCTTAAGGAGTACGAGCAGAGCGGGAAGGCTTCTGTGTTTGTGGATAAGCGAATTGGAGAGCAAAACGATGAGCTCGGCGAGTTTGATAAAGCTATTCTACGTTCTCAGCGAGCACATCAGGTTAAGTTAGTAACGTTTGTGCTTTTTAGGAACCAACTAATTGGGCAATGTAAAACATCCCTTTACCATCTTGAGCTTTTCTGGACACCGTAAATAATATTGGGAAATTTTATTGAAGTTTTAGACTTTGGAATTCATTTATATCTCCTGTTTTATTTGATTCTCTTCCTCTTTTCATTGAACAGGTGAAATTGAACAAAAAAAGCAAGTATAATTTATCAGACGGAGAAGAAGACGACTTTGAATTTGAAGGTGTTGGTGCATTATCGGAGAGGGATGATTTTGAAGATGAAATGTTGCCTGATGAAGATGATAAAGATGGTGCAGAAACTTCTAACACTAACAGTATGTACCAATTTAAATAATGTTACTGTCAGAGAGATTGTTTTCCTTTATTGCTCTTGATACAAGTGTTAGAAGACCACAGCAGGGATATACCTTTCTAGGTCTTGATTTTGATATAAATGTAAATATGTAGATGTCTAATTTTCATATATGATCTAGATATGTTTACGGGCACTTGCTGCTTATTAACGTCTTAGTTCCTTTTGAACTGGGCTTATATTTGAGGATTTTGCTAGTTGCCTTTATTTTGTGATTGGTTCTTTTGTACAAGTTTCTATGTCATTCTTGTTTTTAGGCAACATGCTAATGACACCAATTTGATGCATGCCTTGTTCTCTGCAGAAGAGTCAGCCACATTACAGCAGAAAATTTTAGGAAGGGGTGAAAGAGAAGTGGAGGAAAATGTGAGGTCTTCTTTGCTAGCTAAGTTTTGGTTTCTTTTTCTGGGCTGGTTTATTGATAACATACCAGCATTTTGTTGTTTGTAACTCATATTGCTCTGTATCACATCTCACTAACGCAATTTAATACTGCAGAATTTAGTCTCATGCTTTTATCGGACATATCCCAACTATTTCATTTACTGTCCTTTTTTATAGTTTCTCCCCCAATTTTATTTTTGTATCCAATAACTTGTTGAATCCTTTGCAGCCCATAAAATTACTCTGTTTATTATGTACATTCTCAAAAACACTCTTTACTGTCTTTTCTTGTTTGATGAAAACATGTTATGGTCATGCTATTTAGTCATTTATGATATGACTTTTTTGCCAGCCAGTCATCTCTCTCTATGTGTGTCTTTCATTACTTCTTCATCCCTCCCTTTCTCTCCCTCTACCTCTACCTCTCTTTGTTTTGAGGGATGCAAATGATTTCTTGAACCTGATCGACACAATGACTTTTATGCTGCAGAAGCACAAAACCAAGAAGGAAGTGATGGAGGAGATAATATTGAAAAGCAAATTTTTCAAGGTGGGAATTGTTATTTGTATCATGGATTTATGAATGTGGCCACAGTTATTTCTGATTTTTTATTAATTTTGTACCTGGGTTTACCCCTGTATTCCTTTTACCAGGCACAAAAAGCGAAAGACAAGGAAGAAAATGAACTGTTGATGGAAGAATTGGATAAAAATTTCTTGTCCGTAGTGCAGTCCAAGGCATTATTATCTCTGACTGAACCAGGGAAAATGAATGCTTTAAAGGCTCTTTCAAACAAGACCATTCCAAATGAGCATAATACGAAGGATGAGTTATCTACTATTCAAACTTTAGAAACTTCTAATCAGGTAAAGATTTTTTTTTTTTTGTTATTATTTTGTAGGTCCTGATGATTTTGATACTTAGAGTTTGATGCTATTGGTGTTCAAGTGAACTATTGACTTTGGGTCTACACTATACTTTGAAAAATCTTTATACTTGTTTCCATTTCTTACAATCTTCAGCTTTGTATCTCATGATTGAAAAGAAAAATTTCTCCAATAAAATCTTTTGTACCCATTGTTTACTTACCTGTTCATTTTTTATGCAGTCTATTAATTTGTTGCTTAAGGTGTTTGTGCCTAGTGGTTTTAAATACTTTTGGGACTTGGAGACTGATAAAATATTCTATATTTTTCAGGAAAAGCCTGACGCATATGACAAACTGGTTAAAGTAATGTCACTGGAAATGCGTGCTCGTCCCTCAGATCGGACAAAGACACCTGAAGAGATAGCCCAAGAGGAGAGAGAACAACTGGAGCGTTTGGAGGTATTTTCTAAGTTATTCGCATGTTCATCCATATGTATGTTGGTACTTATATCATGTGGAATTCCTTATCATTGTTATTGTGGTTAAGTAATGTAACTTTGAGAAATTGAATGTTTCATTTGTTGTACCACATTTCAGGAAGAGAGACAGAAAAGGATGCTTGCCACAGATGATCCTAGTGATGAAGAGAATGAGGATGTAGACAAATCATCTTCCCAGAGGCCAAGATCAATATCTGGTGATGATCTTGGTGATTCCTTTTTGGCTGACAACGAGCCCAGGACTAAAAAGGGTTGGGTTGATGAGATTCTTGAAAGAAGAGATGCAGATGATAATGAGAGTAAAAAGGATGATTCTTCTGAGGATTTTGAAAGTGCCGAAGATGGCAGCGATGAAGAAGAATCTGATGAAGATAATGATGAACGTGAGGAGGATCTATCTATGAAGGACTGGGAACAGAGTGATGATGATAACCTTGAAACAGATTTGGGTGCCGAGGAAGAAGAAGAGATTGAGGACAATGATGAAGATGATGATGCTAATGAGAACAAGATGGGGAGAAGAGAGTCAGAGAAAGCACAGGATATCAATGCTGTTGAAAGTAGTAAAAGACGTAAAGATTCTTCAGATTCCAAGAAACTAAATGCAGATGGAAAACTACCTTCAGCTCAGTTAGAACTCCCCTACCTTATTGAAGCTCCAAAAAGCTTGGAAGAGTTGTGTGCATTGTTGGATAGTTGCTCTAATGCTGATATCATCTTGATAATCAATCGAATTAGGGCTAGCAATGCAATCAGGCTTGCGGCAGAAAATCGAAAGAAAATGCAAGTATGATAGATTTGTCTGCTTTTGGTCTTATGTAATTTAATACTGACTGCAAAATGGAAACTTCTCTTGATTATGCTTCACTAGTTTCAAAGCAGTGTTAAATTTCAATTTCGAATTGAAATTTCAGTCAGCTGAAACTTTTGTATTTAATGGCCAAACTACTTATGTTGTCATTGTATTTGCACTTATTTCAGTATTTCTGCGTGTCTCCAGGTATTTTATGGAGTGCTTCTGCAGTATTTTGCTGTCTTAGCAAATAAAAAGCCATTAAATATTGAATTATTAGATTTGCTGGTGAAGCCATTGATAGAGATAAGCACAGAGATTCCTTACTTTGCTGCAATTTGTGCTCGTCAGAGAATATTACGGACTCGAACACAGTTGTGTGAGATCATCAAGAATCCAGGTCAGCTATGATGAAACTAACTATGCTTTGTCCAAATTCACAAATTTTAGTGCAGTGTTTTATTCTTTTCTTTCTTGCAGAAACTAGTTGTTGGCCTTCTTCAAAAACATTATTTCTCTTGAGGCTGTGGTCCCTAATATTTCCATGCTCTGACTTTCGTCATGCGGTCATGACTCCAGCAATACTGTTGATGAGTGAATATCTGATGCGTTGCCCCATTGTGTTGGGTCGTGATATTGCTGTTGGCTCTTTCTTATGCTCTATGATTCTCTCTGTATGTATATTTTGAGGTTTCTACTATTTTATTTTTTTTATGGTTTATACAATTTTCAAATGGGATGTTCAGTGATAGTTCTTTGAAAGCATTTTTTAGGCTCACAGTAAATGCATATTATGTTTGTAATGCAGGTTGCTAAACAGTCTCAGAAGTTCTGTCCTGAAGCAATTATTTTTCTCAGAATGATGATAATGGCAGCTAAAGATGGAAAACAAATGTCAAATCAAGATTCTCAGGTATGAGTGTTGTTTACACTATTCAGTATACTATAATGCACTTTACCCAAAAAAAAATAATATATAATGCACCAGAACCATGTATGTCTGTCTGTCATCAAGCAACAAGTTAATATATGCTTACAGATAGTATCTCATGAATGGAACTCTAAGTTTATAGTCTTTTATTAGTCGAAAACATACTGCAAAAACACACTATGTGGGATGCTACCAATTTATCACTCTTGTTGATTGTTGCTTATTATTGTTTTGGCAGTTTTGTCATCATATGGAATTGAAGGCTTTAAGACCCCTGCTTTGTTTACGTGAATGTGTGAATGAGTTTGCTCCTCTGAATTTTCTCACTGTAATGGACTTGCCTGAGGACTCGTCATTTTTCTGCTCGGACAATTTTAAGTTAGTAGTTGATGGAATTTTTCTGAACTACCTATGGCGCATTGCAATTATTTTGTATTAGTAATCGAACTTCATATTGCTCTATCTTGTCCAATAGAGTATCTGATTACCCTTTTGAATTACAGGGCTAGTGTTTTGATGACTGTGATTGAAACTCTGAGGGGATATGTCAATGCATACGGACAGTTGAGTTCTTTTCCTGAAATTTTTTTGCCAATTTCAACATTGTTGCTAGAAGTGGCACTACAGGAAAACTTACCAGGCGCATTACAAGAAATGTGCAAAGACGTAGCTCAACTCATTAAGACAAGAGTAGATGAACAACACATTCTTCGACGACCTCTTCAAATGCGGAAACAAAAGCCAGTACCTATCAAAATGCTGACTCCAAAATTTGAGGAGAAGTAATACTTTATTTTTCCTCTATCATTGCCTTGTGTTTATGATTAAAGCATACTTTAATTGGTGGTTGTTGGAATTTAGACATTGAATTATAATGGTTGTTCTTGTGCAGCTATGTTAAGGGTAGAGACTATGATCCAGATCGTGAACGGGTCGAGATGAAAAAGTTGAAGAAACGATTGAAAGAAGAGAGAAAAGGCGCAGTACGTGAACTGCGTAAAGACAACCAGTTCTTATTTGAGGTGAAGGCAAAGGACAAGGCAATGATGGAAGCAGAAAAGGCAGAGAATGCTGTAAAAGTGAGAGAGTTCCTTCAAGAACAAGAACATGCTTTCAGGTCTGGGCAATTAGGAAAAGGCAGGAAGAGAAGGAGATGAAGATGAAGATGAAGATGATGTTCTTAAGACCTTTGCCTTGTGGCCCCCACAATAGATATGTATTTTTTTTGTTTATTTTTCTTCAAAAAATTTTATTTATAATATATAAAAATTAAAGTTAAGGGCAAATGATACAGCACCCATTTTCCACAATTTTGTACTTAACAAGCTTAGTTGATTTTAGTTTCATCTCGTTTAATTCTTAATTGTATTAGGATGTTTAATTTGAACTTGAGCTTGAGCATTAATTATAAAAAAAGAAAAATAACTGTGGTATTAAATTGAAAATATTTTTTTTTAGGTATTATAAAACCAATTCTGAATTGTAAATCTTTGGGTATTTATTTTGGTGTTTATTATTATTATTATTGTTATTATTATTTTTGTTTAGGGTTTAAGAACCTGAAATGGCTATGGTGTAACATGGATATGTTTGCGCTAAAGGAATCTGGCTGGCTGTGATCTTTTTTTTTTTATATATATATATAACTAGATAAATAACTACAATAGTTGTGATTTCTTTTTTTAATAATTTAAATGAGTGTGATAAGTAGTGAAAAATGTTGGTTCACATCTTCCTAATTGTATATGTATATTAAAATTTGTAAGTCAGGGCTTAAATAATAATGATAAAGTTATCACTTAAAAAGGATCTTATTATTAATCAAGTGATAATCATTGGAAACAAAAAATACACGTTTTGGAAACACGTCGTCTAACTATCCTTACTTATCTACTCCCTTGAAAAATAATAATAATAATAATAATAATCCCTTTACCTTTTTCAATACACGTTGACCAACGTTGACTTTCATTAACCATATCGAAAAAAATTATTATTAAAAAAAAAAGAAAGAAGAAAATTCCATCCAATTACCTTTTTTTTGCTATATGAAAATTACTTCTACTACTTGCAGAACAAGAAAAGTATGTTAAATTGCGTTTCTACTTAGAAATTGTCTGGAATGGTATGTTAAGCAGTCACAAAATTTCGCAGTAAATTTCTTAAAACTGAAAATTAGAAAGAATCGGAGAAGCTTGAGAAAGGCGTACGCGGTTCCATAATGCAAATAATTTAGAAAAGAGAAGAGAAGGTAATGAAAGGAAAGGAAGAGAGCTTTTGGGAGTGATTTTCTTGGAATATTACTAATGAAAGCCAGAGGATTTCAGAGGACGGTGTGGTTGATGAGTGCAGGACGTTTTATTTTACCGGGCAAGAAACCACTAATACTTTGCTCACATGGACTGTGTTTCTTCTAGCAATTCATAGTGATTGGCAAGAAGAAGCAAGAAAAGAAGTACTCAGTTTATTTGGCCAACAGAATAGTCCAAACCCAGATCAAATCACAAAGCTCAAAACGGTAAAGAAATATCAAACACTGACTTTTGTTTGTCAAAGTTGTGATTTCGTGTCTCTAGGTCTCTTAAAACCTTCAAATATTTATATGCGAACGAACATGATCATCTGGGGAGAAGATGTTCATGATTTCAAACCAGAGAGATTCTCTGAAGGAGTTGCTAAGGCTACCAAGAACAACGTTGCTGCATGTTTTCCATTTTGAATTGGACAGAGAACTTGTTTGGTTGAACTTTGCAGGGCAAAGATTACTCTCACAATGATTCTACAACGCTTTGCTTTAACTCTTTCACCTGCCTATGTTCATTCACCGTTTCAGCTCATCACAAATCGTCCACACCGTGGGGTTCAAGTCCTTTTTCACTCACTTTGAAGACCAGGTTGGTCATTTGGATGCATGCACATATGAGATTATAAAAATTGACTATAGAATTTGAGTCTATATGTTAATGACCATTGGCCTAAAGGCAAGCTCAAGGTTAACATTGGGGGGTCAAGATGTGCAAATCATGCTTTATTTCCATGGTACAATTTGTGTTTTTCAGCAAAATCAAGTCAATGTGATGGTGCACATGAGGACAGGAATGGTAAATTAATTAATACATGCGACTATTCAATATTATGGAATATTAATAGATATGAAAATTTTATTGAGAGATCGGGAATTATTAACAAAACAAAACTTCCTGTTCATGACAATTTCATAATTTAATAAAAATATTACAATCATGTTTTTATTTACCCGGCCCTAGTTAGTAATCAAAAACATCTAATCGATAAGATAACATATTTATTTAAAACGGTGTTTCATCTCTTCTAAATATGAATTTTAATTTTACATAATTAATTTTTTTTAATACATAATTAATTTTTTTTAATAGAAAATTTAACATGCCCGATCGAATCCAAATAACAATAGAATATTTCCACGGGACGAAGCTACCATGTTACATACCTAATTAATATTTTACCATTCAGGCCAAGCTACCGTGTTACATACCTAATTAATGTTAATTGTAATGAAAATGAAGTGTGAATGGTGGTTTCCGTTTAAAAAATGATAATATAATAATAAACGTTACAAAATTTCAAGCTATAGGGGAACTTTCAGAAATTGCTCCTGTACTTGAAATAAAATTTGTTTGAACCCCTGTTTTAGTTGGGGCCGTAGACAAACGGCTTAGCGTCCTTGCCTTGCCGGCCCTGCATTGAATCACTAATCAGAAACATGAAGTCGATAGAAATTTATCCTTCATGCGAGAAATGAGCTTAAATTTTTCCTCAGCTTCGACCTGCTCTCTGATGTCATTTCTTGATGCCCGGTCTGGGTGAAATTTTAGCACAGCTCGCTTATAAGCTGCATGTACCTGCAATGGTTATTATTTTTATTACCAAAATAAAAAGGAAAAGAAAAAAAAAAAGGAACAGTACTTATATATCACCATTGTCACATAATTGAAATTCACAGACCCAGCATAACTAATCAACCAAACATGAGGGTCTCTCTGCATTTATAAAGTGACAGTCACCCACCAATATTTCTCAATAAGTGAACTAGAAGGCAACTCATTGACTGGAAGGCTCATAAGGTGCATAAATCCATTTTACTAGTATCCTAGACTCAAAGTCTCACTGTTATCACCGTACTAACCTATTTCATGCTTTATTATTATTATGAGAAAGACTTACCTCAGGTGAGATAGGCAGGACATCATTCCCCACCTGGATTCCTAAGCCACGAAGCAAGGAAGGCATATTTATGCACTTCATTTCCAAAATGTCGAGTTCCTTCCTTATTTCAACACGAAGTTGCTCTTTCAGATTCAAATTTTCTTCATCCTGAAAATCCCGTCACATATCATCAATACCTTATGTTTAATCTTGCAACAGAAAACCATGTCCCACTCAATGGGAAGGTAGCAAAAGAATAGAGCCCAACCTTCTTTTGTGTCTCCCTTACTTCTTCCAAACGTTGCTTTTGCCTTCTCTGCATGTTTTCCAAACGCAAAGTTTCAGCCCTTTTTTTCTTACGCAGTCTCTGTGCCTCTTCTGACTGCAAAAGAGTAGGGCACTTGATGTCAGGTAGATTTCAATTGCTGAAATATTTTTTAACATCCATTCAAACCACTATCAGGCCATTAACTGATTTGTATGCATAAATACTACTATAAACAGTGTTTTGCATGACACATGGAAGCATAGTAGAACAAATATCTTAAGGTAATACTACAAAAGCAAAAGTTTTCAAAAAGAAGCTAAGTAAACACAGCTTTGCTGCTTTCAGTTCACTTTTTCAATGCACATGTTTTCACCTAAATTTCCTACAATAACTACACGCCCACAGAGACATAAACAGGACTATTCCAATAATCCAAAAGTTATAGTTAAGAATATATGTAGCTTCAAAATTAAGAAAAATGAAGGCATAATCTCGATTACAAGTCAAATTGCATGGCAGAAAATCAAAACAACATCAAGATCCAGAACAAACAGATTTGTATGCCAAACCTGAATTTGCAATTCTCGCTGTCTGGATGCC
The DNA here is from genome assembly GCA_007844105.2 of Rhamnella rubrinervis. Lineage (NCBI taxonomy): Eukaryota > Viridiplantae > Streptophyta > Magnoliopsida > Rosales > Rhamnaceae > Rhamnella > Rhamnella rubrinervis. Next base: position 4,591,620 of record CM017577.2, read on the forward strand.
CATTCTGCTTCTATTGCTAGCTTGTACTCATCAGTCTCCTTGAGTTTTTCACGTTCACTAATTATACCTCTTTCAACAGAAGTAACATGACCATCCTGAGCATGTAGTGAATCCCTTACATCACATGATTCCCTAGCTTCTTCAACCATACAAGGTTCCTCCTCAGTACTCCGTGTTTCATTACAAGTACTATAACATGAAGATGCTTGTCTCACCTTTTCTTCATTACAAGCTTTTTCACTAGAGACTTCTGACTCGCCCTCAGATGAGGTCCTACAGAATGAAAATTCTTCACAAATACCCCCAGCTTTATCATCAGGACGAGCTATATTATCAACCTGTTCTTCATCAGACATTCTAGAGTTTGACACGAATGGTTGTCCATAATTTAGTTTCTCTTTGACAATTGAACTAGGATGTTCATCATTTGATGAAAATATGTTGAAAGTAAAAGGTGCCTCAGAAAACTCATCATCTTTTTCCCTTGACACAACCTCATCCCGATTACCACATTTTTCACCTGAATACATGTTCTTGTGCAAAGAAGTCTCTTCATCCTGAAAGCTAGTTTTTCTATAATTGAAGTTGTTAAATATGGATTGGGAATCACAAAAGCGAAGCCCTTCCCTGAAGTTCTGCTCAATGTCCACAAAACGTGTTTTAATATGTTGATGTGAAGATTCTTTTTCTTTCGCTGACATATGATTTTCAGATGAAAAAGTCTCCTGCTCAACTTTCTCATTGGAGTTCTCAGTTGCAACAAAATCAGATAGGTTTTCTTTTCCATAATCCGCACTGCTAGAAGTAGAACAAGTAGGGGCCTCTGGGTGTTGTTCTCTCCTGTTTTCTTCCTCGACACTTGTACGAGATTCACTATTGGACCCAGAAGCACTAGCCTGATCCTCTAAACCAGACCGACGATTTAGAACATGTTTTCTCTTTTGGAAAGCCTTTTCCCACTGTTCACGAAACTTTCCACGAGAATCTTCAATTAGCTCACAGTCAGAACAATCACTATCAGATGAACCATCATCAAATTCAAAGTCTAAACCATATCTATTTCTTCCAGGAGATTTAGCAAAGTATGGTTGCTTATGCTTTGAGAACTCAAATGCAGAGGATTTTTCCTGCACAACCTCACATTCATCAAAATCTAAGTGTATGAAATTCTTCCCATGGTTAAATGCAGAACAAGGGCTTTTGCTTGAGGTGGCATCGCTATCAAAATCTCCACCATCTTCAACAGCGATTTCAGGATCCACATCATTTTCTTCATCATCATCTACATTTATGATACCCTGACATGACAATTTTGCACTAGAACCTCGAAATTTCTGCTGTAAAGAGTCAGTTCCATTGACGGGACCATTTTCACTCTCAAGATCAATGAAAACAACATTACCACAATTCTCTTTAACCTTGCCATTTCTTACTGTTTTCTTCCCGGAACAAGTTCTTAGTGGAGAATGTTCCCCTAACACTCCTTTACTCCTCATCTACTTCTGGATTACAAAAATAAATTTAAGGTTAAAAAATGAGAAGAAAAGAAAAGATTAATAACAAAAACCAAAGAAGGGGGGGGAAGGGGGGAAGAGAGAGTTCAGATTACAGATATTCCAACCTCTACAAGAAATAAATTGCTCACAATGTTAATCAACAATATTTATTAAATTAACCCAGTAAAAACTAAATATCAGATAGAATGACTTCTACACTATACCAAAAGTACTCATCCAGAAATCAAAAAAATAAGTTTCCAGAATAGTATTTTCTCAGCATAGTTCTGGCATACTACTGTATCCTACTTAATTACAAAAATAGAAGGGAAAAAAAGAACAAAATTGTGAAGATCTATATTGGATTTGTGAATATCCATATTGGATGGATACTGGGTATCTATTATATGGTTACCATTATTAAGGATTAAAATCCCGTAGTAAAAATAGAGTGCACATACACATAACCAACTTACCATATGCAAACATTTAACAAAAAAAAAAACCATATGCACACACAAGTACATTCAAAATTTCATCTGTACATACTATACACAATTTACGTACCTAAGCAGGTAAATAGCTCTTAAGTACACAAGTGCTTAAGTACTTGGGTAACTACAGACCTATGCACTTACATACATGCACGTGTCAACTACCTACATACGCTACATACAACTATAACTGCCTAGAGCTAAATTTACTTTGTCTAGTAACTATTATTGTATGTAATGAATTTTCAGTTGGGGCCCTACCCCTCTGCTTAGCTGATAGGCTTTCTACGGAGCAGTTATATGCTGTTCTGTAATCCTCCTGTGGAAGCGTTTTGTGCGTGTTTTTCCTTCCTCCGGGAGGCTTTCTAATGCAAGTTATTTTCACCAAGGGAAAAATAAACAACTGCCTAAAAACAACCCCTTATCAAATTCATTTGAAATTGTTTTCCCTTTAAGAACCCCAAAAAGCAATCAAATTTAAAAACCCAACAGAAGGGAAATAAATGAAACAGGGTCAAAGATTCAAAAAGAATTCGATTTCTCCCAAAAAAAAGCACAGGCTAAATGATCAGTTTCTCCCAAATACAACATGAACAGGAAATCTCATGAAGCAATGAACCCTAATTCGAATCAGAAACACAGAAAGCATGATTAAAAAAGAAACCCCTAGTATAATTTACGGATTCCCCAGGAAGGAAAACAGAAAATTGAGAGAATTGAAGCAATAAAAATTCGAAATTGAGGGCATAGATACACATGCCGATGCCGATGACCAAATAAGGGCAATCAGATATCAAGCTTACCATTTACGAAGAAACCCTAATATATCTTCGTACACGAACCAAGTCAGTTGAATAGAGATGGAGGGTTCTAGAGAGAGAGAGAGCAGGTAGAGAGAGAGGTAACGAAGCTACGAAAGGGCTTTGAAAAATTGAAACGAAAATATTTTTGGCACCAAAGTGAAAGTAAGCAGCTATATATGAAAAAAAAAAAAAACATTCGAATTTAGAAAGTTAAAAAAAATTAAATAATTAATTAAAAAAAGAAAAGAAAAGAAGATAAAGTAAATATGAATGTTTTTTTGTGCGGTGTGCATCATAAAGGATCTAAGAGACTGTGGTACAGCAGTGACGTCGATGAGTCTCACAGACCTATCGAAGGTGACACTCGTCAGCGGATAATTCGTCTGTGTGGGTACTATAACATACAGTTGTTTTGGCCGGATTTCCCGCTGAATAATTTGGTAAATTGTGGTTGCTGAGGGGGGCAAATTAGGAAAACAAAACATTGACGATGTTGTACGTGGAGTCGTTGGTTTTTTTTTCCCGTTATGTTCCAGAAAAGGAAAATAAAATTTCACATTTTGGTGTTAACGGTAAAAAGTCGTTGGTTTCAATTTCTGAATCTCTGCATGAATTGACCATAATAGCCCTCTACAAGGGCAGACTTTAATTGGTTAATAATCACCTGTGAATAGGTCTAGTGCAGTGCAATGCGTCCAATTTTTTGTTTAGACAAAGATTACAATTGCTACAACAAATTTAAAGAAAAGAGAGAGAGAGAGAGAGATAAAGATAAAGATTACAATTGTCTGAGCTTTAAACAAGACCGCTCTATTTTAATAATTAATTTTTATTTACTAAATTTTCCTTTAGATTCTTTTAGGAGGGGGTTATGCAAGAAAAAATTATTTATTTCTTTCTGAATTGGATTTTTTTTATTTTCTTTTATTTTTTATTCAAAAGATATATATGGTATGAAATGCGTGTAAGTATAAATTAATGTCTTTATTTAAAACTAAAATAATTTTTCTTTAATATATATAAGATCTTGCTATGATAGGCACGATGTCTATGTTATAGTGGACAATAAACATACCAATTCTCTCCTTCTTTTTATATTTTTTTATATTTATATATATGTATGTAAAAAAAAATTGAAATTGGTGTGCTTGTCGTTACGGTGGTGGCGACCGCAGCAAGATCTTATAATATATATATATATATATATATAGTATTTGACTATTTGGTAAGATTTTAGTGAACAAAATTGGGCTTAGAATGGCATGAGGTATTTAACTAAGAAATTGACTTGGGCTTTGTGACCCTTTAGGTCCAACAAAACAACATTGGATTTTGAGACACTAGATTAAATTAAAAGACCCAGAAATTTAGCCAAAGCTAAAAATGTTAATTTGGCACCAAATTACTGCAACTAGCAAATCAGAAATCAAAATCAACAGTGTCTAATGTCTAAAAACAAATTGAGATGGAAAAAAAAAATAGGTTCCAACACTTTATTTCCTATATGGTGCACAACTAGTTGCTAATCCACAACTGAACCATGGAAAATATGAAAAAAAAAAATTTGTATTAATTATCAAAACAAAATGTAAAAATAAGGAGCTATAAAAATAAACCAGAGGAAAAGTAAAATAAAATGTACTCAAATTTACATAGAATAAAGATACAATACATATATATATAACGGATATTCAATGGGATTTGGTAGCATTTTCTTGTTGAATACTACAAACAGATTCCAGAAGAGAAGGCAAAACTAGAGGAGAAAGCAGTGGAATTGGATCTTTACTACTGTTATAGAATGTATTCAATGAAGAACTAGGAGATGATGTTGTTGTTGATGATGATGATGATGATGATGATGAATTTGAAGTACTCATCCCCATTGATCTGAAGCTTGCAGAGGAGACATTGATAGGTTTCACTTGAAGTGGACATGGAGCGCTTCTTTGCAACCTTGGACTCAAACAGCTCCTGAAAACGATGTCGTCTTTGTGAGCACAAGTTTGGAACCCTGGAAATTGATGATCAGCACCATTTGCTGATGATGATCCATTTTTGTTTCTTCTCTTTGTTGTCTTCTTTGAGATCTCCTTAAAGTACTTTGATGACTTTGGGGGGCAGATCTTGAGGCATGTAATGCATTATTGTTATTGACTGGGATATAATTATATAAATATTAATAATAAAAACTTTATGGTACAGTTTTCAGAGATATGTGTAACTTAAAATATTGGACATGTCTAGCCATTTCATGTGGTGGGAGGTTGCTGGGTTGCTGTTTGTGTAAGAAACTCTTTTTTGAGTACCCAGTTTGTGTCATGTGAGCGAGGAATCAATGCACACATTTATAAAATAAAATAAAATAAAATAAAATAAAATAAAATAAAAAAGCCAAAGTTTTCAGTGACAAGAAGCTCAGAAGCACATGATAGTTGAGAACTAGCTTTTAATAAATGAGACCCAATTCCCCATTAAATTTTTAACAAATTGGGTTGTGTGAGACCAGAGCTTTTCTTGGGTTTTACTTCTAAAGGTTCGGCAAGAGAAATCGTCCATACATCAATGTTTGGATGACCATTTTGGAAACAATGTGACTGTGTGTATCATAGTTTTATATTAGATATGAATGGTCATGATTCTATAATGATTGACATGCCAACTACGTGATCTAATTAATTAATTGAAGTTTGTGTTACAGTTTCATAAAGAAATGAGAGAAAGATAAACATGAACAGGCACACACAACACTCGGAAATGTTAGAAGCATTGACTATTGACTTGTCCAGCCACAGCGCACATACATATAGCAGGCTTCGCAGCGCATCAGTAAGCTAGCGTCTATTATTTCTCTGCATCTTTCTGTGTCTTTTCTGGCAACGTTCATGTAAATGTATAAAATATATACATATATGTATAGACAAGCTTGTAAATGTTCGTGTATATCTAAGTAATGGTGATAAAAATTCAATGTAAAACACACTAAAAATGACAATCACAGTTATCGTTAATGCTAATTAACCTTTTTAATTAAGGCAATCTTAAAGCTTCATGTATATTTCCTATCAGCCCAAAGTAACACACCAATTATTAACACAGAGAGCTTGTTTTATTTTGCTATGTGGTAAAAATCTTGTCTGACCAAAATTTAGAAAGATAATAAATAAATAAATATTCACCAAAAAAAAAAAAAAAGATAATAAATAAATAAATAATGTATCCTAAAGCCACTTCTTTGCATGACTAAAGCACGAAGAAAGACAACCACTTTCTTATTACCAAAAAAAAAAAGACAACCACTTTCTTGAATATTATCTGTAATTTGCCAATTGAAAAAAAAAAAATTTTACGTAATGGGTTTACTATTTCCTTGTCACCCTCTAGACAGAGTAAAGAAGCCAAGTGGCAACACCCCCAGATGAGCATTTCACACACCAACCAATAATGAAGGACCAATCATATCGGTGAAGAGGTGGATATTGAAATTATTAAGGAAGGGCTATAAAGAATTCAAAAGGAAGACCCATTTGCTATCCTTGCCTTTTCTCTTTCCCATATGTTTGTGCTTGTTGGCGTTTTTGCTTTATAGGTTCCAAACACACCCACCTTTCAATATTTTGGTCAAACGGAATATTCAACGTGGTTTGGATCGGACTAGAAGATTCTGTTTATGGACCAATTCAATTAGGAGTTTAAATTCAACAAAGTGGGGGCAAAAAAGAAAGAAGAAAAAAAAAAGGGTTTTTCTTGTTGAGTTCCCAAAAGCAGAAAGAAGAAACTTTATAAGGATTTACACGTTTAGAATCTCTTATAGGCAAACAAACAGATCCCAAACAGTGCTTTAACAAAGCGTTCCAAGTGTGAAAGAAAGAGATTGGCAAAATATACTACTTAAAAAATGAGATACCGTGTTCAACAAACCAAATGGATTTTTCACAAACCCAACCTGTCCCTCATGGCTCATAGTGCCTGTCTTTTTCCGAGACCGATGTTAAAGATTTGATTTAAACTATAAAATAATTTTAAAAAACTATGACCATGAATAGGCAAAGCCGCCACCACCTAGGAGCTAGTCCAATGGGAGAAAAAATATGGGAGGCTGGGATGGTCAATGTCGGTAGCTTTACCCACCAAGCAAGTAACAAGAATTTCATGCACATTAAGTCTATGACTAAGATCTGTAGGACATAATTAAAAGGAAATAATAATATGAAAAATAAAATTACAATCATATTGAATTAAGGCCAAAGAAAGGATATGTACAAGGGATTTAAAATCTTCTTTTTTTTTCCCCCCTTCATTGTCACTACACAACTGAGGTATTCCTAGTGATCCAGCGTGGGATTAGACAACGACAATTTAAAGGCTAAAAGAAGGTGCAAATAGGCGGGGATATGTACAAGCTCTTGACTATGTTGCTTTTGCTTTCTAAGAAATGGCAGTGTTTCGTAAAAGTCATTCAAATTCACTAAGAGGAGGGTCTAAATTTGTGGTAACGTACAAGGGAATTGAAGGGTACTCAAGAGTTTCTCAAGAATAAGACCTGACCAAACCAAAGTTAACGAAGGATCTTGACTTGAAGAGGCCACCAAAGAGGAACCTGGTTGGAGATTCCTGAGAAACAGACTTTGATTCTTGAGGGCTGCCTTTGACCTTTAGTATAGTCTGACCAATTACTTGCCTGATGGAATCTATGGTCTTGGAATCAACAGGACAACCTGATGCATCACGAACATAGAATGTGTTAACAGCTTTCCCTGCTTTCGTTGCCACTTCTGCTCTGGTGACAGTGAGGCTATTTTCACGAAAGATTCGTGTGACATCGGATAGCAGCCCAACTCTGTCGGTGGTGCAGAGTTCTAGTTTCAAGCCCTGGTGAGGATGAATCAAATTAATAACTTGTACAGAATTCAATGATACATTTTAAATGGAATGTAAAGAAACAAGATATGCCCATGAAGCTTTTGTTCTTCAGAAATGCAAGTCTGATAACCCAAGCAGACAAACACAAGTCTGATACATGATAGTACGCTCTCACCTCTGATACTCTTCTCTCAATGGCTGCTTCAAGACATTGTATCACTCTTTGTCTCTCAGCATCTGATTTTACAGGGGACCCATCTATGTGCCTGATGCAGTATTCCTATAAATGGATCCATAAACTAATCAGTCAAAAATCTAACTCAAAATTAAAGCATATGCATGTTTCATAAAGGAAAGGTGGCATACCTGATATGCTTCAGGCCCCTCAGCATCAATGCTTGCGTGAAAAACCACATACTGCATGTCTGTCAAGGTGCAGACCGTGTCAAAGAGAAGCTTCGGCCTATCTTTGCTCCGGATGGTAACCACTGAGTAGTCTTTGTCATACCAGTTATCAACACTGACATTTGGTCTTTGCTTTTCATCCAAGGCATCATCGTCGGTTCGATCATAGTCCCTATCGGCAAACATCATCTGGTGAAGCCGTCTCTCAGTGTGAGTGACTCCATGTGAGACCACAGTCTTAGCTCCTCTGTGTTTGTTGCTGCCTTTAAGTACATTGCATAGTAATTGCTTAATCCTAGATAGCCTCTCTGGATCAGTAATTGCTGACCCCGTTTCCTCATCTGTCACTTGCAAAACAGCTGCAGCCCTTGTGTTGTGTGTCCAGACCTCTCCATTCACTACATTACATTTGAGATTGGTGAGTACAGCACTCACTTCAGATAGTAGTCCCGGCCTATCACTTCCGATGAGCTCAATTGCAGTGTGGTCCATTGATGGTTTAACACCAACAGATCTCACAGGAGGCGCAAAGAAGCAAGATTCCGGACCAAGAGACTGAAAACGAATTGAAAACAAAAGGTTTATACATTAAGTAAAGAGCAGAAATTGGGGAAAACAAAATCAAACATGACTCACCTTTCTAATGTAATCCAAAAGCCCTTCATCAGTGACCTTGTTTCCATCTTGATCAGTTACATTAAATACTGCTTCCAAAAAAAGCAAATCACAAACTCAATTTTCAACTCAAAAGGCATAAGACTCAACCAAAAAAAAGGAACAAAGTTGCAGAATCTTTACCGTCCATGAACCAACCCCCATCAGAAGATATGTAAGCTTTAGTTATGATAAGGTTGAGATCAGTAAGTACTTGTATAACTTCCAGAAGAATTCCATGTTTGTTTGCACTATCAACCTTTACCATAAAAAGGAATCAGTACCAGTGAACTAATTAGGTAAGGAGAAAAACAACACTGATTAAATCAAAACGTACCCTTATAACTGTAGCATTCTTGCAGGCTTCATTATCAATTACAACCCTGAGAGGAAGATAGGTGGAATATAAGCTCTAAATCCCAAGATGGGTATTATAGAATTTTAACGTTACTTTCAATGACATTGAAGAGAGATGAGGTTACATACCTTGGTGGGTTCATTCTCCGTATGAATTTCTCATATTCATTATCCATGTCATGTGAGAAGCTCATGTTAACCTCTACAGAGACCAAAAATAGAAAAGAAAACAGATTAATAAAAAGAGAAAAGCTTCAAGAATAAAAACAACCAACCAGAGAATAAGGGCCATTTTGTCCAGGACACCATGACTAAGAGGGAAAAAAAAAATCTCAAAATATAAAACGAAAAAAAAAAGGCCATCAAGCAAATTCATTCAGGCTTCTAAGACACATCACCGTGACAGCAAGGAAAGGGGTGGAGACAGAGAAAAGGTGGCTGCTGTTAATGTGTAAGGTGGTGTCCAAGAACTTGGTGGTTGGCGTGTAAACACCATAACCCATCCAGCCATTGAAACACAAGAACAAACTCACAGAATTAAAAAAGACCAAACTTTTAGCCAACACTATGCAAATCAAAACTAAGGATTAAAAGAGCAAACAATGAAACCCTGTCACCCATTTCATAATTAAACAACAATTACCGAAGAAAACAAATACAGGATCAAGCACACGAGAGACTGTTCTCCTTCGCAACCCAGAAGGCAAACAAGCAAGCAGCAAAAACAATGAAAGTCATTAAAAACCATAACCACCAAACACAAATCGAAGAACAGAGCACGAGGGAGCAAAAAGGAACACAAAATCACCTACCCATTACTGTTCCTGAGGATTCGCTAGGATCTGTATGCCAAAAGTTTATCTTGGTTCTCTCAAAACAAATAAGGAGGCTGGTCGTATATATATATAATAAGAAAAGCTATAAGTATATAGATTTATATACACCAAGGAGATCTTACTCTTCACCTCTTGATCCCTTCTCTCTAAGGAAACGAATAAATTATATAATTCTACACCTTATAAAGATTAAAATCGAAAAACCATCCCCAAAAGAAAATAATAGTAATAATCATAAAAAGACCACCCCACAAAAAATCAGACCCCCCCGACACGATACTCCAAAACCTGCAAATTTAAAAAGTACGACAAACACTCACACAACCACCTTCTCTCTTTCCCTTTCCACTTTCTCTCTCTACCATACTCTGTTTTTCTTAAGACTCTCTCTCTCTCTCTCTCTCTCTGTGACTTTCCAATTCCAGTCTCACTGTAAGAAATCACCATTTATAAATCTCAGTACCTAAAAAGAAAGTTAACCCCGGCGCACTTTAGCAACGGCCCGATATTTTTGGAATGAACCGGTGTGCTAAGGTGCGCAGTCCCACTTTCACATTGTGGTCAAATAGAACACGTGGTGTTTGCAGTTAAATAGTCCAAGGTTTGTGGAGCGGACAAATGGGCAACCCGAGCACGAACCATTACTGTCTCTGTTAAATTAACAGTCACTTTTAATTTTAATGAAAATATATATATATATATATATATAGCAACGGAATATAATTTTCAATCAGAATATTCCATATATTTTCCATTTTAATTATGGTATATTAATTATTTATCTATTTTGTGCCATTTATAAATGTTCCTAAATGGCTTATAAATAGCACAAAATTATTTTTCGTATATAATATATCGCTGCGGATTTCCTACCCTAATTAGAAGACCAGAGGCTACACCTTTAAAACATTTGCAATAAAAAATAATAATTTTATGGCAGTTTTTCATAAAATTTAAGATTATTTATCTTATTTTTTATTCTCAATTATAAGTTATAATATAATATATATTTTTTCACAATTTTTTAGGAATTTAAAATAGTTGGCCTACGTTTTTAATAGATTTCTTATATAAATAAAAAATAAATAAATAATAAATTTGTATTAAATTTTAATTGAATAATAATAAATAAAATAAATTGTCTTGATTTATTTTTGTAAAAATATTCATGTTTTCTAAGAAAAAAAAAGAAAATAATAATTTTATTTTTGAAGTTTTTTCTTTAATAATCTTGCTTATTATGTGTCATGTTAATAAATGACAATTACAATATTCATAATCTTTTCATCCAAACATCCCATTCATATAACATTTTTATTTTATTTTATTAAGATAAACAAATTTTCAAAACTTAAATGAACTTTTCTTTATAATAAATAAATGGTAATGGAATCATCAAATTTTAATTATAAAAATGATGTACCATATTTTAATTTAAAAAAAAAAACAAATATGACTTCCACATTAAACTATACATATCCCTTATGCGTATTACATTAGCCTAATCCTAACATAGCGAATCGGACATGACTTGTTTCTTGGTCAGTATTAATATAAAAACTTTATATAAATTAAAATTAATTGGGATTTTATATAAGAAAATGACAAATATTATTTAGGGCGGTGTGTAAAAAAAAATAAAAAAAGAGTAAAATAGGATAATAAATGGTATAGTAAATGTTCGATGGAAGTGCAATCACAATCACATGGCTGTTGGCTCAGTCAGTATTTGGTGGGCGCACACACACGCGTCTTCCGCTGCATGCCGGGCTCGTGTCCCTCGCACGTGGCCCCATTTCCTATCCACTTCCCAAGTTTAGGGGATAGTTTTCTAATAGCTTACAGCATTATATTTAAAATTAGCACTTATATAATTACATTTTTATTTAGTAAACCACATATAAAGCTAAGCAATAGCAGCTAATTTATGTTTAAATAGCAAATACATGTTTGTAACACTTCCAAAAGACCAAGCATAATACAATGTTTCATTAAGTTATATTATCTCTTTTGTCATATATTGAATAAAAATAGATCTTAAACCATATATAATTTATTATTATTTTTTGTTTTTTGTGAATTTTTTTGGAGAATTAATATTGTGACTTGAAGCTTAGCCAGGCCTACATTGATAATGGAATTTGGTGTGGGAAGTGAGGGGTGGTTTCCACCTAAGAGTGGCCCTGAAACTGTCAAATCCAGAGAGTGTGCGCGCGCGCGCGAGAACAAATTGGAAAAAGAAGGTGGGGGCAAGAGGTGGTGCTACGTCTATGTGACGCCCACCATGAACAATTTTGCATTTACTAGGCAATAGGACCGAAACAGGGCCTGAAAGGGTGGAGCTATGTACCATTTTGTTTTTTTACCCATTAGCCATACATATCCATTATCCACATATATCTATTTTTATATATATGCATGTAGCTCTATTAATATATTTACATATATATATATATATATATATATATATGTAGAATAACCCCAAAAGCTATAGTCATGGCATATTTTTGTCTCTGAGCCATTGACCTTATCCGGTTTTTTTTTTTTAATTTATTTTCAGTTCTGAAGAAACTTATTTTAGTGGCAGTGGTATCCTAATCAGACTCTTTTTCAGAATAATTTGTGACATGCATTTCCTAGGAGGAAAGCAAGTATTGGAAATATCATGACCTCTTTCTCTCTATCCAAATGCCAATAAAATCTAGCTTCGTACAGTCAATTATTTTCCATAGGTTTTGTATGTTTTCCCATTTGAATTATGAGTGGAATTCATTTTTTGCCCTATATATGCACCAAATTTGGTTGCTAGCTGCTCATACAAATTGGCAAATGTGTTTGATCTTCTAATTGCATACACTTTTTTCTTTTTTTTTCACTATTGGAAAATGCATTCTTTTTTTCCCACTTGTACATATTATGTTAATTACTAGAAAGACAATAACATGAGCAACACAAGTCTCTATTAAGAAACCATGAGGGGTGACTCAAGTGGTAGGAATGAGATGTTCACATCTTAAGGTTGTAAATTCCAATATTATTAGCTCCATTTATGCTTTGGTAGTGGAGTTAGATTAAACACTCGAGTTAGAAAGGGCTGCTATTTGAGATTTTTATGTGATTATCAAGCTCAAATAGCACTAAAATCTTCAGCTCTGATCTACTCTAAAAATTAATCATCTTCGCAGTAGGCCTTCAATATATATCAAAAAATAAAAAAATCTCTATTAAAAAGAAAAAGAAAGAAGTCTGAGAACACTACTAGTTAAACGTATAAGTGTCATACACTTGAGACTGTTCCCACAAGGTTTTTTTGGAGCATGGGAATTTTGTTAGTACAAGCTATACATTTTGTAAAAGAAGCAAATTTCAAGATAGTGTTAACCTTGTGCCGTCATCTACTTGCTGCCTCGTATTCTTTCTTTTATAAAAACTTAAAAAAAAAATTAAAAAAAATAAAGAAACATTCAGTTTTATTAACTGTGTGTCCAGATATTATAATATAATTGATTATGTGTACAACTGACGTAGTATATCTGTATCTAAAAAAATTTCTTAAAAAAAAAAACTTTTATTATCAACAAGTGTGTTGTTTTTAATTTTATTTTTATGGGCACTTAATTTATCCAAATAAATACGTCAAACAAAATGAAATAAATCCATAAGGATAATAACATAGGAGTTTTCTTTTTTTTTGGGGCCCCCAAAGCAGAAGGCAAAGAAAAAAAAAATGAATTAGTAAAAGCAGCCAATTAGCATTAAGGCAATCTATCCCACCTAACTGTAATAACTGTACCGAGGCTAAACCAACAATTAATTAATAAATAATAAATCCTAATAATACTTTAGCCAAATCAAATTTTATATAATCCCTGCTTACTTAATACCGACCTCCTATCACATCTAAGGGCTAGGGATCTCCCAGATTCACACATATTCTTCTATTTTCTGATTCCTCCACTATTTTAAAAATAATAATAAAATAATAAGAATAAATAACAAAAAACATAAATCATGATTCTTCCACTTCTACAATCTTTCTTTTTAGACGTGCACCAACGTGAATGATCATAATCATTTGGGCCCTCTGTAAATTAACTTAAACAAAATTCACATAATTATGCTTATCTTTCAATCCAAAGCTCATTTATCCAACTCATTGTGACGTAGTTTTGTGTTTACCAAACAAGGTTTAATGTCACTTTCATTAAAACCACGACTCAACCCACGTGATATAATTTTTTAAGTTCGAATATTTATTAAAAAAAAGATTAATATTAATAATTACTGTTAACTACTAACTACCATTCTAAACTGTCCTCTGCTTGATAATTAATACTAATAATTACTGTTAACTACTAACTACCATTCCAAACCGTCCTCTTCTTTATTAATCCTTATTATTAATTAAGAGCTAACCATGGTTGATTAGTGTTTGATCTTTTGATGTGATGTCCCAACCGCTGATTGGTCAACGGTCAAAGGGGGCCAGACTCGCACACCGACCAACTTACTTTTAATAATTATGCTCTTTCTAAAAAAAAAAATTAATTAATTAATTGTAGTAGCAGAAGCGCACGTGATTAGCGGCAGATCCGTGAGCAGATCTACGTACGGGGGCTGGCTTGGCAGTCACGCACGTAACACGTGCGCGTCACAATCTTCACCTTTTTCTCTTTTTTCTTCCTTTCTTTTTCTTCCCGCATATTTTTAACAAAAAATAAATATAAAAAGAAAGAAAGAGAGGCTGTTCGAGGGTACGAAGAGTCACTGCCAGCTCATCTTCCACGTAAGAAAGCTGAAGGCTTGATTGTATGTGTGTAATTCTGACGCCAGCAAACTGTCTTTCTTTCTTTCTTTCTTCTTTTTATTTTTTATTTCACAAATATTATTTTTAAAATATTTACTTTTTTTTTTTTTTAATGATCTTTGGCACGTTGTGACCTCGTGGAGGACAAGTTGGGGACTTGGAAGCCGGGCATTTAATCAATACGCCCCGTTTTAAGGAACGGGGCTTTGATATGGACTTGATAAAGGTGTTGTCGGTTTTTTTTCTTTTTTTTTTTTTTCAATAATAGAAACAAAATAATTTGGAGAAAAAAAAAAAACTTTTTTGAGTAAAACGTGGAATGAGCAAATATGAAAGCACCTTCAAAGTTGTAGTTGGTGATGTTGGCCAACAGGGACAATTAGGAGTGGCATGGGACCGAAAATTGTTGGATATGCTTATAACTTAAACAAAAATAATTAGGGTCCCTCTAATAATTGTGAATCCTCTATACCAAACGTTACGGCATTAAGCAAAATCATTACTACCAAATGCACCAATTGAAAATTGGCACAAAGATCTCATTGTAATAATATTTAATTAAAACTAATATAATTAAATCAATTGTCAGTCCTCTCAAAGAAGTAAATATTGAAACTCTAATATTTACCAAAATATATATATATATATATATATATATATATATATTATACTCTCACAATTGCCATGTGATAAGATAATGCATGATTGTGTCAAAATCCAACGGACAATACACGTTCTAAAATGAATTAGACAATAATAATAATCATAATAAATTTATTTGACATTCTTTTCAGTGAATATTTATGGTACAAGAAGGGTGAAAAGATGGATGAACAATTACCGATGACAAAAGAGAAGATCAGAAGGTTAATGAGAATGTAGTGACCCAACACAAAATATGAACACGTTTCGAATAGGGAGAGCCCCACGCAACCCTCACCTTTAAGACACCAACTTTGTTGTCGAAAAAAAATAATAATAACAATAAAGGTCCCATCGAAAATTTTAGTTAAATTTGGTATTACCAGACAAAAATACAAATCACTTTCATAGAGATTTTCCAGATGATTTCTTACCATCTTATAAATAAATATAGACTTTTAATTTTATTTCTAAAGTAAATTCGTTTGGTATTTCCATATACATCAAAATGAGAAAAATATATGGTATTCCAAATTTTACATTACCAAATCCTTCTCGAATGACTTAGCACATTCTTTATATAATTAATTCAATTCATTAGGTATCAATTTTGAAATGATTCTCTGTCTTTTTAATTAGACGGGATTGGAAAATTTAAGTGATAGTTGTGAGAATAACAAGGATAGTACACAAATAATTATTGATGGAGGACTTTCCCAGCTGCTTATATTTTTAGACTCCTACCACCTATTTTTAATGGTGAAGGCCACCACACCTAAACATATGCAACTTTCTACATAACATCCCACGTAATTTAAGCCAAGTTTTCTGCTCAAAGAGAAAATTTATAGAAGCTATTTATGATTTTTTTTTAAAAAAAAAGAAGAAGAAGAAGAAGAAGAAGAAAACATAGAAAAAGCTTTCTTATTCTACCAGCTGTTTTGTGAATTGAGCTTATTATGGTGACCATCCTAATCCTTTTCAAGAGATTAAAAAGTTGCCTAATTGGGGGTTGAAAGATTCTTCCAAATTGTTTAGATTAATTATATTTTAGGTATCAATTAGTACTTTTGCAACCAGTTTGATCATCACAAGTGGCAAACTCAATCAAGGACATATATGCGAACCAAGTTGCAACCACATTCTCAATCTTTTTTTTTTTTTTTAATTTCAATTATTTAATTTCATTATTCAACTTTTAACTCAAATATTCCTAAAATTTGTTTCTGGATTTAAATATTGTCAAAATTTCATTATTCAACTTTGAACTCAAAATATTCCTAAAATTTGTTTCTGGATTTAAATGTTCTAGAAACTTGGAACCCTGCGAAGACTTTGTTTTGTACTTGCAGTCAGTCGTTTTGACTCAACTAATATATTTAGGTAAATTAGGTTTAGGCCATCAGAACTTTGAGTTGCAATTGGTCCAATATATGGTGCCAAACATTAATTAATTAATATTTAATTTTTGAATTTTTTTTTAATATATGTATATTTATGTATAACTGGTAAAATTTATAAGAAATTTTATTTTCTTTGGTTTAGCCTATTATGAAAATTATCTACTCCAAAAAGCAAATGGATAGCTAGTTAGAACAGCAAGCAACAACACGTAAAAGGCCAACAAATCCCATGACAAATATAATATAATGTAATATTATATGTTTGGACACCAAAGTCACTACCTAAGTACAATTATCTTTATTTAAACAAACATTTCATTTTGCTTAAAGGGGTTTGCTTGGTTTCCAAGCCATGCAAATACAACCATTAGTCCACAAAGCTACAACAAAAGCAATCCCTCTACCCTTTCCCATTGTCCTATTAATTCATGTTTGAAATCATTCTTGTTAGATTCGTTAGTTGACAAGTCGTTTGCAATATAGCCTTAATTTACTACCAATTGAGATATAATATTCTAAACCAAATTTATATGAAATAAAATACCAAGTAAAAAATATATGGGACTGAAAATGTGACATGTCACTTCATGCTCATGTTGCATGCGTACATGGATTATTATTAATTTCTCCACATGTTTTCAATTTTTATTAATTACCCGATTTATCATTTATAGCGATTGATTTAAACTCTTATATACATATATATATATATATATATATATATATATATATGTTAAGCAGATCTTTCTTTTTTATAATCCCAAATTACTAAATTGATGAAAGGGTTTACGCTTTCAGTGCTTGATTGTTTAACCAATCATGAGGTACATGTAGTTAGATGTAGATCTATTGCTAAGGCCAACTAACAAGCATGCATCAAATCTATAGGAACGTGGTTAACATGCTCTGCATATAATATGCAGTGCATAATTCAGATCCAATTAATTAAGTTGGTACAGTTATGTTTATGTAACAGGATCATTATTCAAAGAATTAAGTTTGTTTTTTGCGAACACGTATGTAGTGGTTGTTAATTACTTAGCTTGAATTTCTCCTTGTTTGGGTACAGAGAAAGCAACAAGAAATATACGTGGGTAAGTAGAGAGAAAATGTAGTTAGAATTGGAAGAGTGTCACCGAGCTTTTTGTCCTTTTTACAGAATTCTTTCAGTTTTGTCATACAACTAATGCTGAATAATGTGTGTGTGTATTTTTTTGGTTTTTTGCGGTCCTTGTGTTCTGACTACTTTTGTTTGATGTGTCAGCTTAATCTGATTGGGTTTATTGCTGCTTCAGAGCCAGCTTTATTTTGATGGTTTTTTAGAACTACATCTACTGAAGGAGGAGAAACATGTGCAGTAAAGAAGAAATCAAAGATAAAGACTTGGTTTTTGGTTAATTTGTAAAGATTATTGCCCCATTTGGTCTGCAGTCTTGTACGGGGCACAGATTTAATCTAGTAGGGGACTTAAATTCGGTATCGTTGCTCCTTAAAAACATTGGGACTACTAGTTTGGTCATTGCATCTATGGTATTTCCTCATTTGACGCTTCTATACTTTTTCATTAAAAATAAAATAAAACAAAAAATAAAAATAAAATGTGTTCGATGAAATGCCTATGAGAGAATTGTGGTAGGGTGTAACTGAGTTTTGACAGCTAAGAAATTTGGTGACACAGATAGGTACTCATGAGAGATGGTATCCTTTTCAAAGAGCAGGCCAAAAGACAGTAAAAATTTAAACTGTATCTGAAAATGCTGGTTGTCGTTGAAGAAATTAATAATCAGGACATAGAAATGCAATGGAAATCACTGTGTCACTCATACGGTCACATGTATATGAATTGTTGTGGCCGACATTTCAGCATTTGTAGGCTGAAATTGTGTGGAAAAAGTGAAGGCCGAAGAAGAAGAATCTTGAATATTCACGGTCAATGGAGAAGTTGAGGGTAAGCTACAAAATTTCTAGGCATCGGACTAGATTCCAATTCAACTTTCTTGGAAAACAAAAGAAAAAAAAATTTAAAAGAAAGACTATATATAGAGTGGTTTTGGAACAAATTGGTGGTTTTGTTTAAGATCCTGTGGGTGTAATTTTTTTCCCTCAAAAATTTAACTAATAGTAAACAGTGATTTTGTTATCAAATACCATTCATATCAAGCTGGTCAGAATGACTTATTTATTATATAATTATTTAAGAAGAAAAGGCCCAGACAGACCTGTGAAAGATATTGGGACAAAGTACTCAAATCAAATATTTTTAATCTTCTTGAATTTAAACTCTCATAGTTTCTACATATACTCACCAACAATGCCCAACCAAAGTTTACCAATTTGAAGAAAAGTACTGAAACCATAAATATTTTGCCAAACCCATGTGATGACACTGTGAATTTTATTGATGAGGATGAGGTTAAAGATGGGCAGGGTACGTAATGAGGTTATTCATATAGAAAAAGGAAAATGTGAAAAGCATGAACATTATTTTTTGCAATTAATATAGAACATTTAATGCTATACATATGTACAAGGTAAAGTCATTGGCCACTTGTATTTAAGGTTTGATAATTAATGTGTTAGGCAGTGAGTTAAATCCCCCTCATGACTTGTGGTCCTTATTATGGACTATTTTTGATCACTTGGAAAGCCTAAGTGTTGGGATTCAATGCTTGTGGCAAAAGTAAAACATTTATATAGAACTAGGTCTTGTTTATAGGTTTAATTTAAGCCTCAGTCTTGATTGGCAATTTGTTAATGGATTTAAGCAGTATTAAACAGCTAGCATTCTATTTATTGTTAGGTTCATTCTCTTGGTAGAATCTTTTTATTCCAAACGCCCAAGAAATTTCCATGAAAGTAAAGGTAGCACACAATTATAGATGGGTACAAACCATGACAAAGACCAATAATATTTAGGTTGATTCCTTTCAACGTTTACTTTGCCATTTTCTTAATTAAAATAAAAAGAAAATCTTATTTAAAAAAGATAAATAAATAAATATTACACCATTGCTCAGCACTGAACCTTCCTCGACTTGTCGTTTTTCATTCAATGGCCACAAGCTGCAAGTAGCTTTATAAGAAAAAAAGATTGTAAAAATAAGTTTAAAAAACCAAAATATTAATTATATAAAACCACCCAAAATTGAAATTGAAAGTTGAAGACCAAAATAGTCTCACATTATTGGGCTCATTGTGCTCTTGGCAAATTAGATGGAAAAGGCCAGCAAAGAAATGCTTTGGGTGCAGGAAGAATAATCCTAGCAAATATAAATGGTTCCAAATTGCAAGTTCTAATTTAGAATGTGTGTGTGTGTGTGTGTGTGTGTGTGTATTTATATACTACTTGAAAAGTTGGTGATTCATGGTTTCTCTTACAAAATTCAGCTTATCACTTGCTATAAAACTTAAGGCAATATAGTACAAGTTCTTATGTATGAAAAGTAGATGCCAAGTACTAACACTTAAAATTTTAACCCTGATCCATTACACTTTTGGTCAGTGATTTTGTCTAATTCTTGTGCCATTTCGGCTGTCAAATAATTCATCCAATTTCCAACCTCACCCCTCAGAAAGAAAGCATTTTTCTCCTGCCCAGCTGACAATTTACCATTTTTATTCATCTCCAAATCGCTCAAAGTTTCAAAGCTACACAACCTCAATATATCTTTCACCACATGCTCAATATATCTTTCAAAGCTTCTTCTAGTGAAAATGGGCACCCAATGAAGCCAGCCAATCTCTTCAGTTGCATATGGGCACCCAATGAAGTCAGGCAATCTCTTCAGTTGCAAAATGGGCCGCTCTTTCATTTCTTCTTCAACCCTCAAGAAAAATACTCTCACAGGGTTCTCCAAGCTCTCCTTCCAAAATGGCCCATACAAACACACTCCCTTACAGAACTTCTCAAATAACTCTTCAAGTGTAATGGTTCCCTCACTTTGAGTCTCAACCTGTTTGTGAAGTGCCAAAGTGAAACAAAAGTGTCCTTTGGGTTTCTACACAAATACACAAGCTTACTACCTGAGCTCTTGACTGATTTAGGGAGTGAAACATAAGGTAAATGAGTAGCAAAAAGTCTCGGGGAAGCCAAAGAGGCAAGGTTAGGTGTTTGGGTTTGAAGGCACAGATCGAGCTCCAAAAAGGGTACAAGAATATGGGAATTGTTTGTGAGCAAAGAGTGTTGTTTGAGGTCCGGATAGCGTGCTCGGTTAATTAGAGCGAATGTGATTGCTTTCAACCAAGTAGTGCCTGATTTGGGACTGGAAGCGGGGAGGATACGAGTGTCCTTAGCTTGGAAGTGTATTTGGCATGAAAGAACTCCAGCTAGTTGCCTAGTTGGGTACCAAAAGCGTTGGTATTGATGGAGAGTAGGTGCAGGCCAACCCTTTTCAATTGGTAGAGAAGGTAAAAAGTCTATACATTCTTTGCTAATTAAATCGTCTTGCAAGTACTTGGGAAGAATAGGAAGAGGTTGAGGTGTTTTGGCATGGTTTCTTGTCGGAAGTGCTAGGGTTTGGAAAAAGGCTTTGTTTGGAACCTCACGTTGCTGTTTTGGAAGGTCCATCGATTTGCTTAACTTGTAGCACATTATATATATATATATATAGAGAGAGAGAGAGAGAGAGGATTAATAATCATCAAGCAAGAGATATTACTCACTCTGCAAAGTAATAGCAAAGAAGAAGGAATATTAAAGTGGATATTGTACCCGTGTATGCGAGTATATGTTTGCCTACAAGTATTTGTGAATCTTTCAATTGTTTGCATTTGCGCTCACTTATTCTAGAAAGGAGGCCTAATATCCAAATTGACGACTTTGATATGACACAAAAGACAGAGACATTCCTTATGCTGGCTCTCTACCTTTTCCAGTTGCATATTTAGCACCATATTATCATCAGTGAAACTTAAAATTCAGTAAATTACCCCCAAGAGATAGTCGAGGACATTAATTTGCAAAGGCTCGATGGATGGATTACTGAGCGGCAACAAATTAGCATTTATCTCCTCGAGATGCAAAGAGTCCCAGTTTGGCAGAACTTACAGAATGTTGCTGCTTCCACGTATTCTTGTACCTAAAAGATCCATGAATAAACGAGTCGACTAAGCAGAAACTAACTGGAAACAACAAATGAGAAGACGTGGTCACCCCAGGTGAGTATGCCCGTCTTAGCTTCCAAAAATCACTCCCTTGCAGTTCTTTTTCCAGCCGAAACATATACTGATCTGTCATAGCTGTTGAATCCTTCTTGCATTTTCTATAACTTCCTCTCTATTGTTTTTACTGATTCTGTTTAAATTAAGAAAAGAAAATTACCAAATTAGTGCATGAGCAACATCATGGGATCATAAAGATAAACAGACAACCTATAGACCAAATCACTTCCAGTGGCAGTAACAGACTAAATATGATCAAGGCAATCTAAATCTACAGCCAATATCATAAGTAAAATTTGAATTCTGACAGATTATATGTTAGCAGCTGAGGAAATATTGTGAAAGTAGGCAAGTCATAACAAGGGAAAACTTAAAGAAGAAACCCCAAAATGCAGTTACCACTGAAGAGGCAAAATATAACAACATAGGAAACTGATTTATTAGTTTATTTTCAACGTCGTTACCTGTGCTCTTGAAATATGACCCATTTGCTGCTAATGGTGATATCACGACTTGCTTTTACCACTCTTTCCCGTTTCTCATTCTGCACAAACATAAATCAAGGTTTCCACTTAGAAATCCAAAGGACAAATCACATTTCAGCTTCCAACTTATTTTCTAACACTGTAATTAAGTGAAAGAAGAATAAAGTTTCTATGGAAAGCCCATTAAAACAATGTAATTTTTGCAAATGTTCGAGTGAGCAAAAGGTGATATTTTGTAAGCTCTACAGCTTCAGAAACTCCATGAAAGGAACCAATTTTTCACCTATTCCTACACACTAGTACAGCATAATCCATTAGGATTGAAAGGCAAATACAAGGGATAAAACTTTATTCCCAAAATTAAAAATGAAAAAAGAGCGATAGATTACAAGTTGATTGAGATAGTCAGCGTGATTGGTAATGGCGTCGTTGATGGAGAACCGGGTGGTCATGGTCGTCCTCGCGATCTTCGCTGCGCTCAGCTCCGTCGTCCCTGAAACTATTTGTAAACAATAATTACCATAATGGTAGAGCCAAAGCAAGAGAGATACTAATAACACATCATTTTATATATGTAAATCTGATTAATCTATTCTTCAAAAGGAAACCAAAAAGAAAAAAAGGAAGATTAATATAATATTATTGAAAAATAAAAGAAAAGTAGACTTTGGGTTTTCACTAATAAAATAGGTTTAATCATTAGCAAGGTACATCATCCCCAGTAATTCTCCACCATACTTTCATGAAAAAATAATAACAAAAATGAAAGAAGATGAAAGTGGCACCAGCCCATTAAGTAGATATGTGCATGCTTATTTATTTATTTATTTATTATTTTGTAAGGAAATGCTAGTTTGCGAAAAAATAAAAAATAAAAATCAGCCAATCAATCAAGAATGTACGACAATTTTTTTTTCCCAAATTAAACCAGAATTGAATTCCATATTATTTTTCAGATTGTTTTCTTATACACAGGTAACGAACACCTAAATGTATACAATTAATGGACAATGTATGAGAAATGTTTTCCCAACACCTTTTGTGTCACATATAGAAAATCAAATCAGAATATACTATATCTAATTTCAGAGTGATATATACCAATTTGGCTTACATACTAAATTGTCCTGAATATAGTAACTTTTCTTCATTTTATACATATTAATTCAATTTTCAAATCCAAAATAATGTTGACCATGATGAACATATTAATGAAAGCGCGTGCTAAGAAAATTTAGTTGACCAAGAAATTACTCTGGATCCCCCATATTCGATTTCTTTGTTGCCAATATGGTTGGAAAGATATTTGTGATAATCTTAAATCAACAATTAATTAAAATAATGTTAACTCTTGAGACTTGAATGGTAATTCAATTTCAATATTTTCGTCAATCAAATTAATTTAATTTAATTTAATTACATCTGGTTACATCATTTTAATTTCTCAGATTACGTAATTGATTCATTATTAGAGACCTTTACTGTGGGTGGCCGTTGGATGTCTAATACTTGTAGGGTTAAATGCTTAATTGGGTCATTTTATATGGACAGCCCAATTAAATTTAGATTATAAAGAGACCTGAGTAATAGTTAATTTGGTTTTCTCAGTTGTTTACATGAGGTTCTATCTTATCCGAGAGTAGGGATAGACGAAACCCTATTTCTTATAAAAGTCAATTTAATTAGAAATTGAACTTCGCAACTCTTAGAAAAATAAAGGCATTTGTTTGTGAATGAGACCATTTGTTATGAAAATCTTTTTCATATTATATGTAGCAATTTGTGTCTGCTTGGGTGTCGAATAAGTTGTAGTCATGGAATTAGTTTATCAAGAATTTGTTCATCTGTCAAAATTAGTTTTGACGATGATGAAATTTACTGTACTAACATTTTCATAAATAATGGAATTAACTCATTAATTTGTTGTTAAGAGAATAGAAGAGTACTGCATATTTTAAGGGATTTAGTTTTATTTCAAATTTTAAGTTGGAATTGATTTCAATTGTTTAACATTTTCTTCATTAAAAATAAAATGTTTTAACAACTGAAAAATGTAGAAGCAATATATAGATGCTACAAAAGACATTCATACATGAAATTAAAATAGTACAATATACTATTTTAACCCAGAACCATTAAACTTTTGTTGAGTGACAGAGTCTAATTGCTGTGCCATTTCAGAAGTCAAATGATTAATCCAATCTCCAACCTCACCTCTCCTAAAGAAAGCATTTGTCTCCTCCCCTGACGGCAATTTGCCAATTTTATTCACCTCCAAATTGCTCAAATTTTCAAAGCTACACAGCCTCAAGACAGCTTCCACCGCACCTTTAGCTTCTTCTTCTGCTGAAAATGGACACCCAATGAAGTCAGCTAATCTTTTCACAAGCGAAATGGGTTGCTCTTTCATTTCTTCAAACTTCAAGAAAAGCACTCTCTCCTGCTTTTCCAAGCTCTCCTTCCAATATTCCAACACATGGTCCCAAAATGGTCCATACAAACTCACTCCCTTACAAAACTTATCAAATGACTCTTCGATCGGATTGGTGGCCTTACTTACGGATCTCAACTTGTTTGTGAAGTGCCAAAGTGAAACAAAAGTGTCCTTTGGGTTTCTACACAAGTACACAAGCTTGCAATTGGAGTTCTTGACGGATTCAGGCAGTGAAACATATGGTAAGTGAGTAGAAAACAGTCTAGGGGAGGCCAAAGAGTTAAGGTCAGGGAAGACGTTTTCATTCATATAAAAATCAAGCTCTAAAAAGGGTACGAGAACATGAGGATTGTTGGTGAGCAAAGGATGTTGTCCGAGGTCCGGATAGCGAGCTCGGTTGACTAGCGCGAATGAGATTGCTTTCAACCAAGTAGTGCCTGATTTGGGATTAGTGACAAGGAGGATATCAGTATCCTTAGCTTGGAAGTGTTTTTGGCATGAAAGAACTCCTGCTAATTGCCTGGTTGTGTGCCAAAAGCCTTGGTATTGATGGAGATGAGCTGCAACCCAACCCTTTTCGGAAGGTAGAGAGGGTAGCAAGTCTCTACATTCTTTGGTAACTTCATCTTCTCGTAAGTATTTGGGAAGAAGAGGAAGAGACTGAGGTGTTTGCATGGTTGCGGATCGGAATTCAGAGTAGGAAATTGAATTATGAGTGTTTGGAGATTCATGTAAGTTGTTCATAGGTCAACTTGCACAACTTTTTCATTCCGACTCTGTGTGTGTGTGTGTGTGTGTGTGTGTGTGTGTGTGTGTGTGTGTGTGTGTGTGTCTATATATAGGATGCAGCAACAGAGGGCAGCTAGCGTCCCCAATCACACCCACCCTTCAGAATGTGGAAAATGATTAATGTGTGGGCTGGCTTGCATGACATTAAAAGATTAATTAATAAAACTTGGTTCTACTTCTAAGTATGATTTTTAATTATTTTTTGAAGTTTAGAATTAATATAATAATTAAAATGGGAATATTATAGAAATTGTCTTTATAATGTGATCAAAACATGTAAAGCTCAGTTAATTTTAACAATGATATATATATTATACACGTATGCATATTTGGAATTTTTTAATGGTTAAAAACTTTGGCTTTTGATTGTAATTACCGCACGCATCCACGTTCTTGAACAAACGAAAAATGGTTGGACATTAAAAATAAATGAAATAAAATATGGCTTCCGGTTCAAAAATAATCCTACAAACACAGCAAATATGAATGCAGCATCTAGGCCCTGCACATAAAGTTGAAGTTAAAAGAAACACACACAGATAGATTAATTATATATATCATGAGTACCCCTTTTGATCCCCAACTTTTTACTTAAATTTATAATTAAGTTGAGACACTTGCTTATTGCTTAGTTGTGTCTGAGGCCATGCAGATCGTAATGATAATAAGTTAAAGACATTTACTTATTGCTTAGTTGTGTTTGAGGCCATGCAGATCGTCATGATCATTCATGTAGATAAATATAATATAATTATATCTAATTAAAACCAATTGGGTTTTTAGATAATATTTTCAAATTTTTGACACCGGCCAATTGTTCTCAATATATAATAAACAAACCCTTTTTAGACATCCTTGCTCTTTGTGGATGCTTTTATATATGTGTGTTATAGTGTGGTAATTGTCATTATGGATATGGTAATTATGGCTAAAAAGTAACGCATACATGAACGTTTTTGGGACCATATATATGAAGTTTTTGGTCTTCAATATGATTAATGGATGGAGAAGATAATATACAGACCTAATAATAATAGTAATGTAAGTTGTTTAATTGTATTAGATTTTCCATGAATATTGAGAGATGAGGGTCTCAAACACGGAGTTTCACAGCTTAAATTTCTAGAAAATAAGTCGAGTTTTCATTGAATATGATTATGAAATTAATTAATTACTTAATAGGCTAAGGTTATGTTTCTTTGATGTATGATTTATTGAAAAGACCATGACCGATACTACAGTGCTGGTCGTCCTAGCGACGACCTAGCTGGGCCATTCGTACTTAGATTAGATTTTGCGAATCTATCAATTATATACCCCACGTTCCAATGCCCCATGGCCAATCAAGAATTACTAACTAAATGGTACACCAACGTAGAATTAAAGTTGAAAAAACTAAAATTGGATTTTTAATTACATGTTGCATGGAATAAAACAACAACTATGGCACGTACCCCATATATATATATATATATATATATATATATATATATATATAAATTCTCATTTCAGTAATCTGATTGAAGGAGTAAAATTTTAAGTGATTAATTAGTAAATTTATATATATGAAAAACTTTAATATATTACATCATTTATTATATAAGTGATATGTTATTAAATACAGATAAAAAAATAAATTTATATTATTTATTTATTTTTTATTTAAATATTTAAATTGATCAATTATACTCTAATATAACTTCCTCATCAATGATCCATTGTCTTTTATTATATACGAATTATATATATTACGATAATTTTCAAAAAGTCCTACAAGTTTCTTTGTGTGGCGTGCCGACATGTGTACTGGTCCTCAATAAACTGTGACATGTGTACTGGTTCTCATATTACGATAATTTTCAAAAAGTCCTACAAGTTGGTCCTCAATAAAAGGCTGATCAATCTCTATCCTCAACAAAAATGTCAAAAATAAGCAAAACACAAAAACAAAAAAACAAAAATTCAGGTCTCATCCCTTTCTCTGTGATTTCTGAGATTTAACCCATAAAATTTTATTTTTTTTATTGTGAAGAGCTTTAATCTATTCAAAATACTAAATATCTAATCGAATTCAGATATATTTAACTTTATTATCAGGTCAAATTACTGTGTGTCAAACCTAACATAGCTATGCACATATATAGTCACGTGAAAATTATTTTGTAATTGTATGACACCTTTTTGACGAAGTTTCTCCATCATCTGACAAGTTACAGCCAGATACATGTGCGCTGCACAGTTATATATATATATATATATTTATGTATATACTTAACTAATTATCTAATCTAAAGACCAAATTAGTACTGATCATAAATATATTTTCTAATTAATCTCTTAGTTGAAGAAATAGAGAACTACACCAGCTAGACTTACTATTGTTTAAGAAAAAAATCAATGGTTGAACGAATCAGTTTTTAAGTGTTCGGTTGGTCAATTATTCTTTCAAAAAGTATTATGGATTACAAAATCATAATTTTAGTGTTTGGTAAATAGTATTGTTATTACTTGTACCTACCAAAATAGACATTATGCTATTAAAGCAAGTCATTGATTACTCACCTTAGCAAACACATTAGTCACCTTGAATTCTATAATAACCAGAAGCAGGGCCCAAATGGTCACCAAAAACAAAATGATACAATTGCTTAAGAACGTTACTAGTTCTGTTTTTATTTATAAAGTTTAAAATAATTATTATTTAATTGAAAATTGATTAAGAAATAAATTATTGAATACAACTATGGACATATATACATTTTATATTTTGTCTAACAAATAATTTACTTGCTAATAAATAATAATAATAAGTTTTGACAAAACATAAATAAAAAATATGTTATGAAATAAAATTTGTTTGGGCCCTCAGTTTAGTAAGGACCCCAGGCAAAGCCCTAAATAGCCTTGCCTTCTACCCGGCCCTGAGTAACACAAGTCTGCATAGGAGCCCAAAAATGTTTCCAAGCCTTTTTTGTTGGGGAACCACGAAACCGTGAAGCCGTTCTTAGATGGAGAAAACAGAGAACATTTAATTAGTAACAACGTGCTAGAAAACCTAACGAAGTAGGGTAAAATAGAAATGACATAGAAGCATTAGGATTCACAGTTCAACTTCTGGCATTCCCAAAACGAAGTAACTTGAATTATCGGAACCGAGCAGCGGCATGTACTCTGATCCTCTCACATGAACACTGAAGCAAGCTACAAAACACAAAGATATCCAAAGTAGAATTTAAGAATTACTAAACAAAGTTTGACAAGTGAAAGCAGAAATAGATGTAAAACAATAACATGACCACACAACATCAATAAGAAAAGAACAATATAGTCCACCATTACAACAGCTTTTGCAAACTTCTAAAATTATGTGATATTTGTTGTTCAACATTAAACATTTTGATTGGAAATATGGAACAGCTGATTTCATCACAAAACTGCATAAAATGCTTCATAATATCTTTTGATTCATACAGGAAATTGAGGAGAACATCGTCTCCCTAAAATTACTATGTGCAACAAAAACTATTAACCCTTTGCTTTAGCCTATGGGATTTCAGAAGAATACATTAAAAACATGGCACTGATTGACTAGAACTTAGGAGGTGTGACCCTGACTATTTGGTAGCCCTGATTGAACACACACCTACTTACTCAAAAATGCCAAGAAGCAATCTGATGCAGATAATGCTCAAGGTTTTAAAACATACCAGTCCCACAAATAGCCTGTTTCCATGACTCACACCTATTAAAGACTGGATTTTGAACTGTCCACGAAACTAACAAAACACACACTGACTTTGGACGTGCTATAAATTT
Source organism: Rhamnella rubrinervis (assembly GCA_007844105.2). Lineage (NCBI taxonomy): Eukaryota > Viridiplantae > Streptophyta > Magnoliopsida > Rosales > Rhamnaceae > Rhamnella > Rhamnella rubrinervis. The sequence continues at coordinate 4,621,064 of CM017577.2, forward strand.
AAAAAGTTACTTTTATTATTCTACTCAAGTCTATTTCTAGGGTTTGAAACAGAAGTCATAGTTTATAAAATAGTCATGCTCACAAAATTACCATTCTCTATCTTTATCACACTTTGAAGCATTGTATCCATCTTAGCCTTCATATCAAAACACTCATCCATATGTGGGGCTAGAAGCATCAGCTCTCTGTAGATATCACGTACAAACTTGCATATCTTCTCCGCATATTCAAGCTCACCATCTGATATTCGACCAATTGCCAACCTCATCAGCTCTCCAGTCAAATCAGCAAGCTGCACAAGAACACTATACATTTAACACCCCTTTAGAAAATATATCCATGTCTGTTTGTGTGTGTTTGAGGTGCATTGCACATTGTACCCATGTATGCAAGTATATGTTTGCCCACAAGTATTTATGAATCTTTCAATTGTTTGCATTTGCACTCACTTATTCTGAAAAGTAAGCCTAATCACCAAATTGACTACTTTGATTATGACTCAAAGGACAGAGACAACCCTTATGCTGGCTCTCTACCTTTTCCAGTTGCATATTTAGCACCATATTACCATTGGTGAAATTTAAAATTCAGAAAATTACCCCCAAGAGATAGTCGAGGACATTAATTTGCAAAGGCTCAATGGATGGATCACTGAGTGGCAACAAATTAGCATTTATCTCCTCGAGATGCAATAGAGTCCCAGTTTGGCAGAACTTACAGAATGTTGCAGCTTCCACATATTCTTGTACCTAAAGAGATCCATGAATAAATGAGTCAACCAAGCAGAAACTACCTGGAACAACAAATGAGAAGAAGTGTTCACCCCAGGTGAGTATGCCCGTCTTAGCTTCCAAAAATCACTCCCTTGCAGTTCTTTTACCAGCCGAGACATATACTGAGCTGTCACAGCTGTTAAATCCTTTTCTGCTTTTTCTAGAACTTCCTCTCTATTGTTTTTACTGATTCTGTTCAAATTAAGAAAAGAAAATTACCACATTAGTGCATGACAGCAACATCATGGGATCATAAAGATAAACAGACAATCTATAAACCTAATCTCTTCAAGTGGCAGTAACAGACAAAATATGATCAAGGCAATCACAACCTACAGCGAATCCTAAGTAAAAGTTGGATTTTGACAGATTATATGTTAGCAGATGAGGAAATATTGTGAAAGTAGGCTACTTATAACAAGGGAAAGCCTAAAGAAGAAACTCCCAAATGCAGTTACCACTCATGAGGCAAAAATGTGACAACATAGGAAACAAATTTATTAGTTTATTTTCATTGTCGTCACCTGTGCACTTGAAATATGACCTTTTTGCTGTTAATGGTGATATCACGACTTGCTTTTACCACTCTTTCCCGTTTCTCATTCTACACAAATATAAATCAATGAATCAGTAACTAAAACAAGTAGCACAATTGATGTATATGACTAAGATGCATAAAGTTCATCCAATTGCTCCAACCTAGATAACATCCCTGACTCCCATCTCCGTTCATCCACAGTTTATCAGTCCACATACTCACAGGGTGATTCAGCAATCACAAAGCCTTAAAGCTCAAGGTTTCCACTTAGGAATCCAAAGGGCAAGTAACATTTCTATTTCCAACTTATTGTCTAACACTGTATTTAAGTGAAAGAAGAAAAAAAGTTTCCATGGAAAGCTAGTTAAAACAATGTAGTCTTCGCAAATGTTGGAGTGAGCAAAAGGTGAAATTTTGTAAGCTCTACACCTTCAGAAACCCCATGAAAGGATCCAATTTTGTAACATATTCTTACCCTAGTACAGCATAATCCATGGGGCTTGAAAGCCAAAGACGAGGGGTATGCCTTTATTCCCAAAATAATAATAATAAAAAGAAGAAAAAAAAAAAAAAAGCGAGGGAAACAGAGAGCTTACAAGTTGATTGAGATAGTCGGCGTAATTGGTAAAGGCGTCGGAGATGGAGGATTGGGTGGTCACAGTCCTCACCCTCTTCGCTGTGCTCAGCTCCGTCGTCCCTGAAACTATTTGTGAACAATAATTATTATAATGGAAGACCCAAAGCAAGAGCAGAGACAGAGACAGAGTAAGACAGTGTATATACGGGGGTGGAGGCGGTGCGATTTGGAAGCCATCAGAGTCAGAGAAGTTTTCCAGAACGCAAAGCCGTACAACATTTTATGTGCTGTCTCTTCCCTTCTCCATTTTTAAGCCCAACAAACATAGTCCAAAAAATAAATAAACACTTATCATACAGATTAATAAGTCACTTGGGATTTGGGAGCTGCCTCTTAAGCCACCCCGGACTGCTCTGAATTGTATTATATTTAGCTCCAGTTGACATTCAATGCAGCACTACAAATCAATACATGATTTATATATATATATATATAACTTTAATATGAGATAATTATTAATTTAGTATAATATAGAGTATTTATTTCATCTGTATAATTTAACAGTTCTCTCTTTCACCTATTGATTAATAAACTTAAATACACTTAAAATAATATATCAAAACTCAATCTTCAACTTTTATACTCAGATATGAGGGTTCTACCAGGAGAAAATAGGATTCTAGTAGGAGAAATTCTACTACTGTATCACATACATTTTAAGTTTTAACTTGCTTGTGTGGAGTACATTTTAATTATGTAGTGTTTATACAAGCAGCTAGCTAGTAAATTCGCTTATAGTATAGTATTATTTCCATATCATATATTGTTTTCAAGCATAAGTAAAAAAACTTGAGTATTTTTAAGATAAAAAAGTTAATGCATAAATTTTATGTTTTTCCCTATTTTTATTTCTTATCTTATTTTGGAAGGATATAGTTTTTCTTTTGTTTTCAATAAAAATTAAGGGTATTGTTTATAAGAATAGGCTAATTAAACTAGTTTTAGTAGTCAATAATTAAATAAGAGAATTTCGTGTATCTTATAACTTAAAAGGTTTAAAATGAATGACCTGGCTTTCTCCAATGAATTCAAAATTTTAAAAAATTAAAATATAATACATAAGAATAAAGAGATCATTATGAAAAGTGTAGAATATAAAAATAAAAGATATAATATTATAAAACTATAACAGTAAAAAAGCTGCTAACACAGTTACAAATAGACCCTTATTTATTTAAAAAAAAAATAAAACAGGTTAAGAGATTAGGCTGGCCTAAGAAAAGGTAAAATGGGCTGGGCTTATACATGGGTTGGGGTTTGTTAAGATAATGGGCTAGAAGCTTTACCTTTTATCCACTTTGTTATGTCATTTCATTTATAATAATAGCGTCAGCATTTTCGGAAGAAGCTGCAATCTGTCGGACTCTCCTTCTGAAGTATCTAGTAATATTGATTACTTAAAAGTTGGATGTAGATAATTAAAGCTTAACAGAAGAAAAGATTATTTAGTTTTAAAAAAAAAAATGTTTAATTAGAAAACTATAGAATAAGATTGCTGAGATTAAACATAAAAGGAAAGCTTCTCTTTCATATGCTATTACTAATCACAATATAAAATAGATGCGTAAAATTGAATGAATATGACGTAATTTAACAAGACAGTAAATGTCATATAATTGACATCTAATCCAAGTGAGATGAGTATTAATTCTTGGTTTGGAAGATTACAAGTCACAAAATCTTGGATGAATCCAAACCCCCCTAAGTCGACTACTACATTTGGATACAACATATTCATTGCATATCAGAATTGGAGTGTCATCAAAATGCATCAGCGTTCCACATGTAGAAATTGAAGCATCCTCCAAACCCTTTATTAGCTTCTCCACTCCCATCTGAGTGACAAAGGAGGTGCAGTAACCTAAAGCAACTTGTGTTCCCAACCCTTGTCTCTCTTCATATTTGTAGGGTGGATGATGTACGTGAGCTGACACAATGTGATTATATGGAGAACAAATGAATTCTTTGTTTCCTCCATGAAAATAGGTTGTGATTCTGTTTGTTTTAGGACAGTAGGTGACTCCATGTCCAAATTTATTCAGAAAGTAGAATGTTCCTCCGTGATAAGCAGCTCCTCTAGTACCATCCAATCGTTTCTCCTCATGTTTGAACTTACATGAGACCCAGTTATAACCAAATTTGAGCAAACTCAGTTCTAAACAATATCCATGGGTTCGGTGTACAACAGCGATAACGCAATCCTTGGACCAAATGGGGCATGAAAAAGCAGCCGTGTGAAAGCCAGTGAGTTTTGCTATGGGGAAATCTGGAAGCTCAACCTTCACATCGGAGAAGGGACAGTAGAAGAACATTGAACCTTCACGGAACATAAGCAACCATCCTTGGCTTGATGCAAGGCATATTGCTCTCTGCAGCTGTGGAAGATTGAGGGTGTGAGTTTTGGTGCAATTGTTGTCGCCGTAACTGAGCAGACGACATTGACTACCTTGGCCGTAGACCAGAAACCATGGCCAAGATTCAATCCTGAGTGGGGTTCGGCCGTTGAGCAGAAACCTTGGAGAATATCCAACCCTAGAAGTGGCCGTAGGTGAAGCAGAACAAAAATCTTTACAGACCAAACAGAATTTGAGAAAGTCAATTAGTCCCAGTTTACCTGCTACTTGCGCTATAATATCCCTGGGAAGCTTGGACCACTGACCATTTCCAAGAGTAGGATCGGAGCACTGAGTCACTGTCATGTTTGCTTCCCACCAACTCATGTTGTGGATATATATAAGCAGGCTGTGCTTCGTAACTAGGGTTTGAATTAATTAGAGTCCTAATCATAACAGAGTTCCAATTTAGATAAGCCTTCATAACAGCTTCTTAATTCCTTTAAACAATAAAACACATTCAAGATTGACATGAAATGAAAATAAAATTAATATAAAAATCAAGTTTAACAAATTACGTACATATTTAGTTAGCATAGCAACATGAATACAAATAGATATTATATAATTTTTTTTTAAAAAAATTAAATTAGAAAAAAAAATACGAAACGTTTCTCCAACCGAATCATTAGATTTGGTCCACTAACATAATAAAAAATACCGGAGCAAGATTGATTTACGATGGGCTTGTGCCCACTGAATGAAAAACGACAAGTCCAGGAAGGTGGTATTATTTATTTATTATAGATAATATAAAATCGAGTATCAATGTTTAATACAATTTTTACTGCGACGTGGTATTAATTATATACAATTTATTAATTAATTAGACATTTTATATCAACACAAGTTGAAATGAAACTTTCTTCTATAAAATCAAATAAAAAAATTGCATAAACGATGTCGTCTGGCCTGGGTTATGTATTTATATTGCTGGCTGGTGTCTTGGAGCCCAATGCAACGAGTAGCGACAGTTCGGCTGCAGCGAGCTTTCCTTCCCAATTTGCCCATTTTTTCTACTACTCGTTCATTCTACAAGACGACGACCCACAGGACACCCAAGGACACAGACATGGTGACTTTAATGGTGGCAACGAGTACCGATCCGGCTTCGATCAACCCAGCCAATGAGCTCCTAGCCATGCCCGGCTGGCAAGCTGGTCCTCCATTTCAGGTTCACCCACTGGCCGCCTCCTCTTCAATCCCATTTTCAAATACCCACAGCCTCAAAATCTCCCTCTTCTTACCCTTTTCTTTCTGAATTTTACAGAACATGAAGTGTTTTTCTAATGAAGGAGTGAGGGTGGTGGTACACAGCGAGAGTATAGTGAAAGAAGATGACTTGGATAGCCGATGGGAGGAAGCCACCGGCGAGGTCGTCGACGAAGTCATTTTCTTTAGCAAGCACACCGCTGTTTCCAACCGACCTGCTCTCACCGTCCACCCCATTGGTACTTTTTACGACCCAGATATTGAAATTGTTCTTATTGGTTTCCGTTTTCTTGTATGCAAGCTGAGTTTTGGTAGTTTTCAATGAATTAGCATAATTGTGAATGGAATTTGTTTGAAAGTTTTAATTTTTATAAATGGGGAGTGTAGGGGTACCTCATTTGCGTGAAGGGGAGGTTCCACCACAAGGAGGAAAGCCTGGTTGGGCTGCACCGCCTAGTCCTCGAATTGGGCCGTGGCTTAGACTTTTGAAGAAAATTGCAGAATCTCATAATCTAGTTCCTGAGTTTGAGGTACTTTTTTCTTGGTTTTAAAATTTGGATCGTTTTTGTTTATTTTGTTGGGTTCTGATACATGGCCTTGCATTTGTTTTTACATCAATGTAGATTACTTTGGAGGGTACTCATCATGGACCAGTGACAAGTAAGCCTACTATGTTTCTGGAGATTGGTAAGTTTTCTGTCACTCCTTTTTTGCTTTCAGTTTCTAAAGAATTCACGGCATACTTTGATTTTCCACATTGCTTCAGTTGTTATTCTTGTGTTGCCATCAATTTCACTTTTTTCTAGGATGAGCATCTAGTTGTTTATACTATGTTCGGTTGTTAAGGTTAAGGCCATGGGATTTGAATCAAATTAGGTCATTTTAAACTAATAATTTAGTCCTAATTCATTAACGAGGGGTTTGCTAGTGGTTATGAGTAACATCTTACTTTGGCCTGTGATTATGTAGAGAAAATCTGACTTCTTGTTAAGTAGATAGACAGATATCAAATATAGATTAAAGGATGCTGGTGATTTGATGATATATAATGTAACTTTTTGAAGGCATATCTAAACGCTGTGAGCTGGTGATGATGTTAACTGTTCTACTGCATCATGGGGCTCATTTTTTGTCAATGTATTTTAAAATCAAGAAGAGTCTCATTGGTACCATGCATTTCATGGATTTATTTAGTTTGTATTTGGAAGTTCTACTCATATGTAATTGGTTTCATCTTGTTGATGTAGGTAGTACAGAAGACTACTGGAAGAGGCAGGATGCGGCTCAAGTTATGGCTCTAGTTGAGTAGAATTCCATTACTTATACTTATTTAAGCACTGACATGTTCGTACTTGGATTTTTCTGATTAGCAATTTTCCTTCTTTTATTTTGGTTCTGAGTTGGTTATTTGAAAGTCTTGGGTTAATGAATTAAAATTTGTAATTGTAAATCTGTCTTCCTTAATTCTGGTAAAAACTTTTGACATTTTACTCTTACTCTTTGATGCATGTGTTTTGGAGGCAACAAGTTTTTGGATATAATTGGTGGAAATTTGTGCAATTTCACATTAGTATTCCTATAATAACTTAGTCTCCGTTCAAATTTAAGGATTTATAAGTGCCACATGCAGTCTGTTAGAAGTGATTATAATTATTTCCTAACAAATCAATGCTGTTGATGTTTGCAGCTAGTATGGGAGGGACTTGGACTTGGAGGGGGAGCTGCTGTAGGAACCTGGAGCAGGTAATCATCATTATAAGCAGAAGCTGTTATATAGTCAGCATTGATTGGTTTAAAGTTATACACTACTATTTCCCTTACTGATGATTTTCTCTGACCTTAGTTTTGAACTTTCTGATTTCATAGGGAGAATGATAAGAACAGAGTCCTTCTTGGTATAGGCGGTGGGCATTATGCGCCTCGGCACATGGATATAGTTCTGTATGTCCCAATCACTTTGAAGCCTTTTTGTAGCATATTTGTGAATTATAATCCGTCTGATTTGATCAATTTCACTGAAGTAATTATGGAAAATAATTGCTAATAAAATTCAAGTTTTTGTTGAAACATTTTTCAGTCAATCTTGGAACTTTTTCCTGAAACTTGATTAATGAGAATTTGTAAGTTAATAGGCATAATGCATGCATCATCTAAGGTTCCTAAGATATGATTTACATAAAATGGAATGTGTTAGTAAAATATTCTTCTCTGCCCTACTAGGAGCTTCATCTTGGTTATGCTCCTTTCTCTGCCATGCTAAAAACATTTTGGTTTGGTTTTTTCTCTTGTTTTATATGGGAGTGTAGTAATTTCAACAAAATGTTTTGGATCCTTCTATCACAACCTTTTAATCCAAGGAACCCCAGACTACAGATTATAGGCTAACATAATATCTAATGTATTATTTGCAGTCTATTTTTAAGTGAATCCTATATACATTGATGGTTGGCATAGTAGCAACATTTACTTGTGAATGAAACAATCTCTCTTTTTTGTGGTAATTATAGGAAAGATGGTGTTTGGGTGGGCCATCTACTTTCAGGATATTCCATACCAATGGAAGATCCAGTTCAGTCAAAAGAAGGCAACACAAAAGTTATTAATGGGACTTGGAGACAAGCAATCAAAGCTGCCTTTGAAGCTACAAGACTGGCTTTCCCTGGTGGAGAAATTATAGCCCATCTTGATCAAAAGTAAGTTTACTGCAGAAAATTTAACACATGGCCTGTTAAGCTTACTTATATAGTAAAATAATGCTAAATATCCATACTGGTTTAGTTTGGATGAACATAAATTGGTTTTATTGCTTGTGCTAATGTAGTTGTTCAACAAGCGCTGTCAAATTTCACTAGCATGAAATTCTCTCAGAAGCTATGAGATTCGTATGTAGTTGGCATTAGCATTGTCCAAATCACTTTGTTCACATGTTTATGTAATTGTTATACCCTCTACCCTTGTGGCTAGCTTTTCCTGACTTAGTGATGCTTCCTCCCTAAATCCTGAACTGAAGTTTATTAAAATGATAATCTCGTAAAATAATGCATTATAGTGTGTACTGCTGTGATATTTTTTTTTGGTATTTAAGACTATGAGGATTCTGTTCATATAACATTTTCAAAACCACCCAATCTAATCTTCAACAACTTTTTGGCTGGTGCAGGAGTTTCAAGAGCTGGCAGAAGAATGCAATAATCGGTTTCTTAGGCGAGCAGAACATCAAAGTTGGAAAGCCAAACGATTTCTTCTGAACTTGATCAATGGCATTGCACTCGCAATTATAGGCTACACACAGGCTAGTGATTATAGGCGAGAGAAAATAACATCCCTCATGTTTGATAGTTAATTTCTTGTATAAGATTCAAAATCAATATTTTAAAGTCATGCCTATTTATGTGTTATGCTGAATTCCAATATACGTTATCAAAACCTAAAAGCAATTCATTGTCAATGTAGTTGAAAAAATGGATGTTTATGCTTCCATGGAGCTACTCAATGTTGTGATATGAAATCAATTTTATTTATTTTTTTCTAATTTCTGATCATTTGCAAGTATTTTATAAGAAAATTTTGCGCTCAATGTAGGCGTATGGACGTAATGATTTCACTGTCAATATGCAAAACTTCGTAATTTGGCCCATCGTCTTTGAATTTCCAATGATATTTACGAAACCATTATTTTCTTTCAAAAATGTTGACGTTATTATTAATGAAATGACATGATATAGTGGAAAACCATTAACAGCGAGCTGGAGTGGTGCCCATAACAAAGTCTTCACAGACCAAAACCGCGCTGGGCCAGCCTAGGTTGAAGTATTGTCAATCAAACTGCTCATAGCCTTCCAATTACAGCTTTCCATTTTGACAACATTCAAAATTTAAAAACTAAAAAAAAAAAAATCAATGCTGAGCCAGCATCTCTTACCTGGGCGTGGACCAAATTTATTAAAAAAAATTAATAAAAGAAAATTATTATTATGAACGGTGGCTGTTCATAGTCTTGGAGGCTGGCATGGTCTCCGTTTGTGTCTGCCGATTACTGTCAAAGATCGTGGTGACTGTGTTACAATTTGATTACGTATAAGGCAGCTTTCAATGAGTCATTAGCTCAGACCCATACCAAACACGCCAAGCGTGCATGCCCTCTTGGCCATCTTGTTTATAATACAGTTAATATAATCAATATTATCATCATTGATAATTCAACATTAATTGTAATAATAACCGTAATGTCATTGACACACACGTAACTCTACCTGTCACAGAAAGTTTTGTGGGCATAATTTTTTTCGTATATGTTTAACTTTTTCTGGGTCAATTCCAAAACTTTAGCCAGCAAACTTAAATATCATATTTTCTTGAACTTTTTCTTTTAGTTAGAAAATGGACTACATAAAATGGATTCTGGGATGTTCATTTTTTTATCTTTTGACTAACATAAAGCAGTGCCTTGTAGTCGAAGTAAAGGATAAAAAAAATCAAAATTATAGTAGCTTCTTCTGTTTAATTTTTAAAAGACACAGCCTGTTACTTGTGGAAGTCAAAAACCCAATTGAAATTTTCACGTCCTCCGTCTTCATTGGGATGGACCCAAAACCTTTGGATCTAGGACTGACATGTTGGAGTATATTGACAGAAGAATATTGGTATGGATATATTTATATATAAAAATTTTATAGTTATATATATATATGTGTGTGTGTGTGTGTGTGTGTGTAATGTGATTTGGATAGTATATATGTACAGGTCTGATCTTGTAAGCATTTTTATGGGATTTGTCTTTGGGTATATATGTGTGACAAGCCTCTGTCTTAGCTATTGAAAAATACATGTCCGTACCAAACAAAGAAAAAAAGGAATTATACTCTAAAAAGGGTCACACAAAACATCCACATTGGCCGACCAGGTCACTTTCTGAGAAGGGCTGGTGTCTATTTGAATTTATAAAAAAATATTTATATTTATATGTATATTTTATTTTTGAATTTTTGGGATTTGGGAGAGACCCAACAAAATAGAGCCAAAACACGAAAGAGGTGTATTTGTCGCAGAGTGACAAAATTGGAGAGGAGGCAAAGTTATCATTGAACTGCTTTTGTCGTTTTGGCTCAAAAGCTTGACATCGATCCTGAAATCTGAAACCTATGCCTCGTATTTTGACTATTTTGAATTTTCGTGTCCTTTTTACTCTTATTTTTATTTTTTAAATAATAATAACAACAAAAATAATAATGATAATAAATTTTGAAATTAAGAATGTTATCATCCTAAAATATGTTAGTGCCATGTGGCCGATTACCTGTGTCGTTGTTTCTCATTTCTATTACAATCCAATTAATCTATGCCTAAATACATTAAATGGAATACTATGTATAAATCTATAGTTTATCAAAATACAAAGCCTATTTCTCAAAAAAAAAAAAAGCAATTGATATTTGTTATGGGAAAACATTAATTAGAATTTAATTGTTTGGCGATTTAAAGTTACTAAACATGGAATAGATATAAAAGCAGCATTAATACGAATAAGTAAATCTCTACCCTCTTAAAGATTCCTACATAGTATCACGGGGACCAAATTAATGTGTCTAATTTTGTTCATCAATGTCATCATGTATCCATCTATTTCCTCAATTTTCACATACATGCATGCCTCATGTCCATGCCTTAATTGTCAAAATGGACCTAATTTATTGATGATAACTACAAAATATATGTGCATAAATTACCATTCAACAAGAGGAATTAATGCCCTCAAAATAAGTATATTTGAATGTGATGTAGGGATGTACATTCCTTTAATTGAAATCAATCAATGTGATTGTGTCAGTTTAATATTTGCTTGAAGAAAATATTTGGATAGAAATGTAATTAAGACCATTAGGAGAAGAGATTCAACCAGTTAATTATTAAAGCTGGTATTTGGTCCCGTGGTCAAGATTTTGTTTATAAATTTGTTTGGTTTTAATTGGCTTCTAATTCATGTAGTTTTCGTCCGAGGATCAAACTCTTCGAATGCTGTCAGAAAACAATAATAAAAATCCAGGAAAGTCGCCTAGTACATGCAAACACGTGTGATGGCTTTACTAGGTGTTGAACCAAAAGTAAATTTAATATTTGAATACGTTAATAGGAGTGTAATTTCTTAATTAATTAATTAATAATAATAAAGCCAAAATAAATAATACCATATATTAATAATATATAACATTCAGTGCATGTTTGATGCAGCCACGAGATGAATCATGTAGATTCTGGCATGCATCTGCTTAGTTTCGAAAGTACTCACGACCCACGAGTGCATTCAAAAGTTTAAATTTCATTGATTAAGTAATAACGTAATTATACAAATATTATGTAACCCACGAGTTATTTAAATATTGGTGAATATTTTTTACACTCAATGATCTAAATTAGTCCAAAGAAAAAACAATCTAACAAGATGTATATATCAACTTTATTTATTTATTTTTCTTCTAAAAGGCTATTTTTATCCCAAAGTTGACTATTGATATCGCAAGGTCAATAATTTTTATTTATTTTTATTAACCCAGATGCTTTTGATGTGGAAAATTAGGGTTTTAATATTAAAATGTCAATTTTTTTATTTTATTTCAAAAGGTCCATTTTTTATTTTAAAATCTAGATTTTGATTTTTTTTTATAAAAAAAATTACAGCGTTTACTTGTGTTCCTTTTTTGTAATTCTTTTAATTTTATAATAAAATTAAATTAAGAAAATCAACATAACTATGTTGATTCTTATTAATTTCAAGGAATGCCAACCGTTAGTTTGAAGAAGTGACAATTAAGTATAAACGTGTGCGTGTCACATATATTTTGTGCTTAATTAGGTAATTATATACACCTTTTATCAAAATTTTGGCCATATATAGGTTTCTCCATTTGGAAAAGGAAGGACGATGTATAATAAATAAATAAATAAATATGGTTTAGATCTCCTTTTTTGTCTTTTTACCTAATGAATCCCTAATAATAATAATAATAATAATAATAATAATAAATCCTCATTTTAAAAACTCTGTTGCTATACCCATTTAGAATTATAAGGTGATTAAGATGTTTCTAAAGTTTATTATATATAAAGTTTTATTTTCACAGATATAATACTAAAAAAGGTATTTGATTTTATTAGGAAGTGGGAGGCAGCCAGGCAAGCAAATAGGTCAAAGAGATCCATTCATTGAATTGAATATTTTGCTTCAATGAGGTTGGCAGACAAATAGTTGGCAAAAGGTTTGCGGAGATATGCATACTTGTTTTCTCATATGAAATATTTCAACAATATTTTGGTATGTTTGTAATATATTAATGTTTTTTTGGTAGAAATGTAATATATTAATGTTATTTACTTATATAAGCTATTTATTTTAAACAGTATTTTAAGAGGCGTAAAACATCACTGAGAGGTTAAGTATTTAGTTTTACAAATTTGGACGTCAAAAAAACATTTCTTATTATATTATTATTTTAGTTATTATAAAATTAATAAATAAATAAAACAATTTATATATTAAATATCAAAGTTTATATAATTATATATCACTAAAAAAATATATATATGCAATTAATATAAATTGATAAGCATATAATTATATATATTTATAAAAACTTTATACTTTTTAAGTTTTCAATAAAAAATTAATTTCAAATTATATATATTATAAATCCATAATTATTTAATAATTTACAAATTAATATATATAATTTAGATAACAATATATTTTAATTAAATTTTATCTAAATTTTTATTATATATTATATTTTATTTTTTAAAATAAAAATTTATTTTTTAATACTAAATTTTTACATTCTTTTTTATTTTCTAATTTATTATAAATTATTATTATTATTTAAAAAAAAAAACTTAAACTTTGTCAAAAATAAAAATTAATAAAATGGCTCGCACTTTAGGCTGTCAATGCAATGTTAACCAGTTTTTGTTAAGTCTCACCTCAATATGAGGTATCTTTTAAATGTCTGTGAGTTTAGGCAGGGCCTTTTACAACACTTAAAAATAAAATTTTATTTTTTTAATACTAAATTTTAACATTCTTTTTTATTTTCTAATTTATTATAAATTATTATTATTATTTTTTTAAAAAAATTAATCTTTGCCAAAAAAAAAATTTAACAAAACGACTCGCACATTAAGCTGTCAACGCAATGTTAACCAGTTTTTATTAAGTCTTACCTCAATACGAGGTATCTTTTAAACGCCTGCGAGTCTAGGCAGGGCCTTTTACAATACTAATTCTAAGCCAAATTCAAAGTTAATTATTGGATACAATAATCATCCATAGAGAAATTAAATATAAAATAGTTTCCCCATTATTTGTAAGCCCCAGTTTAATTATATATAGTTTATAATAATATTGAGCTCATAATCCAAAAATTTGGTATTAGAACGATTATATACAAGTTTTGAATATGTGACTGATTTTATTTACTTATTTTCCATTTTTTTGATTCAAGATAACAAGAGTTTTGGCCTCAAATATTATATATATATGAGTTTTATACGCATTTTAATAACTAGAATAGATAACATGTTAGCCTATAATTTTTTTTTTTAATGAAGTGATTAAAAACAAACATTTAAGCTATCGTTAAAACAAAAAATTAATCTACAAGAATGAATTCAATATAATTAAAAATAAACTAATTCAGTACCTCGCATGTGCTTTTATAAATTGAAAACCTTATGCTTTAAGAAAAATAAATGTTATAGTAAACCGTAATCATGAACCAAAAAAAATTATTGATGAAAACTTGCCATAAATTGATGTTAATCATGGTTGATAAAGAGAACCAAAAAAGTCCATCAAGCTAGCCCCATATTGAACAGGGATTAAACATAATTAATTAAAAAAGGAAAATGAAAAACGTGAAAAGTTGTTGATATACATATATATAAAGAGAAAAACGAAGAGGGTTGGTTTTATATGGTCATGGAAATTCGTAGGCATGCCTTTAACATGAGCAATTCTAGTTTAAAGTCCATCTCAATAAAAAGTGTCGATCACCAACCACTCTTATCTTGTATGACTCACATTATATATATATATATATCAAATTAATTAAAATATTAATAACCAATATGAACACTCTTTTTTCCTCATGGACGATTTTAATTGCTTCAATGTTGTCATTTTCTATGTAATTAAGAATTGTATCCTTGATTATTATTATTATTTTTTAAAAAAGAGTCCAACCTAATAACTTATTTATTGAGCAAATCTTATATGAGTTTGCAAAACCAAATTGGAGTAACAAAAGAAGAGGAAGGCCACGTAAGTTATCTACTATACCAAGTACCAACTTTACTTTTAAGGTTGGTTTGGTTCCCAAAGTTAGGTGAGTAGCTTTTATTTTCCTATCTGTATTTATTATTTCTCTTTTTGGTTGTACAATGTTCTTAGACACCATCTTAATAGGTGTTGTTGAGATTTGTGGTTCCTGTGAATTGTCATTTTATAGCATGCAAATCAAACTATCATAATTCATATATATTTATATAGATATGTATGAATATTATCATATCTTTTACCTAATAAAATATATGTGAAAAATCTTTTCGGTTGTATGAATTACTATGTACTCATTTGCCACCAGTCAATTCCTTTCCATGATATTTTCCAATCCTTTTAAAGATAGTGAAAAAAAAAACGCTTTTTTATATTAATTAATCAATTATCATAAATATGTCTTTTCAATGGTAATTAGTAGTTTATTAGTTCATTAGCATACTTGTTTAAGTATTCATTTAATTAATTTCTTGAAGTTTTTATAAGCAAAGTTAGTGAATATGATATTATTGGAAAATATTTAACTGCTAATAATTATAATCTCAAGTCCATATTAATATTTTAACGCTAGCAAATAGCTAGTTACTAGATGGAAATTTAACACCTTATTTTAATTTTTAAGTAATGATACATGTACAAAAATGTTAGAGCCCGTTTGGAACTGCTTTTTTTAATAAAAAGGTGCTTTTTTCATAAAAAAAAGCAGTTTGAAACATATTTGGCAAAAAAATTATAAAGCACTTTTTTTTATAAAAAAAAGCACTTTAAGTGCTTTTTTTTAGAAGCATCTGAGATTTTCTAAAAAAGTGCTTTTTCAAAAACTGTGAAATATTTTTAAAGCACTTTTTTATAGTTTTTCACCAAACACAAACTGCTTCATTATTAAAATACTTTTTTATTAAAGTGTTTAAATAAAAAGCGCTTTTGAAAAAAACACTATTTATATAAACAGTTCCAAACGGGCCCTTAGTTAGCTTTATTTTTCAACTGTGATATGACATTAATTTAATAGTTAACAAAATTATACAAACTAGCAAATAACAAGTGAAATTTAAATAAAAGCCAATAATACATTGTTACATTTAATGTCATATTAGATAGGAAATGAAGTTTGTATCCCTAGCTTAATTGTATCTTAACTATACATTGAATGAATTTTTTTGTGCATGGATCCAATAATTAGTTAATTGCATTCAAAATATAAATTTAATTTTTATTTATTAAATATTTATAAGAAGATACACTAAATCAATACAGATTCCAGAATCTGATTAAATGTTCAAAAAGAGAATCCAGGATCTGGTTTTAAAATTTTAGGATATATTTTGTTTGGTAATTTTATTTACCTAAAATTTTTAAATAAACAAAAAAGGTTACATCCCAATTAAAAGAACACATATATAATTTACCAAATAAAACTTGTACATTTCTGCTTGTATTACCCAAAAAAAAAAAAATTAAAAAAATTGCTTTGCAGGTGATTATCGTCTATCAACTTGCACATTTTATAATAAAATACATGACAATTTTTAAAAGCATCTGATTGATACGTGCGTGAACCATGCATAATATACAGAGAGGAAGAAAAAGAAAAGAAAAGAAAAGAAAAAGGTTGTCTATTAAAATTATCATTTTATTAAACAAATTATAAGATTAATTAATATTATCATTTTATTATTATTTTTCAATAAAATAAAAAAGAATCAGAATGTCAAAACGAAAACCAAGTGGTCCATTTGTTACTTTTTGGTGGTGCAGAGCATACAATGATTAATATAGGCATTTAAAAAAAAATAATAATAATTAAAAAATAAAATAAAAGTACAGAGTCTAAAACTGTACTCTATTTTACCACTTCCTATTTATAAAATTCATTCTTTATTTATACAAAAACAATTACCCATTTATGAAATTACATCACTATCCTTCCTCCAATCTTCACGCACACGGAGGGGCCCACCTAAATATCGACAAGGAAAGTGTTCGGTCCCTCCCGGCGCACTTTAGTCGAGCACACAAAATAGCGGACACGTGTGCGCCAATCGAAGCCCAGGTCACTGACCACCAACGCTCAGATCCCAAAAAGTCCGGCTTCAGATTTGTAACACCAGCCCTGATTCTCTGCATCCCAACCCACATTAAACTCGGTTCTCTGAGGTCAACTCTGGTAATCTCCAATTTAGTCAATGAAAGTCAAGGGTGGACGATTTGGGAGCTCAGAGTCCCGACAATGCGAACGGCGGTTTGGCAAACCTAACCGTGGTTGTGAGTGGGGAGGATGAAACTCGAAGAGAGTGGGTCCCAGTGAATACATTAAAGCTTAAGATGTAGATCCTGAGCGAGGATGATGATGATGACGGTGATGATGGTGATCATCATAAAGTAGTCAAAAACAGAGCCAGCTCAAAGCCATCAGATCCTACTCGCGCCTCTTCTTCTTCTTCTTCACTTCCACTCAGATTTCTCAGTCTCAAATCTCCGCGAAGCACCTTAGTATTCCTCAACCCCCCTTACCGTTCATTTTTTCTGGTCAGTCTAAGACATAAAAAGCTAAAGGCTCTCTCTTTCTATCTCCGGCGAATAAAACGCGTACGGGTTTAACTCTTTTTTTTTTTTTTTCTAAAGATTATTTTTTTGAAGAACAATTTTGTCAGGGCGTTCCGTGTATGTGAATGATTTTTCTCGGAAAAGAGAAGAACATGAGGATATGGGCTGTCTGGGATGGAGGAAGATATTGGGCGGTGAATGGTTTCGCGGGAAAGTGACGGAAATGGAGAGTGGACAGGCAGGGAAACTGGAAAGAGTGTCTGTGTGTGTTGGGGAATAAATGTTAAAGAAGTCGTGGGAAGACGAGCGAGAGAGACAGAGAGAGAGAGAGACAGGTTGAATTTGGTGGTGAAATTAAATGGGTAGGAGGAAGAGAAGAGAAAGAGATGGGGTTTTGATAATAAATGCTATTAAATTAAATGGGAAGGAGCCGTTTGTTGCTCTCACTCTCTCTCTCTCGGCTACATTTAATTGCAGAGAGAGTTAGGAGAAGGGTAGTAGGCTATTACCAGTTGACCTTTATTATTATGCTCTATTTTATTTTATTTATTTAATTTTTAAGATTATTATTTTCCATTTTAACCTTTTTATATGTCTCTTTCTGATCTTCTTGCTCATCTTCCTTTTCACTTTCTCCCCCTGACAATTCTCTCTCTCTGTCTCAAACTCTTCTCTTTTTTCTCCCCGGCTTTGGACTCTGATTAATCGTTTTAATTACAGCTTTAATTTAACTACGCTGTGTATCTTTCTCTGTTGCTCCAGGAGCTAAGGTTCTCAATCTATGCGTGCTCTGTTCTTTTTAGAATTTTTTTTTCTGGAAGCCCATTAGTATTACGATCTGATTGAAATGGGTTAAAGGGTCTAGTTTCCCTTTACTGACATTTTCTACATGAATATTTCAATTAATGAAAGTCTCTTGTTCTGGGTGCAGTTTTTCTGAAGGCGAGAAAGAGAAAAGGCGCTGCTTTATTTATCTGATCGACAAGGTATATGAATTACAAACATTTCTTTGTTTTTGGTATCATTTTTATCTTGGGTTTTTTATGATTTCATTTTGGTAGGATCTGATATAGATCTTTCTTTATTCTCTTAATTTGGTTTCTACTGGTTTGTTGCACGAGATATCAGTGAAACTCATCTGGGTTCTTCTCAGTACCGCTGTAGATTTTAATCTGGTTTTTTTATTCTGCTGGGTCTAGATCTGATTATAGCTACCTGACAAAAAGAAGGTGGCGTTTCATAAAAAGACGGCCCAAGTCACATTTTGATATAAAATTTCGATTATAATTTTCTGTTGAATGCTTGTGGAAGCTTTCGTAAAGTTCAACTTTTCCCTTGTCTTTTTGTACATTGAGAACTGACTTTAGATTCCACATGGTTAGCACAAAGTTTTCCAACCATGGCTCGTTTTTTTTTTTGTGCCGTACTGT
Source organism: Rhamnella rubrinervis (assembly GCA_007844105.2). Lineage (NCBI taxonomy): Eukaryota > Viridiplantae > Streptophyta > Magnoliopsida > Rosales > Rhamnaceae > Rhamnella > Rhamnella rubrinervis. The sequence continues at coordinate 4,639,920 of CM017577.2, forward strand.
GGTTTAGATTGATTTTAGTTTGAAAAGGGAAAGTGGATAGATGTTGGTTTATTTTGTCCAATTTCAATGGCTTTAGTAAGATATTATTATTATTATTATTTGTTACTGTTATTCTTCTTATTCTTGTTGTTATTATCTTTATTACTGTTACTAGTATTTTAGTTATTGTTTTTGTTGTTACCAGTACTGAAATCTCAGTGGGTGGGATTTTGTATTTGTGTTTTTCTGCTTATCATATCTGCTTACTGTGCCAACTTCCTTTAGTACTATGGCTGCTCAGTTGTAATTCATCAGTCTTAAAAACATTTTCTTCAATATAAGGTGAAGGTAAGGAAGGAGCTGTAGAAACCAGCCATGATAAATCAGTTAATGAAGCTTAGTATTAGATGGGAGGTTTGGTTGTTTTGCTTAACATTAATTTACTTATTTTCCTGGTATTAGGAGAGTGGTGGTTTAATTTTTGCAGGAAGTGAAGTTCTAGTAGTATGATTTTCTATTCAATACTATTCTGTTCTTGGCCATCTGGTATCAATTTTTATGGATTCATATATGTGCCATTGGATCATTATGCTATTACACTACTCCTTCCCTTTGATAAGACTGGTTAAAATTTGTTAATTTAGAGCTATGTGAAGAAAATGTCTATATATCTATGATTATATAGCTATGTGGATCTCTTTGTTTCTTTCATAGAACTTGAGCATCCTTCTTGCTCTAGCTTCAGAATTGCCTCTAACCTATAGTCATGCATTTGTTCAGCAGGATCCATGCTTGAAAACTCTCTTGCTGTAGGTCCGAAGATCTCTGCTGTCCCACCCTATCTGTAAACCATGAAACTTGGTAATGGCATTTGATTTGTTTATTTATTTTATTCATATTACACAACTCCTTCTCTCTTCATGTCTTTTTTGTGTCTCCACCTTTAAAGCGCCCTCATGTTTATCCTTTTTTTACTTTTCTTTCCTTACTTGGTGTTGGGTAAGTCAGAAATGTCTGGGTCTCTTGGGTTGTTATTTGGTTTAATGTAAAAACATGCTACTTATAATTATCTTCCAATTCAATCACTCCATCTAATATTATCAACTGGTCCAGCACTTGTATTTCTCTTCCTTTGCTTTTTTCATTGTGGTACTGATTTTTAGCAATTAACTCTGATTTTTTTTAATTGCTCTGGTTTTTTTTAATTGACTAATGTTTATAATGTTCGAAGTTGCTTTTCATGATGGTGAACTTAGAGTGCTGTATTTTTAAGATTTTAGAACTCACTAATTTTAGGAATTTTGATGTCTTCGCAGAGAGAGAACAGTTGTTTGGCCACATAACTTTAAGCCGCAAGGGGGATTCTAAATCTTTTGATTACAATGAAAATGCTCTGGATTCTACTGGGTTCAAGTCAGGAAATGGAGTAACCAAGGAAAATCAGAACAGAGAATCGTGTGATTTGAAGGTCAATGAGAGGGATGCAGTTCAATTACCATATCTGAGGAATGACAGAGATGACTTGGATGTACCAAAACTTGATTGTTCTAAGGACGTTGATGATTCAATAACTCACAAGGGATATCAGGTCACAGATTTTGTAGCTAAACTAGAAAACGACTCGCAGTTTTATATGGACAAAAGTGTTATGGAATGTGAACTGCCAGAATTTCTAGTTTGTTACAAAGAGAGTGATAACCATGCCATCAAAGACATCTGTATTGATGACGGAGTGCCTTCTAAGGACAAGGTCTTGTTTGAGAGTAGTGCAAATGAGAAGGCTGGGTGCACTTTTGTGTTTCTTGAAAAGGATCAAAATAAACAATTGATTAAAGAACAAGCGGATATTCATATACCAGACAAGTTAAAGTCTTCTGTAAACTCAGAGAAGCATCCTGTCAATCTTTGTGAGCTTAGAGATTTGATGCAGAGAGATGATGCAGATAACCTGAATGGAAATGATGTCTCTAAAGAGAAGTTTTTTCCTGGAAATGTACTTTCATTGGGAGAGTTGGAAATAGACAAGTCTCACTCCATTTATACCAGTAAAGAAGGCATTGCAGCTGAACAACAGACTTTTCAGGTTTGCATATCTTAGCCAATACTATTTGTGATATACTTCCATATGGACAGCTTAGATACTGTGTTACCAGTGCTGCTACAGTGAGCTGAATTTATCTGGGGCTTAGGTAACTGCTAGAATGGCAGTTTCCTCTCAATAAAATGAAGTCTCTTTCAAAAAAAGTGATTACTTATTATTTTATTTTTTCTATTGTTCTCATTCTATAGATGGTAGATTGTATATCTTTGATTGTTTGTCTGTAGCAGTGATATTTAAGTTGTTAATGGCTGTTTTCATTTGTGTGACCACCACTCTGACTCGTCCCCCTTGGTGGAAGTTAGACAGTTTGACTTTTAGTAAGAAAGTTTGTTTATGCATGGGAGAGAAAGTGAGATATTTAAGTAATGTAATGTGGATGGTTGTGGTTTTGATGCAGATAACGAGTGAAATTACAAACCCAGTGAACACTTCTTTGGTTTCAGCAGTTGAAGAGTCAAATAAGAGAAGTGAGGAGGCATTACCAAGCACAGCTTCTGTTTCTGTAGATGAAGAATTGAACAATAGCATCCTTGGCAATGAGTTTTCTTACGACAGTATGGTGGAAAATGGAAGCATTACTTTTGATTTTGACTCTTTAGCACCTGTAGCTATTGCGAATGATGAGCATCCTCAAAATGGTGATTCTAAATGTGCTGAAACTCAAAATAAGTCCCTGGTCAATGATGATACTCTTGATACACGGGTGATTTCAAGCCAAGCGCAAGAGGATTTAGCACCTCTAAACGCAACATGTGCTTCAAGTCAAGTTCAACATGTAGTAGCCAAAGAAGAGTGTCCCCAAAATGGTGTCCCTGGATCTTTTGGAACTTCAGATACCTCAATGGCTGATGGGACTTCTGGCACAGAGGCCGTTTCAGGCCAAATTCAACATGGCATAGCCAGAGAGGAATGTCCTCAAACTGTAGTTTGTGGATGTTGTGAAACTCAAAATATGGCCATTGTTGAAGATTTGATATCTGGTTCACAGCCTGTTTCAAGCCGTTTTCAATATGGTCTAGGGGAGTCCAGTTTCTCTGCATCTTCGGGTCCTTTGCCAAGTCATATAAATTTCTCAGGGCCAATACCTTATTCTGGCAACATCTCTCATCGATCAGATAGCAGCACAACCAGCACTCGTTCGTTTGCCTTCCCGGTGTAAGTCACTGCCTTCCTTTTTAGTTTACGTTTCTAATTTGTTTCCTATCCGAATTTATGACCCAAAAAAATTAATTCATTTTCCCACATTTTGGACTGCAGTTTACAAACTGAATGGAACAGCAGTCCAGTAAGAATGGCAAAAGCTGATCGAAGACGATTACGAAAACATAGGGGTTGGAGGCAGGGCCTTCTTTGCTGTAGATTCTAAATATCAGCTATTCTCTCTATCCATAGTTTATTATTCAGTCTGAGATATATATGATTTTTTTTTTTTGCTATTTATTAATATATACATACATCTTCCTTTTATGAGGCTTGGTTTGCAATGTGCAGTAGGTTTTTGCAGTTGTCATGCTTTTGTTATACATGAAATTCGCGGTGTAAGCTAAGCTATATGATATGTATTTCATCATTCATCATTTTACAATTATTTTTTCCCTTTTGAATGCATATGTTCTCACTGTATCATATCCATTATTATTGAGTTGATCTTACACGTAGTTCTTAACCTGAAGTATTCCTTCTCTGAATATTTCGTTAATATTATTATTATTTTCTGATGGAGAGGTTGGATTTAATTATTTTGGAGCTTAAGTAGAATATTTGAATGTAGTTGTCCTTGTAAAAGCATATGGTTGTCAAATTATGTTATACATCTCAAACAACAATTATAATTCCTAAAATCCATGGTTAAATTCATTATAATTCGGTTTTAATTGAACTGAAAATGGGTTTTAGTCAAATTCAAGCGTTTATTCAGATGTGTTTGTCTAAAGTCGAGTTGAGTTGGGTCGGATGAAAGTTCAAGCTTGATATTGTGCAATGTAAACTGCAGTTTAAGTCGGAGTATGCAATATCGATTGTGGTGATGCAATATCGATTGTGGTGGTTAACTTGAGGTATCCAATATTGACCGAAGTCGAACTTAGAGTATGTAATATTGACCACAATCGAACTTGCAGTACACAATGTCGACTACAGTCGAATTTGGAATACTCTATTTCAACCATGATAGGACTTAAGTAGCTTTATATCAACCGTGATTGAATTTAGATTAGACACTCGGGTTATTCTATATCGACTGCGATTGAACTTAGAGTATGCAGTATTGACCACGTTTGAATTTTAGGTATTCAATATCAACAATAATCGAATTTAGAGTATGCAATGTCGATCGCGGTTAACTCGAGGTATACAATATCGATTGCGATTGAACTTACAGTATGCAATGTAGATCACGATCAAACTCGGGGTTACTCTATATCGACTACAATCATGAGTGTTACTCCATATCAACCACAGTTGAACTTGGGGTAGGCATTGTCGACTGCGGTCAAACTCATGTTACTCTATATTGACCACAATCGAACTTAGGGTAGGCATTGTCGATTGCGATTGAACTCAAGCTATGTAATTTCGACTGTTATCGAACTCAATATATGCAATGCTAACATAGTTGAACTTGAAGTATGCAATATCAATCACGGTCGAACCACATGATCCGGTTGTAGAAAACAAATGAAGAAGATGACAATGAGCTTAAATATTATAATTTTGAATTTTATCCTAATTTTTCAATAAATACCTCTTTAATTAGATAATGTGAAATGCATATGTCACATCACATTTATTATTTTAAATCAGCACTGAATTGGGTAAAATTAAATGAAATTTAACAATTTAAAAGACTATACGACGAAATTAAAAATTTTAAAAATAAAATATAAAACATTATATAATTCAGAAAATGCATGGATACTTTATCCCAATATATAATTATTATTATACTCTTTGAAAAAAGGTTCACTTTGATGGGTACCACTTTCCTTACCTGATGACGTGGGTCTTTATTTGGTACCACGTGCATCTGGACAGACTCGTTGATGCAATCTCCAGCAGTAACTCGTTGACTTATACGGTCCAATTTTGTTGACCACCACTAAAATAGCAAAAGAAAAGTGCAAAAATTATCAATCTGTCACACACTGACCTTTTATGATTTTATTTTATTTATTGATCCACCACCAAAATATATCATTTATATATATATATATATTTATATATATATATATGTAGAAATATATATTTATATATATATATATAAATATATTTTACCAAAATAAAAAATATATATATATAGAAATATATTTATACACAGATAAGTCATCAAAATTTATTTTTTTAAATTACAAGTATAAATTTGTCCTTTTTTCTAGTTTTAAGAAAATAATACACAGGCTTTGGTAATAATTTTATTTTCTTTAAAAAATAATACTTTCTGTTTATTTATTTATTTTTGTATAAAAAAATATAATTAAATATTTTTTTATAAATAAAAAAAAACTTTAATATAAAAATTATTAACTCAAAATTTTATTAGAGGATAAAATTTATTATTACTCTAATTTTATAATTCTGTAAAAATCTAAAATAATAAATTTACTTTCCGAATAATTTTTTTTCCATCTTTAAGTTTAAGAAAACTGAGTACATATGTTAAAAAGACAGAGAGAGGCGCGTAATGTTGGGGGTAATTCTGTATGACAGCTAAGTAAGATTAATAAACAAAGCACAAAGACACGACCCAAAATCAAAACGAAACGCCGCAGCTTCTTATTTTACAAAGCCATCCAAAACCCATACCTGCATACGTGTCGACTTCCCAGGTTGCCGAACTTAGACCGACACGTGGCATTCTTCACTATTATTCACCTTTCGACACGTGTTGTTCGCATAGACTGACGCCGATTGGACATTGCCAGTTGCAAAAAAAAAAATCGAGGCTGTCAGACCACGTGTCTCTCTGGTGCTCTTCTACGCCACTTGGCTCTTCCATGTACGTTTCTTGTCAAAACGATAAGGGCATTTTCGGAACTTTAAGTCTAATCCCATTTTTTTCACATATCCTCCTGCAGAGAAAAAACAAAAGAAACAAAAAACACTATTCCGCTTTCGTTTTCCTTTGTTTTTCCCTGTTTCTGCTTTTCAATCTCTTTTTGTTTTCTCCGGTACAATCCTATACTCTGTTTTCATTTTTCCTAATTTGGAAGAGTTTTTGCTGGGGATTATTATGACATGTTCGATGTTTTTCTCACTTGGAGATTAATTATTAAAGTGACAAACTCAAAAGGATACGAAAGGGAAAACAAAGAGAAAAGAGAAGGAAAAGTTTCAGTTTTTGGGTTATTTGTGAGATGGGTTTTGTGTTTGAATGCGTTTATTTTGGTATTCAAAACATATAAACAAGTTTGTGGAGATGGGTTCTCTGAAGCAGCTCATAAAAGCTGTCTCTTTTAATCGGAGATGAAGGTGTAGCTGCTGGAGAAGACGAAGCTTATGTGTCTGTTTCTTTTTTTTTTTTTCTTCTTCCTGTGGTTTATTGGAATTTTTTTTATTCAAATAAAACATGGTGAAGCTAACGAAAGAAGCAGAGCAATGGAAAATCTATCTCTGCAAATAGTATTTTTCAGAGATTCATGTCTGGCAGCTCTGAAAACACAGCGCCTGGTGAAGAATAAGATTCAGAAGAGGCTGAGCTGAATCTTTGGCTTTCATTAGGCGGTTGATTTGGGATCAATAAGGATGCTAAGAAGAAGCTAACCCGATCTTCGTCGATTGCTGGGACCATGCCATTTGTCAGAAACGACTAGGCCACGTCTCTGCCACCTGTTTCGTACCCAAGTCTCTTAAGGACCTGTTCGCTTCCGACGGAGACCGTAGAGGAGTGAGGAAGAGGAAAGAGTTGCAGACTTTTAGGCGTATGGAGGCAAAGCGAAGGAGGTCGGAGAAGCAGAGGAACACCATCAACTCTGCACAGTCTGAGAAAGAAGGGAGTTTTTCGGAGGAAGATAAGCTTCAGCAACACCAACAACACGGTGGTGGTGCTTCTGCTAATACGCCGAGCTCGACGGTGGCTCCGCTTTTTGGCTTGCCAACGTAATGTCGAAAGGGAAGGCAGGGTTTGGTCAACCGTCATTGCAGGGTTCCATGGAGTCCAAGGTGGGAGTTCATCAAGCATGTCCCGCTTGGAGAGTAATCCTACCAAGATATTTAAATTTTTGTTCTTGTTTTTCAACTGTTGCTCCTTTCTTTATGAAAGTGGGTTTGAAAAAAAAAATTCTCTTAAAAGGAAAAAAAAAAATTGTGATTTCTGTTGTGAAATTTGCTTTTAGTTTATATTCTGGGAGAATTTAGATGGGTTTTGTTTAATTTTGGAAAATTGTATTGAACGTGCTTTGTTAGGATATAGCCTTTTAAGATTTTCCTCAAACCTCCTGTTTTTTTAAAGCGGAGTATACAAGTAGATAAATCTTATACCATTTATGCCTTGGTTTCCAAAACTAATATAGGCAGTTGTTTTAAATTCACTTTAGCTTACTTTTGAAAAAAAGTTAACTCAGCAATTGTGAATTAAAACATGTTTCAGAGTAAGGAGATCTGTAACAATGGAATATTTAGCAAGAACAGTAAAAATAGCGAAAATTGTTTAGGTTGAAAGCAAATAAGCCTAAGGAGCTACAGGTTTCTTGCCTTGGCATTTAACCCATAGCCATCACATTGACCTCTAATGATGGCCCAAAGCAAAAACATCTTGCTCTGATTCTGATTTACTAATATATTCGTAAATCCTATGCTGCTTCTAAGTTGAAAAGAACGTGGTTGAATTTTTTAGCTTCTTAATATCTACATTGTTTTCCTACTCACACGCATAACTATCAATCAGAAATCTGTTTATGTAGAGTATTTGTACAGGGGCATTGGCTACTGCATAGAGGCACTTAGGATGATCTTTCCAACAGTAGGAACCGAACCTCAGCTCTTATTTCTTTTGAAAGGAGTTGGTTAATAAAAAAAATTAAGATATACAAACCTTAAATAGAATTTTTCTGACTTTATCTCAAATTATTTATTTTAAAACAAGAGGTTAGAATTAGAATAGGTGAAATTTTTGGCTTTATCTCAAATTGTTTATTTCAAAACAAAATGTTAGAATTGGTGAAATGATACACCGAAGTATTCGTGAAAAAAAGTACTTTGGTTTAATTATTAAATTAAATCGTATGAAGATAAAAAAATAAAAAAATAAAAATTTTTATTACAATTTTTTTTTATATCTAATAGAGCGGAGAAAAATAGTTACATAAAAAATCTTTATTTTGAAAAAACTTTTATTTTGATATGAATTATCAAATAATCATAATTTAACTCATAAATTTTTTTATTTTAATTGGGTTATTAAGAAGCATTAACCAATTCATTTTAGACTTGATTGTCTTCTATTAGAATAAAAGACATTTCTACTGCATTTCTTTTGCCTCGAAAACATACAGGTCTTCCCTGTGAGAAAAAACAATAGAAATCATTAATACAATAGTAAAAAATTAAGAGCAAAAAAAATTGAAGAAAAGTAAAAAAAAAAAAAGTCCGCTCACAGGAAATTATGGGAGTCCACGGTCATTGAAGTGTGTTCCATCTAGGCACAGCTGCTCAAATCTCTAGGATGGTTAGACGGACACTCTAAACCCCATAAACAAAATCTATATTGCAAAAAATATTTGCAAGTATGGATTGAACTTCATCCCACCACCCGGATGATAAACTTTCTGCAAATTCTTCGCTTCACAAAATTACGGCATGTGTACTGAGAGAGCTGAGGCGGTACATACTCAGGCAGCAGAAGCTGAGGAAGCAGATGTTCAGGTAGCTGAAGGTCAGGAGGCAGAGGCTGAGCAGCTAGCGGGTGGTCAGGAGGCAGAGGCTGAGCAGCTAGCGGGTAGAGAGGTAGTGGCCTTCCCTGCAGCAAACAATCAGAATGGTATTCCCAAGTGCCTCTGAGGGGCTCCTAGTCCTTCCTTTTTGACTCGTTTCGCAACGACGAAGTAAATTCCATTGATTCTTTGGCCCCGGGAATCGCCGGTGAACTCGGGGGAGCTGCTAGCTTCAGTTCTTTACTCAGCCTCGATGGAAGTGGTTCAAGCCAGCCCCCGGAAATAGAAAGAAGCTCCGGCGGTGGCCCCAGCTTCTGGGGCTCTTGATCAGGCCTTTGGGAGGCGACAGGAAAGAACTTGGAGACTGCACAAGCTGCTCAAGCATGGATAATGCCGCCATTGTTGCCACCTCTGTAGAGGGCACAACATGGGTTTGGATAGCAACAGAGGCAGCCACATAGGCAGGGGCTGAGGCTGCAACGGGACATAGGCAGTATGTCACGGACACAAAAACCATAAAAACAGCACCACCAAGAAATGTACTATCTACTCAAATAGACATCATGCACCAAAAAATAAACAGCGGATCTACAACTTTACTGTTTTAAGTCTACCATGGAAACACACTCTCATCCTATAAATCTAGAAAATAAATTATAAATATACGCATAAAAGAAAAAAAAAGAAATCAAACATCCCCAATGCGATAAATCAAATATCAGGCAAAAACTAAAAACGTACAAAATTAAATCCTAAAAATCCATCCATAATTGAAGAAGAGAGAAAAAAAAAAATTTGGCTAACCTGATTATGAACTTCCTAGACATGTTGCTCTCTTTATTTTTTTTTTCTTTTTTTTTGTAAAAAAAGGATCCCCAACTTAAAAAGGACAGCACCAGAATTTCGGGGTAGTGTTGTAGAAGGATAAGACCACGAGAAGACCTGAACGATGAGAAATCAGAACCGGAATTGATTGCTTTGATCGGATTCTCTACGCCAAATGCGTCCTCTTCGGTCTGAAAGCGGGCAGCGGCGGAGCAGAAAACGTGAGGTATTAGAGTTCTTTAAAAGAAAATAAAAAAAATATATAATATATATATTTTTTAATTTTGTTTTCATGTTATAGCGGTGATGATAATAATTAGGGAGAAATTAATAAAACTAAGACCAGCACATCCATCCTATTCAAACCTCTAATAGTTACCAAATTAATAGAGTTTTTTAACCCACAAATGGACAAAGCTTTCTCGTAAATTGCAAAATTTATGAAATCAAGAAGGGTGTAAAGTTTTAAATTTGTATAGGATCTTTTAGAAGTTCATGAAGAATTCTAAATTTACCTTGTAAAGCGTGCATATAAATATTTTTGCAAATATATTATAGTGTTAAATTATTTATTGTATGCTCGTAAATAAGTGAAACTCCCATTGGGTCTAATCATCCAAAAATTTATTGTATGCCCGTAGATAGGTGAGGTCCCATTTGGTCTAATCATCCAAAAATTATAAAGTTATCTCTTAATATATTTTTATTTTTTCAAACTTAAATATTTTTATGGAGAATTCTAAAATTTCAATCTTCACTGTAGATCAAATATACTATAACTGTTAAATTATTTTTTGTATGCATGTATGCTTGTAAATAGGTGAGGCTCTTAATACACTTTTATTTTTTAAAACTTTCTCTTATTTTCTAATCTTCTCGCTTAAATTTCACTTCTTGTGTGGACAAATAGGCTTATTTAATTTTTTTTTAAATAATCAAAACAAGTAATTAAAATTGCACGACTTAAAGGATTCAAATAAGTTCGTGACATGAGGCTGCAGCAGGAGCTGAGATTGCAGCGGGGCATAAATTGCTGTAACATTCAATTAGGATCAAAACAAGCAATTGAGGGTGTATGACTTGAAGGATGTCATGAGGCTGTAGCAGGGGCATAAACCGTTGTAACATTTAATTAGGATCAAACATAAGCAATTAAGAGTGTACGACTTGAAGGATTCAAATAAGTCCGCGATATGAGATTGCAGCGTGGCTGCTGGAGGGGTTGAGGCTGCACATTTTTCTCTTATTTGGATAAGAGTGTTTGGGACCAGAGGGGGCAGTGCAAAGAATATTGTATTGTAAACATTATATATACGTACAAATATAATAGTTAAAGGTATATACTTTAAACAATCTAGGACATGAGTCTAATTAAGCCAATCCATTAAGCAAAGAATTCATTAGTATTCAATAAGCATTAAGCCAGTTGCACCTGCGGGTGTGGCCTAGCGGAAAGGAAGCCGACCGTTCTATCACATTCGCTTGCAAGAGTTGTGGTTCGAGTCTTAGTAAGCTCCGTTATTGCCTTAGGTGTACTCAACCTTGTTTGAATCGCCAGATGGAGGGGGATCTGTTAAGGAGCTGGCGGCTCTAGACTTTTACAGGTTTGTAAAGTTGAAGCAGCAAGAAGGCTCTATCTACTAACAAAATTCTGAACTGATGAGATCTACATCGAGTTTTTTTTTTCTAAAAAACAAAAGCATTAAGCCAGTCCATGAAGTCAATCCAAAAATTTCTATACCCTATTTCATTAGACTATAATTTAATGCGGGAAAAAAAAGTGGGCATGGGAACTGTACATTAAAATATAAATTGGATCCCTTCATTTAGGATTCAATCTCTTCACATTGAAGCAAAAAAGGGACGAACACTATTACTAGTTGCAGAACTAATAAATCCCAAGAAAGCAAAAAAGCATCCCAGTAATCAAGAAAATAAAATAATGATAAAAGACTCTAAATTTAGAAAAGGTAAAGTTGAAAAAGAACCTGCGCTACTTCTATTCATTCTTCTCCATTGGCCGGTGGGAGGCTCTATTGAAGACCAAGAAAGCAGAGTAAGAAATTAAAACAAAGAAATAATCGCGGCGCGATGAGAAAATAGTGCACTTTAATTGTTTAATTCGGTTTGTATAAAAAACTAAATAGCTATATTAATTAAATCAAAACTTAGAAAATAAATAAATAAAATAAATGAAAAAAGGTTATATATTTAAACTAAAATAAAAATAAAATTTAAATATTTATAATTTAATTATAAAAGTAAAAGAATCATAGAATTATAAAAATTTAAAAACTAAAAAATTAAAAATTAAAAACTCAAAAGATTAAATTATGTTTATCTAACACTACGGACACTAGATACAAAAACTCAATAACTATATTAATCAAATTAAAAATTAGAAAAATAAATAAAAAGAAATAAATTTAAAACATAAAAATAAATGAAAAATTATAAATTTAAAATAAAATAATAATAAAACTTAAATTAAAATTATAACTACAAAAAATTTAAAGACTTCAAAAAATTAAATTATGTTTATCTAACACCAGGGACACTAGATACAAAAACTCAATAGCTATATTAAATAAATAATAATTTAAAAAATAAAAAGAATTGAAAGAATTATAAATTTAAACTAAAAGAATAATAAAATTTAAGTTATAATTATAATAATAAAAAATAAAAAAGCATAAAATTAAAAAAATTAAAATTAAAAACTCAAAAAAATTCAATTCTATTCCATTAAAAAGTAGAAATTATCCTAAATTAATTTAAGGAAATAGTAATGACCTGAAAGGTTTTCGACTATGGCATACGGACTGCATCGGGCCGGAAAATCTACCGTCATGCAGGACGGACTGGCCCTCCTTGTCGAAGGATAGGGTACCCAATCGGCGGGATCTGGGACTCCCGACCGGGGATGGGATGCCTCTTCCCCCGTTACCATATTAATAAAAAAAAAAAAATTAAACACCAGAGAAACGGACATGTTAGCGTTTTCTGGTTGCACTAAAGGTTGCAACACCAGAGAAATTCAACGATTCACGAGTATGAGATACTGAGAGAGCTAGCTAGATAGCCAAATTATTCAGTAAGTAAATTAACCAGCTTTTTACGAACTCAAAATTATATAATAATGCATCCATGCATGCCTTCGTGTGTTTGGATTTTTTATATTTCAGATATGCGTACCCATGGACGAAAGAGAAAGAAAGAGATTCAGAGAAGAAAAGAAAAGCTGGAGGGTGTCCATTAACACCAGAGGAAACAGCATTGAGGGCATTGGATATAGATCAAATTCATATTGCTGCTGGTGATATTTTTGGTGGTGAAAGTGATAGAATACAAACATAGGATTGGGTCCCTGTAACTACTATGTAAATCTCATCTCTATTTACATGCACGCAGTTAGGGTACAATTTTGTATTTAACGTGTTACGTAGGTATAAATTTGTAAGACAGTAAAATGTCATATAATTGAAATATATAGAAAGAAACAAAAAAACAATGAAGGCATTAAAAATATCAAATTAAACAAGTTTTGGAATTGTATATAAGTGATAGAATGTTGGATGAATCCAAACCCCCTTATACTGGACGTGTTCTGTTGCTTCGAACATTATGTCTCATAAAATGCTGGATGAATCCAAACCCCTTTAAGTTGACGATTATAGTTGCCGCCATTATTTAGAACATCTTCACTGTAAATCACAGTTGGAATGTGATTATAATGCATTAGGGTTCCACAGGTAGAAATTAAAAAAGCATCCTTCAAACCCCCCATATGGGCGAAGAAGAACCTGCAGTGACCCAAGGCAACTTCTGTCCCTTTACCTCATCTCACTTCAAATGAGTGTGGATAATGTAAATAAGTTGTCACTTGGTGCTTATCAAGAGAAAAAACAATTTCTTTGTTTCTTCCATCAAAATAGGTTGTCACTAGGTTTGTCTTAGGACAATAGGTAATTCCTTGTCGACAGTTATCCAGAAAGTAGAATGTTCCGCCGTGATAAGCACTCCCTTTAATATTATTCAAACTCCCCTCATATTTGATGTCATGTGTGACCCAGTTATCACCAAGTTTGAGCACGTTCAACTCTATATAAGTTTTAAGGTAGCGCCGTATAACAGTGATAACGCAATCCTTGGACCAAGGAGGGGATGAAAAAGCAGCCGTGTGATCGCTAGTGAGTTTTGCTTTGGGTAGATTTGGAAGATCAATCCTCACATCGGAGAAGGGACAGTAGAAGAAGATTGAACCTTCACGGAACACAAGCAACCATCCTTGGCTTGACGCAAGGCATGTTGCTCCTTGTAGTTGTGGGAGATTGAGGGTGTACGTTTTGGTGCAATTGTCGCCGTAACTTAGCAGACTACATCGACTATCTTGGCCGCCGTAGAACAGAAACCATGGAAAGTATTCAATCTTAGCTGTGGCGGTACAAGAAGCAGAAAGAAAACCTTTGCAGACAAGACGGAATTTGATAAGATCAATAAGGCCTAGCCGATTTGCTACTTGCAACAAAATATCCCTCGGAAGATTGGACCACTGACTATTCCTTATGATCATGGTTTCGTTGGAAACGATAGACATCACAATTGTTTTCTTTGCACAAACTTTTGGGAACTAGTACCTCCACGTTGTATTTATATGCATAGGCTATACATCCTAATCCAAATAGAGTTTCATTTAATTAAAAAGTCCTAATCATAATAGAGTTTCATTTAATTAAAAAGTCCTAGTCATAATAGAGTTTCCATTTAGATCAGTCTTCATAAAATAATAATATATAGCTTCTTAATTCCTTAAAACAATAAAACCCACGCGTACGAAATAAAAATATTTCAAGATTGAGATTGATTCTAGGTCTACCATACAGTATGAACATGCATGCATATTATTATTATTATTATTCATCTTGGACACAAATTCTTGAAAGCTGACTAAAAAACATTTATATTAACGAAAATATTACGTAATAATACGATACCATATAGTAAATAGATTTGCACACTTTGTTATGGTAAGAATATTCTAAGAATAATATATTACGTAATATCTTTCTCAACAATTTTGTGTTTCTTTAAAAAAAATAATAATAAAAATAAAACAATATACATATATATATTTTTATATGAAAAGTTTTCTTTGTTATTTAATCATTAGTACATACTGCATCTTCTTTTTCTGCGGCTTGGTTTCCAATGTGCAGCAGGTTATTTCATTTATCATCCTTATGTTATTCATGCAAATTCGAGGTGCAAGCAAAGCTATATATTATAGCTTTGTAACCAGAATTAATGCAATTTGTTCATTTTTTACAATTCTTTTTCCCTTTTGAATACATATGATCGCACTGTTTCACATCCATTATCATCGAGTTTGATCTAACAAATAGTCGTTAACCAGAAGTTTCCTTTTCTGAATATTTTATTAATATTAATGTTGTTTGATGGAGGTTGGATCCAATTATTATAAAGATGTTGAATTAATCCTAGACATTGCAATCCCATCAAATCATAGTCAATTGAATGTAGTTGTCCTTGTAAAGCACATGGTTATCAAATTATGTTATACATCTCAAACAACAATTATAGAAACCCAGAGTTAAATTCTTCATT
Source organism: Rhamnella rubrinervis (assembly GCA_007844105.2). NCBI lineage: Eukaryota > Viridiplantae > Streptophyta > Magnoliopsida > Rosales > Rhamnaceae > Rhamnella > Rhamnella rubrinervis. The sequence continues at coordinate 4,655,316 of CM017577.2, forward strand.
ATTCGGTTCTAATTGAACTGAAAATGGATTTTAGTCAAATTCAAACGTATATTTGAATGAGATTGTGTAAAGTGGAGTTGGGTTGGGTCGGATTGGGCCGATGAAAGTTCAAGCCTGATATTGGGCTTACTGTGCTAAGTTCCACTCACTCGGAATGGGTGCCCACTAAACAATGCATATATAATATTTTGTCACATGTGATTTCATCAAATATTTACCGCGTTGTGACTTCGTACTTTTCTTCCAGTATCTTCGAAGTTTTAAGAATTAGTATAAAGGATGATTTGATGGAATGTTCGCGCGCTCGACAATTATTTTTCAAAATAACCACGCATTAATATTTTTTTTGAAAAGTATTTATTATTATAAAAATATGTTTAAACTTTAACATTCATAACTGTATTATTATTATTGAAAATATACTTAAATCTTAAAATATAATTAGCCCTTGATAAGTGTCAAATATTTTCTCTCTTTTTTTTTTTCCCAAAAAGACAATGATACTATAGTCAACAAATTTTGGGGGTCTCATGTAATTTGAAGAAGTACAACATTGCCACGTATTCTTAAAATTGGTGAATGCTCCCTCTATGCGCAGATGGAATCCCAGCCTAGCTACAATTCTGCCAAACCCATTGGTTTTCATGTCAATGCTTTGTGAAAACCTAGTTTTCTCTTACAGGGCATTACGATGAATCCCCAAGCTGTGTACCCTTATTCGTATGTGTGTATATATATATATGTAGAGAGAGAGAGAGAGATGAGCTGGCATTGCATCCATTTAGACAAAAACACATGACAACGAAATAGTGGAATATTTTGCTTCTGAATGCACATATATGTATACATAAATATTTATATATATATATATGTATATAGAGAGAGAGAGAGAGACAGAGAGGTATTGGCAAGTCATGAGACATTTTTGGGTTGGTGATGGGAGATACGTGAAAAAGTTAAACATGAGTTAGGTAGAAAACAGAAACCCAAAAGGGGCCTACCGAAGTAGGTCACAGAACCCTACCCAAATGGTGTGAAGCCTGAAGCCTCTTCTTAAAAGAGGAATTAAGTACCGTTTAATTAATATAAATAAGACCAGTATCTACTAAGTTTTGGAACTCTTTGTTTTGTGCTTTGTGTATGTTTGTTCGCTCTTTCTTGCTCTCGCTCTCTGGTTTCTTCCATTGTTTGGTATAAACCCCAGTATATAAATATATAACAGAACCACAAAAACTACCAAAATTAAGTAAAAATCTCTCTCAAGGTTTGAAGTCTCTCCTTGGATGGTATGGAGCTAGTTGCCATGACCACTTTGATGTGTCTTGCTCTCTCTGCTGCTTTGTTCACACCCTGTGCTTCCTTGCCAATTGATCATGAGGTGCAATCTTCTCATTCTCAACAAGGTCTGTTTCTCTCTCTCTCTCTCTGATCTCTCTAATTAATTTGTGATTACGGTGTATGCTTTTTTTTTTCTTTTTTTTTTTTGGTAAATTTGATTACGGTGTATGTAATTAATTACACTCTGGCGTTTGTGATGAACAGCCAGTGAGTTCCAGGTTGAAATTCCTACATTGTCAAGGAAGCTTAGATTCACTCAAGATTTGACTGTAGTAAGAACACAAGAATCTTGTATTTATTTCGCACCAACAACAGTATTTTTATCACAAATCTTCCTTTTAACTCAACTTTATTGTTTTTCGGTTTTTTCATGTAAAACAGGTTGTAGGAAGAGAAGGTTCAGACATGATCACGTCCAACAAGGAGCAGAAGGAAAATCTTCAAGGTAATATATACATATCTATCAGCCTCTCCTTCTATACACACACACACATATATATATATATATATATATATATATATATATGCCTTTCGTTTATATTATATGGTTCTTACCTAGTGAATATTTTATGGTTATGGTCGACGTCCCATGATATGTAGCAACCTCTTATTAATTTCTTTCCCCTTATTGGATCGGATTAAATGCGCTTAGACAACCACATATATATATATATATATATATATATATATATGTATATAGCAAAGTTTTTCCACAGTATAATTTGAACAGTATATATATATATATATGTAAATGTATATAGCAAAGTTTTTCCACAGTATAATTTGAACAGTATGTGTATGGGCAGAAGTACTTGAGCACTAGCTTAAACACATACCCGAGTGGTTGCTAAAAGTAGAAAGCTAGAAAGCTTTCCGAAGGAAGAATCACAATTGTTGGCATCTACTTAGTGGTCCTATGTCCTTTAGACTTAAAAGAGTTGATTATAATTCATCATTAACTATATATATAAACCCTGATCCGTCATGTCATCACCAAGCTAAATATATATACATAAATATTATTAATATTCCAACCCCCAAAGTACTGAAACCCTTTTTTATTGGTTAGTGTCCTTTAATGCATTACTTACAAAACATAATAGAGAATCAAATGGCCGGTTTTAAAGTGAGTAAAACACTGTAATATGTTTGTTTCTTTGTAAGTAATTAATAAATTATTATGAATATATACATATATATATATATATATATATATATATTGTTTGCAGGGAAAGCAGATGACAAGGAGCATGTAATGATGCATGGAAACAGAGGGACAAGGCAAGAATTGGTGGAGGTTACCGACCCTTCAATGTTCTTCACCATGGATTATTCTCAGGTTAAAAGAAGACCTCCCATACACAACAAGTCTCTGCCTTTTTCATCTCCATGAATATATAGATCACAAGCTAGTATTTTCTTCTTCTTCTTCTTATTTTATTACAATTTTGCTAGAAACAAGTAATGTTATTATTGTAATATAGCTAGGGAAATGAGGTATCTGTCTAGTGAACTCTCATTTTGTGGCCGACATGGTGGAGCAAAACCCTAAATCTGCTTACTAAGACTGGGTGAGAGTGATCCTACAAAAGGGGCTTTCTTTTTGCTTTTGTGAATTTTTAAGTTTTGTATTAGTAGTCAAATGCGGGCTACAAAACCCAACATTTCGTAACATGGTCTCACAAGTTACAAGCCAAATATTGTATTGGGCGGGAACGTCCCAACAGGACTAGAGCTAGCTTGGCTTCTAGTTAAAAAAAAAATTATAATTTCTTATATATGATTATATATATAGTTCTAATATATATAATTTGTGTCTGTAGCTCTTCATACAGACACCGTGTAACATGTTTATATCGACCTACGTACATTAAGCACATGAATTTGGTCAACTTGGGGGCTGTACATATGTTTATATCGAGGGGTTGAACGGACCTCATGCATAGATAGTACAAAAGTTTGACCCACTTTTGGAAATAGATGAATATTCCAATTTATTAATCAAAAAAAACTATAACCCACCTCCTAGTCGTAGCTAGCTAGTTCAAATATATATATATATATATATATATATATATATATATATACATTATGTATTACCGCCCGAGCTTGGTAAAGTACCTAGGACTGTAGCTTAGTTTCAGTTGGTGGTTATATGGCAACGAGAGAGAACATAACCTTCAAAGATGCATGATAGTGCGTTATAGTTGAATATTGCTCACTTAGGTTATAGTTTTCTTTGGTAAAACACATGGGTTATAGTTGAAAATAACCTAATAAGTACTTTTCTGGTAGATTCACACTACTTTGTTCTTAGCATCTGTTTTATATATCAATATTAATCCGCCATTAATTACTATATATTTATTTTTCATGCATGAAGTAGAAAGTGCTCGGAGTCGACGAAGCTATATTTTGACAATTTTGATAAAATTATTTTTGTTTTAATTCAATTTTATGCTTATACGTCCCACGCATGCAAGTGATCGCTGACAACAACTCACAAAAGCTCATATATTATACCTTGAAAATTAAGTTATTGCTCAAATATGACATGTATGTTTCCAATATATGCAAGTTTTATTAGAATAAAAGTGATCATGAAGAGGAAAATTTTAATATGTTGTCTCTTCTTTTACCTTTTTTTTTTTTTACTTTATTAAATTTGGTTTAGAAAATCGGTAATTCAAATTATGTATGGTGGATTTATGTGAAGTTTTTAAGCCGTTTATATTATATAATAATTATATAAGTCATTAAAATTTGTTTATCTCTTTTATTTTTTTCAAACAATATTCTTTGTAAAGAAGCATTTAAAAGTACAATGCATATAATAAAAAAAAAATCGATTGAATTTTCATATTTAATTTACGAGTGTTGAAGTTTGAATATTAAACTGATAATTCTCATATTAAAATTATTTTTTTTATAAAAAAATAATATTCATTGAGACAATTATCTATTTTTATTAAGTAATCAACCATAAAAAAAACTCAAAGAAAATTCAAAGCATTGACGTCAAACTTTTGTTTAATGTGCATTAGGCCATTGAAATAAAATCAATCAAAGGGCTCTTAATTTTTATTACCTATTTAATTGAGTTTTAGTGCGAGGATTTATTTTTAATTTTTTTTTTTAAAAAAGAAGTGATTCCAGCCGAAAACAAAAATTAAAAATTGACGCTCAGCAGCATTATTTATTCGTACTAAATAAAATAGATTTAAATCGCTGTCAGGGGGTAAAGCGACGTCGTATTCGGTACGTATTTTATTGCTAATTTCTTGTATTTTTCGAATGGTAACGAGAGAGTGAGACAGGAGTTACAGAGAGCTTAAACCCAGAGGCAGAGGCAGAGACGGAGTCTAATGTTGTAGAAAAGCCAAAGCCAAAGCCGAAAGCTCCCAACAAAGAAGAAGCAGGTGAGCGAGAGTTTAACAATGGAGGACTTCTGGAAGAAAGCCAAGGGCTTTGCCGAAGAAGCAGCCAAGAAATCTCAGAGCCTGACCGCTTCCGCCAAAATCTCCGACTTGGTCTCCGAAACTGCTAAGAAATCCATGGAGCTGGCCGCCGAGGCTTCCAAGCAAGCCGATCTTCTCAAAACGGCTGCCCTCAAGCAAGCCGATCAGATCAAGTCCTTGTCTTCGGATATACTCGTAATTCCTCCCCAACTCTCTTCCCTCTCCATCACCAATTCTTCGTCTTCCTCTTCTTCTTTCTCGGAGCCTTCTGAGTCTGAACTCCTCAAGTTCGGCCTCACTCCCGATCTCATTGTCTTTGTCAAGGGACTCACTTCCACCACCTTCCAGAGCTTCCCGATCCAAGGTATGTTCCATCTCATTACGGTTCCTGTGGTGCTATTGAAATTCCCTAAATTTTGCATTTTTATGAATTATTATTTTTTTAATTGTTGGAATTGCTTGTTTTAGATGAAGTGGAATCGGATGTACCAGCTACGGCCTCGAATGTCCGCAAAGATCTGACGGAATGGCAGGAGAGGCATGCTACTCTGGTCCTCACCACTGTTAAGGTCAATTCTCTTATCCTCAGAATTCTGTTGTTCTGGTTTCCAATTTTATTTTTTTTCTTGCTGGGAGTTAAAATTGGTTGGTTTTCGATTTGGTTTTGGATATTCGTGGTTTTAAGTTACTTGATGCGTACTCTTCTTCGTTGATACTTGACCACCAAAAAGAAGCATCTCACTGTTAAGAACATGTGCATTAGAAATTACAGAATAATTCTTCATATTTATTCATTTTTTGATTGTTTTGTCCATATATTACGTAGAATTAGAATTGGAAATTTTCCACGTATAGAAAAAGAATGCACACATTGCTGACTTCCTTGACTTGTAATGCCGTCCATGTTACTTCAAAAGTAATTTAGAAAATAAATAATTGCATTGTGCAGACAACTAGAGTCTTCAAGAGGGTTAGGGGGTTATTTCATGGTTAATAGTAGTCCCCCAGTTTAAGCATGCTACACTTTGTGATTCTTCATATTTTGAGGAGGAATATGTGCCCACTTGTCCTTGTATTCTATAGGATATAGGCATTGGATGACTTTGACCTCTGAAGCATGCCATCTATCAAATAGATGATAAAAAGAACATCCCCTTTATCCATCTCTTAACTCAGCCTTGCAGTTTGATTTCTTTTAAATCTAAAAAGTTAAAATATTAATTTAGAAAAGTTTTAAGTTATTTTGTATGTTGGCTAAGAATGAACAACTATCTAGTTTTATTTGAAATTAGAGTTAACAGATATATATACATTGTCCTAAGTTTAGTATGACCTTTTGCAGATAATCAAATGCATTGCTTTTTTCCTACAAAAGGAAAATACTCAGAATAAAACTGTAATCTTGTAACCCTCTGTTTATGTGGGCTGAATGATTGCTGGGTTCAGTGTGGGCATGACTCTGAACCAGAGAGAACAGAATACTAGCTCCCTACTAATTAACAACTACTCATTTGCAGGAAATTTCAAGGTTAAGATATGAATTGTGCCCACGCGTTATGAAAGAAAAGAGATTCTGGAAGATATATTTTACCCTTGTTAGCAGTTATGTGGCTCCGTAAGTAACAGCTTTTTTGTGCAGATCATCTAATCGTCAAGTTATGGTCTATGCAAGATGTTATTTTCCACATCAAGTTTTGTTTAGATCTCAACATGCAATTACACTTATAAACGTACTATTGCAGTGCAGGTTCTCCAATAGAGATATAACCTAGCTCTAATTCTTTACTTTAGAATATCATGGTGTGCAATACTCAATCAAGCTTTTTAATGTTTTTAAATACTTGTAGGATGACTAAATGAATCTTCACTAGTACGTAGAAGATTGGATAATGTATATTTATTGGAATCTTCTTGTCAATTTTTGGAAATCTGTCTAATTTGTACTCTTCTTACATCGTGTTATGAACTTACAATCAGATGTGAGAAGCAGTACATGGAGGAGGTTAAGCTGAAAGAAGCAGAGAAAATGAAAGATGATAATGTCAAGCAAACACCTACAGTTGGAAAGGCTGACCAATCAGAAAAGATTGAGAACCTGAAGAGCAATACATCCAAGTCATTATCAGCTGAGCAGGACTTGGATACTTTCCTTTTGGGAGATCTTGAAGACAGTGATGGGGGTCCAGGTATGTTTATATTTCATTTTACTTCTAGACGACATACCCTTAAGTTTTAGAATCCATTGCATTTCTCATCACAGAAAAAATTAGACTGTAAATCTTCTCGACAGAACATGCACTCTCATAAATGCTATGTCACTACTGATGATTTAATACTAGCGATGTTGTTCATCTGGTAGCAGTGGGCCTTATTTTTGGAGTATAAAAAGCTTAAATTAGTTCATTGTTCACTATATAAGCAGTGTTATGTCACTAGTGTTCATCTAGGGATGGGGGGGTTGAATAACAAGGAGGTTGAATTGAGTTTGGATTAAGTGACGACCCAGTTCAATGCCTTGGGCTATGATAAAGCTGGAATAGAGTAATAGACTAAATCTTTGTCCTGTCCAATGCTGCAACACACACTTGAGTGAATTGTATAGTTCAGTCCCAGTTTGTAGTTCAGCCTGCCAAAAACCTTCATGACAAGAGCATAGCAGCTAGGATTTACCATAATCTCGACAGTATAAGAATTATTTCATTCTTCGAAAGGTGATATGCAAGAATGTAAAAGATATGCAATCTAGTTCCTTTGACCAAAAAATAGTTCTGTTACATGTGGTAGAGGTATTATCACATGAATTTCTTAGTTTCTTTAGAATGTTCCCTTAACTAAACAATTTTCTTCTAGATTCAGTTTGTTGATCATCTTGCATGTCTTGTAGATGATGTTGCAGATGATGGTGAAGAGAGCTTTGGAGATGATTTTGACAAAATTGACAATTCAGTAAGCTTCTTAAGCATCTTTTGAGTTTTTGGTCATCCATTCTGTGATTCATTTACGCATTTTTTGTCCTTTGTATTGTTGCAATTTTCAGTTTTAAAATAGTCTTACAACTAATTGTCTTAATTCTTTGACCTTATCATCTAAGCTTCCACCTTCATTTGACTAACAAGCATACAATTGTTATATTCTGCAATATTTTTGTCAAAATTTGACCAATTTAGTAAATCGGTTAATTAATTATTTGAAATTTCTTTTGGCAATTGCAGGATGTTGAAGGTGAGAACACCGAGAAATGAAAACTGCAACAGTTTATGGTGCTGTCATTAGAGACTCACATGAAGTAAAACCAAAACTTGCTTTGAAGGAATCCATGAAGTCAAACAGCTGTTAACATGTCACACCCACACATTGGAAATTTGGTTCATTGATTTATATAGTTTATTTTCCCTTTTCAAGTTCATTTGTTTATTAGACATTTTCTGTAATCAAAGACAGGTTATAATACCTATTTTTAAATTGTTGCACTCACTTAGCCTGCATTGTACAAATAACTTGAAGAAAATATATATGTATATTTTTTTTTCAATTTTAATGTTCAGGAAATATATTTATGAATTCATATTGATTAATTTATGTAATTTGTGTTGTGCTTGTGGAAATGTCTGCTCGGGGTAGAGAATAAAATATAAGTAAAAGCAGAATTCACAGCGTTTCATGTACGGAATTTCAAATCTTCATCCAACCTTCGTACAGATCTAAGGAAGCATCGACAACTGAGTAGACTGGGCTTGGGCCAAGTAATTTACTTGCGCTTTATATATTGGCCGAGTATATACAGTTCCTTTGATTGGTTTCTCCTTGGCCCGTAAACCCGCACCGCACCGCACCGGACCGGGACGTGACGCTCAGAAGTCAGAAACCAGCACTACTGCTTCCGGGTGAACCAGCACTACAGTTGCACTTGGCCGGACATCGCTTCCAGGCTTCCATGGCACCTTACACCTTCCTTCACCCCAAGTGCACAATCAGAAGGTCCTTTTTGCCCCTCGCATGTTCACTTTTCTCCAGCATATCCTCGTCTTCTTTTTCGTCCCTACGCAGAAGCCACCGTTTCCCACCAACCCCAGAAACCTCTCCTCCTCCAGTCCCAAAGAAAGTCCCTTCCAATGTCTCTGCGCATGGGAAAAGTTGGCAAGACCCCTACAATTGGATGTCCAACACCAATGACCCTGATCTTTCTCTATATCTTAACCGAGAAAACTCATATGCTGACGCTTTCATGGCTGATACACACAACCTGCAACGCACTCTCTTCTCTGAGATGATTAGTCGAATGCCCCCCAAAATTTCTACTCCCCCTGAGCGTTTCGGACCCTGGTTTGCTCATTTCCCTCCCTACACTTTTCCAACTTTTGGCAAATTTGCGTTCTTTCTTGTGTTTGGATTGTCTTTGCTTTGATACAAGTGTCAGCTCTGAAGGCTGGTAATTTTACGTATTGGTTGTGTTTTCTAAATGTGATGGTTTCCATGACTAGTAATGCATTTGAATTCGTTTCAGTGTTAATGATGATGCCTACGAAAGGTGTGAATTTTTATGAAATTTTGTATGTATTCCAGAGCATGTTGTCTTTACGAAATTTTGTTCATAGATTATGCAAATTAATTAACCCGACCCTTATATGTCTTTACTTTTGTGGAATGGGGGTATAGAACCTGAGAAGTGACAACAGCTTTTCCGAGTGACGTTCAAGTTTTGGTTCTGCCATGGTCTTGTGGACATTGTATTTGAGATTTGAAATCAAGTAATTACTCTTAATTGTATTTCTTCAAACTTGAGCAGGTTGTATTATCAACACTTTCCGGATGGGAGGGAATACCCTGTTCTTTGTAGGAGATTGCAAGTTGAGAAAAGTAGTTGGGTTAAGACTCTTCTCCGAGGAGGATCGGGAAAGGAGGAGATTTTGCTTGACTGGAATGAAATCGCAGAGCAATATGGTTGGCATGCTTCTTTCATACCTGCTTATGTGATTAGGGCATTATCACTTTAAAAATAAATAAATTGGGCTAAAGATTGGTCATGTTGGGACTTGAGATCGCTTATTATATTCATTATTCACTATAAGTTTAAGGTTATTTGAACATTATAATGTATCCCTTCCATTTGATTTAGAATAGAGGGCCTTGTATGTTTAATTTATTGAGCATTATTGTAAAATTGGCTTAATGAGACATAATAGTTGGTTGAGAAATAATAAACCTTTTTTTATTCTTTTTCTTAGTTTTAGTATATTTTATCACAGTAGTGTTTTATGTGTGTAATGCTATCGTAGGTTATGTACATGTGGGTGCTTGTCGAGTATCACCAGACCACAATTTTCTTGCATACACAATTGACATTACGGGTAGTGAGCAATTCATGCTTCAAATTAAAGACCTTAGAAGTGGAAGTATTATTCCAGAATTACAAGTTAATGGGGTAGTTAGCATAGCATGGGCGCAAGATGGCTGTACTTTGTTCTATACTCAATCAGATGAGAATCAGCGACCTTGCAGGCAAACTATATTTCTGTCCTTTTAACCTTTTTTTTTTCTTTTGGATGAAAGTATTTTCTCACCTCTTTGTTTTTGGTCAGGGTTCTCTATTCAAAACTAGAATCTGATACTATGGGCAGTTTCCCCATATTTACAGAAACTGATATTAGTTTTTGTGTGGACATTACAAGCACAAAAGACAGGAAGTTCATAACTGTGAATTCAAATTCAAGGACTTCATCTGAGGAAGGAAGTTTACCATTTAACTTTCTAGAGGAGAGATTGGATCAAACATTCTTTTTTGGTGAGACTAATGTTCTGTAGCTTAACTTACAGGTTTATATAATTGATGCCTCAAACCCATTCGGTGGGATGCAAAGAATACGTGAGCGTGTTTCTGGTGTGCAGTATTTCGTGGAGCATCACTGTGGTGTATTTTATATTCTTACAAATTCTCCCTTGCATGAAAATATGCAGTGGTGTGGTAAAGATTATTACCTAGCTAGATGTCGAGTTGAAGATGTACAGTCAACTAATTGGCAGGTTAGATTTGTTCTTTACTTTATTTCTTAGAATTGATTCCTTGTTATTATGTTTCTAATGTGTACACACGTACACACACATAATTGGTAACTTGCTTTTATTTTTGTATTAGAATATCATCCTTCCAACTGAAGATTTTACATTACAAGATATGGACATCTTTTATGGACATCTGGTGCTTTTTCTCAATAAGAAGGGCAATCCTATGTTGTGTTCAATCAATTTACCTATCACTGTTGATTGTGAGGTATTGAGATTTTTCCCATTTATGTTTTTATTGCAGAGAAATATAGTTAACAATACAATACTAGTGTTTTCATCCTTTTTACTTTCTATACTTCATAAGATTGAAGACTAATGCAGAGAAATGAAATGTAGCCCCAGATAAAACAAAAGGAATGTTATGAATTTGCTATATTTCTGGGTAAGAATAAAGGAGTGTGTTTCCTTTAAAACATCAAAAGGTGGTTTACATGTAAACTGTCTTTGGCACAATTTTTGCACTGATTTTACCTGTTTTTTCTTTAATAATTAAATGCATATATAGACTGATAAAATGTAGAATTATTAAACATTAAAGGATATGTCACAACCAATGCTTCTTTTCTAGTCAGGTTGTGTTTGACGTGATTAGATATCTGATCCTATAAGTGCTTCCTTTCTAGTAAGATTGTGTTGTACTTGTACATGTTCTCCATTTACAATCACATAAAAAGAAAACATGGAAGCACTAATACGCCTTTAGCCCCTTCATGTAGAAACATATTCGTGTTTGTTTACTATTTATCTTTTTTTTTTCTTTTTTTCTTTTTTTTGTTGCAGCACCAGAAGGAGATTGAAAATCTTAATCCTTGGTTTTTTCCTCTGCCCTCAAATTCATGTTCTGTTGTTCCAGGTTCAAACCATGACTTCATGAACTCATTGTATCGAGTGGTGCTTTCATCTCCAGTGGTATGGCTTTAATAGGCTTGCTTACTACGCCTAAAAAATAATGTACAAGAGTTTTTTCACTTTTACTGTCTCCCTCTCTCGTGTGCATGTTCAAGTGAACAGATGTATATGCAAATTTTGGAGTGGCACTGCTTTGGCTTAATTAGATCAAGGGTTCTATATAGCTGCACTATGCTTTGGCTTTGATTGCCTCTTATGTTCCTTTATTCTTTTGGAATGTGTAGATGCCTGATGTGGTTGTTGATTATGACATGTCAAGAAAGACTTTCTCGATTGTACAGCAAGAGGAAGTGAAAGGTGTTGCTTGTGAGCTAGACTTGAACCAATGTTTGGGCATAAAGCATGATGTGGAAGAAAATGTCCAGTGTAATGAACAACAGAGATGGAAGGACTTTTCAAATGCATACTGTTGTGAAAGGAAGGAAGTTATTTCCCATGATGGCGTCAGAGTTCCTCTTACCATTTTGTACTCTCAAACAGCATGGCGGAAGGGTCAGGCACCTGGTATCTTACAAGGATATGGAGCTTATGGAGAAGTTTTGGATAAAAGCTGGTGCTCAAATCGACTGAGTTTACTTGATCGGGGTTGGGTGGTGGCATTTGCTGATGTGAGGTGGTTTCACAAAATTTATTCTACTTTCTTAATGATCACTGACGACACAACATGTTTAAGTTGACATGAAATATTTAATGAAAATGCAAAAATCTTTCAATAGTGAATTACATTCATATTTTGTTATTATTGAAATATTGAGAATCTATTTTCATATGGCTTGACATAATATGTATGGGCAGGGGTGGTGGCGGGGATTCTTCATGGCATAAATCTGGCAGTGGGATGTATAAAAGAAATTCAATCCATGATTTTGTATCATGTGCAAACTACTTGATCGAAGAGAACTACGTACACAAAGACCATCTAGGTGCTATTGGACATAGTGCAGGGTGTCTACTTTTGGGAGCAACTATCAATATGCACCCAGATTTGTTTCGTGCTGCCCTTTTAAAGGTTAGTCTCTTGAAGCAAGAAAACTTCCATCTTAATCTAGTTTTCCAATCCAATGAAGTCGATTGCATTCCTATCTGACAGGAAATAAACAAATTATTGATATTAAAAAGTCAAGGTTCAAAAATTCCAATTTTCCTCCTCTTGCTTCTGTATTCCTGATAAAATAAATAATCAGTCTTCTCCACTTTATGCTATTTAGTTGCTAAAAGAGGTAGGAAATAAGAACATTGAATAGGAACATGCTCATATAGGACATTTACATTTCATTACCTGTGGGATGTATTTTGTTTGCCATTGTTAATCTATGTACTCTTTTCTTCTGGGAGTTAAGAAAGCTGTATTTTCCAAAAACAACTTTCATGGTAGAAATGGAGAGCGTGGTATATTCTAATGTTAATAGGAATTCTTAGTGTTTCTTTCAAAATCCTTTCAATTGATGCTTAATATTGTTTTGTCAGGTTCCATTTCTTGATATATGCAATACTTTATTGGATCCTAACTTGCCTCTCACTGTTCTGGACTATGAAGAATTTGGGAATCCTCAGATACAGTCCCAATTTGAGTACATTTCAAGTTATTCTCCTTATGATAACGTTTCTCGAGGAAGCTGCTATCCTTCAATGCTTGTGTCTGCATCTCTTCACGACTCAAGGCAAATTCATTTCTTGTGCTTTCTCTGATTACGTTTCGATCAAGCATATTCTGTATATTTGTTTCTTTATTTTCTTGCGCATATGTTTATTCACAGTGAGAATGCTTTGTAAATGCCAAAGTTACATACATTCGAAAACTTAACACTGGTAGTTTCTAAAATCCATTCTCAGGGTTGGTGTATGGGAAGCTGCCAAATGGGTAGCCAAAGTTCGAGACAGTACATGTTCAACATGTTCTAGTTCGATTATTCTGAAGACAAATATGACTGGAGGACATTTTGGTGAAGGTGGACGTTATGGTCAATGCGAGGAAACTGCTTATGACTATGCTTTTCTACTAAAAACCATGGGGATGTTGAACGGTAAGTAAATTGTGAAAGGTGGTCTCAGATAAAATGGTACAACAATGCTAAAGTCACAGCTGAATAGTTCACTGGGTTAGTGATGGATATAATTCGGCTCAACAAGGACTGAAATTCCTGCGACTCTGGGGTCTTGTTTCAACCAGTGAGAGACCACAGCAAAAGGAACATGGTTTCTGAACAAGGCAAGTGATCTCACAAACCTCCCAATACAACAAAGATATTGTACCTTGTATTATTAGGAAAGAGATTGTATTAACCTTGAATAGGTAATATTAATAAGCAAGTTTTGTTTAACCAGAAACTATAAAATTGCTCTCTAACTCATCTGTTACCATTAGATTAACTAAATAATTTTTGGTCTGTACGATGTTCTCTCGTTGCATTATGGTCTACCTTCATTTTCACTATTTCATTTCCTGTTTATAAAGTAAGGAGGACCTACCTATGGGGGGCTATCCCTGTTCTATTTTATTTCCTGGACTAGTAATTGTTGGTCCTACATGCACTTGGATACTGATTATTTCACACTGAGAAACTTAAAAAATATAATTGAGTTAACGAGGCATTAAGCATGTATTATCATTTGCCCTTGAATATTCATTTCTTTTGTGTCCTTCACATCAACTTCTCAGAAGTTAATTTTGGGTTCATGGTGTAATTTGATTACGATCATTGACCCCACACAGAATTCCCTCATTATTGACAAATGAAAACTACTCCCTCATTATAGACAAATGAAAACTATGAAAAAACATAGAAATTCTTTCATTTTCTCAAAATTGGGATCCATGGTGATGTAAAGATATTTACACGTTTTTGTGTGCATGACTTTTGTAGGATGGCAGATACGTATTACAAAAGGATTTTATTAATAGCCTCTGGTTGGAGGGTAGGTCGGCTCTTGCCTCCATAATACTATAACAGGTGACAAAAATAGGGTTTCATAATAACAATAATGATGATGATGATGATAAAAAAAATAATAATAATAAAACCTTTGTCACCATTATCACCAAAATAGAATGGCTACCAAGTCTTCAATATTATTCATAATTTTAATTCATGCACTTTATGTAGCCATATTTTTTTTTTATTCAAAAACTATCAAAATCAAATGAGTAAATATATTATAAAAAAAGAAAAAATTCTTCTATGAAAATGGTTTTTGAATTAACTTAAATGCACTAATTAAACCGATGGTGCCAATGATCCATCTCTAGCTGTAAATATTACTGGCTGTGTTTTCATTCTTAAATTTGGCATCCAAATATTGATGGTTATATGTTTAAATGTGTAATAAACCTATCAGTCTCAACTCATCAACTCACTAATTAATTAACCCATGTCATCGTGTAATTTTTCTTTTGGCCAGAACCTAACACTATTGCATCATAATTGATTTCCACTTTTCCAAAATTTATGTACTTTTATATTTACATTGTTCTTGAATTTTAATCAAGTATCTAAAACTATTATAACACTGGCATTATTTTGAATAAATCAGTCAAGAACTAAGAAATAATGAGTCTGATATCAATCTACTTAAAGATTATAACTTTAGTAAGGCTTAATTGCATCATTAGTTCATGAACTTTACCTATAATAGCACTTTGGACCCTAATATTTTTTCCACACTTTTAAACTTCAATTATTATATTGCACCGTTAGTCCTTAATTTATTCTCTGTCAAATTTTAAATAATTTCGAAATATACAATGCAAATGACGCAATTTTAAGGAGGATATGAAGTCATCTCCCTATTAACTTTTTTAATTTTTGGTTTTATTTCATATAAAGTGAAATGAAATGAAAAAAAATTAATAGAAAATTGACTTTATGTTAGTTTATTGGAAAGGGAAATCATCTTATATAAATAAAATTAAATGAAATAAAAAATAAAAGCTTAACATTAAAATGACTTTAAATGTCCTTCAAAATTGCATCACGAGCGTTGCAAATGTCAAAATTTGATAGAATATAGACTAAGGACTTAGTGCAACAATAATTGATATTGAGGGATGAAAGTGTCAAAAAATATATATATATATCCAAGGGACCAAAGTACTATTACATGTAAAGTTCATGGGCTATGGAATATATCCTTTTAATAATAGTAAATTTTTTTTATCTTAAATGAAAAAGAAAAAAAAAGTGAAACACATGAAATTGCTTTAATAAGTTTGTTGATTTGCACATATATTTACAAAATGCGTTTTTTTCTAATATATATTCTATTAGTATATATATACATATATTTTATATATATTAAAGCATGAGAAAAAACAAATATATTAAAGTCCAAGATGACACAAATAAATAAATATTAAAAGCCTTATTAATTCCAACAGAAAGCAAAAACAATCTTCGTGGCCAAACAAGTGGGTAATATGATATGACTACGTGTGTCTATCGGAAACCCTCCAATTTTATTTCTTTAAAAGCCTACGTTCTTGCACTCATTTTGCATGCAACTGACTCCAAAAAAAAAAAAAAACCAGTTGGCCGAAGCATCCCCGGAACCTGGTCGGAAAAATTATTTTGAGGGAACCAACGTTTAATTAGCACAGTACTAGTGGATCAGATGGCTTACGACGACAACAACAGCAAGGATGGTTCCAAAGATTCAGAACTCGGGGACGATCACAGCGAAGTAAAGCCATATAATAAGATGAAGATGAGGTACGTAAATGGCATCAAAGCTGAAATATTGAACAGTTTGTTTTATCGAGGAATGAGAACTGAGAAGCTGAAGAGTTTTATTAATGGAAGCATCAAAGCTGACAAGTTGAAGGGCATTGAGTTCATTGCTAAGGCCAGATTGGAAAGGTTGAAACTCTGGGCAGTTCGAGCCACCACTCTACTGCTTTTGTGGGCTACTTTCATGCAGCTGAAAGCATTTTGCCAAACTTTTCCCAGGGTCTCTGACTCTTCTTTTCCACCTCCAAGTAAGTTATAGATAAATTATTTTTACATTTACTTAATTATTTTCTAGGGAAAATAATAATTAATTTGGTCATGTTCAGGAATTTATGAGAACAATGGATATCTTATGGTTTCTTCAAATGGAGGATTGAATCAAATGCGAGCTGGTGTAAGTAATTATATATATATATATATATATTTATATTTCCTTTTAATTTATTAGAAGGTTAATTTTTGTTATTTCTATTCGTATTTATTAAATTTGTGTATGTAATTCTATATACTATACATATATATACAAATATCCTTGTGGTTCTATTATGCAGATTTGTGACATGGTAGCTATAGCAAGATACATAAATGTCACCCTCATAGTCCCTGAACTGGATAACACCTCATTTTGGAATGACCACAGGTAAAACATATTGCATAGCACGTACGAACTTATTAAGCTTTATGATCTTTTCAAGTGTTTAATTGAATTATTATTGTTAATTTATTTTTAAAATTTTTTGTTATTGTTGTGGCAGTCAATTTGCAGATATATTTGATGTGGAATATTTCATTGGATCCTTGAGAGATGAGCTTCGGATACTAAAAGAACTGCCTCCTACGCAAAAGAAAAAAGTTGAAATAGAATCCCTTTATTCAATGCCTCCCATAAGTTGGTCCAACATGACCTACTACTATAACACGGTAATTAGTAATTAAATATTAAAGAAATTATTACCCAATTAATTTCCAATAAAATTATAATTACCCACTAATTATACAGATCCTTCCTCGATTCCAAACCTATGAAATAGTCCATTTCACAAAGACTGATGCTCGGCTTGCTAACAATGGAATTCCTGAAGAAGTTCAAAAACTACGATGCCGAGCAAACTATCACGCACTGAGATTTGCACCACCAATTGAAGCATTGGCTAAGAAAATTGTTCAGATTCTGAGGGAAAGAGGTCCTTTTTTAGTCCTCCATCTCAGATATGAAATGGACATGGTTGCATTCTCTGGTTGCAATGAGGGTTGCAATGAAGAAGAGATTGACGACCTAACCAGAATGAGGTATATATACATATATTAATTCGTTTAATTATTATTATTATTATTTTAAAATAAGATGTAATTAATTTGTTAAATTAATATGAATATTATATATAGGTATGCTTATCCATGGTGGAAAGAGAAAGAAATTGATTCGGTGAGAAAAAGACTAGAGGGTCATTGCCCTATGACACCTGAGGAAACTGCACTAACATTGCGTGCATTGGACATTGATCCCAATATCCAAGTTTATATTGCAGCCGGTGATATATACAAGGCAGATAAGAGAATGGCAACTCTCAAAGCAGCTTTTCCAAATTTGGTATTTATATATATATTATTGGGTAAAATATATATGCTTAATTTTCTTATGATTGTTATACAATTAATGTTGGTTAAATAATTCTTTGGAAATGCTTAATTTAAAAAAAGGTAAAAAAGGAGACATTATTGGAACCGTCAGATCTTGCGCCCTTCAAGAACTATTCAAATCAAATGGCTGCGTTGGATTATTATGTGTCAATAGAGAGTGACATTTTTTTCCCTACGTACGGTGGAAACATGGCAAAAGTAGTTGAAGGCCATAGAAGGTATAATCAAATTAAATATCTACCAAAGTAGAATTTACTGAATAATTAAAAAGTACCCATTTTAATTTTTTTTAAAAATGTATTTGTTTAATTTATAAATATGCAGATACTTGGGGTTCAAGAAAACCATATTACCAGACAAAAGGCTATTGGTGAATCTTATAGATCTATACAACAATGGAACAATAAGCTGGAATGAGTTCTCATTGGCAGTGAAGGCAGGTCATGCAGATAGAATGGGAAACCCGAGTAGAAGATCAGTGGTGCCTGGTAAACCCAAGGAAGAAGATTACTTCTACACCAATCCACAGGAATGCTTGTCACCAGTTGATGATGATCAGGAGGAGCCTTTAACACTTTTTTAATTATCACATTGGTCAACTTAATTTGTTATACAAAAATAATATATTTATTTTTTTATTTTAAGATTTTCCTCAGACCTGGTTTCAAGATCAACTTTTTGATTAAGCTGCAACTCAATCAATCCAGCTTTCAATTCAACTGTACAAGTTTTACAACCCTGCAATAACAAGGATGTATTATATGAGTGATTCAATTCACTGCCATTATTCAATTCAATTCGCTGGCTAATTTTGGTCCTTGATAGTTTACTTGACAACTACTGCTTGCATTACAATATATTGTTTATCTTGCATAAACTTAACCTGTTTCCTCCTTCACAAGAAGAAAAGGAAAATTGAAAATTTTAACATTAAGTGCTCCAATTTACGTTTATATAATTACACACACACACACACATATATATATATATAGTTTCTTAATGGTACCTAGGGACCAGTTAAATATTCACAAAATTATTGTTTAATTTGTAAAGCATACATAATTCCCAATACTAGGCAGGCTTGCAGAGGCCAGATAGGAATTTATTCCGCAAGAGTGCTTCTCAGCCCACTAGTGTATTTTGGTCAAAGTCTGAACCCTTTTGCAAAGTGATTGGGCTGGAACCCCAACGAAAGTCTCCAAGTACAGTGTTTAATTGATCTAGGTATATAAATCTCCCACTAAAATTGCATTTTCAGCTACAAAGAACAAAGTTCTATAACAACATTTCAAAATTTCTTATTGAGGATTACACTTATATTCACATTTTTATTAATTAATCAACAGTTTGTTATATAAGCCCTCCTTGTATTATGGAAAAGGACCTTATAATTATCTATCAAAGTTTATATATATATATATATATATGATTATCATTTCATGGTATTGTGTCCATTTTAGTTCACCTTTATAATTCGTGATCTCACATAGAAAACACTTTGGAAGTGAATTTTGCACCACACTAGTAGATAGAGCTCCTAAAAAAATAAAAAGAAAAATAGAAAAGAAACAAAAACAAAAAACAAAATTGATGCTTAAACTACAACTAATACTTTTAATGCTTAAAATACAATTAATACTTTTAATCATATGGAGATAAAATCGTACATGTGAACTTCAAACATTTTTTTTTTGGTAAAATGTGAACCTCACACATGTTTATAAATAAATGAGAGTAATGTACTCCTATAATAATGAATTTGTTCTCGTAGTAAAATTAATCCATCAATATTTTTTCCATAGAATTTCTGGTAATTTTAATTGTCCAAAAATCAGGTTCATGAAATGAAACATGTACACTTAAGAAATGAATTCAAATTTTTCGCCAAGGCCCAAATCAATAGTATCCAATTCTAGCCAAATTATTGACCATAAACTTATTCAATTTTTTTTAATCTTTTATTCCCCAATTAACTAATAGACTGATCCTTGGTTAACCATGGGGATAGGGACAATAAATTCATTTTTTGCCCAAACATAAAACTAGCCCTCTGCTTATAATATAATCAAAGGCTTCCAATCTTCTCAACTGAATATTCTCCCAAAACCAGCTTTCCTAGAGTCCAAGTATTTAGAATTAAAAAAATTAAAGACAATTAATACATGAAAACTATGACAATGCAGTACATACCACATGTGAAGCAGTCACAATTCCCTTTGAATTAACATATATATGTATATATAGCTTTCTCGAATTCTCTAAACGGGCATTTTTCTATTAAATTTGCTCTTCAATTTCCAGTAATTAATGGTTATACTATTTTCGTATATTAAATCTCGACGTGTGGGTCCCAAACTAGTAAAAACCTATATATATATATATAAATCAATTTGTGCATTTACTCTATATGTTGTTATCAGATGTAATTTGCTTCTCAACTTTTTATCTCTGCACTTTTATTTCTCTCATTTTTAATTTTAATTATTAATGGTATATACGTACTCTAATTGCACAATGTTGACATAAAGAAATTGAGGGTCCAATCAAGACCCGTCATCGTATCATCACGTCAACATTTTAATTTATTTTTTGGTTAATTAAGAAAGAAACAAATTGATCAAAATACTCTTTCTCCTTTTTTTTTTTTCTTATTACATTTTTCTATTTTGATTTCATTAATGTCATATCTATAAATATATATTTATATATATATAATATTTGGTTAATTAGTTTTATATATAGACTAAAAATATATAAATATATATTGTTTGGATCCTCTTTGACTTGAGCATTTTCTAACCTTTTTTTTTTATATAATTTTTGGGATTACATATCAATGCTCTAGATTTTAATATGTTTTTCTAAGCATTAATATTTAATTTTCCACGTAAATACTATAAAAAGACTAGAAAGTGCTCAAGTCTAGAAAAGGATCTTAATTAATTCATATATGTAGTGTAAGATTTAATATGTTTACCATAAGCAATCAATATATAATATTCTCATTAGTGTTCCAGATTATAATTAACTGGCAGTTAGAAATTAACCAATACATGTCAAATGTGGGTTTAATATTATTCCCCAAAAAAAAATGTGGGTTTAAATCTCTCCATATTATTAAAGTAGATATGACAGTTGATGAAAAATTTAAAATGGTATATATGACAACCCAACTACACAGCCTCAACTTAATTATAAAAATAAACAAATCAAATCACCACCCCCATCAGTTTTTGTAAGAAAATAAGTACATAAATATTACTATCACTGATTTGTGTTTGATGGATAGCACTTTTATTATTATTAATTATTATATGTATTTTTGAAGTTATTGCTTAGCTAGTTGATGAATCTGATCGGATGGATGAAAAATAATCTGGGGTTCACCAAACAGTAGTTAATACATCCCTTGTTTTTAAAAGCAACAACGTATCTCTCTCGTCCTCATTGCTATACATGCCGGTGGCAATTCTCTAACTCAGCTTTTGTCACTAAAAGCTGGTTGGAAAGACCACCTTCACCGCCATAAATCTCACAAAAAACACAAACCCTCTCTTTATTTTAAGAAAAATGCTGTATATGCTTGTAAGCTTCTAGCTACCTTTACGTACAGTACTTGGTGAATATCAAATTTGCGTTCTGTGTATTAAATATACACGTAATACAGCTCTGTAAATAGTTTCCAATTAAGCTATAATTTAGAGCTTATATATATAGATAAGATGGAAAATAGCAAGGTGGTGCAGGTTGGTTTTGAAGATGCTGATGATGAGTCGTTGAAAGGAGGGGAGGTGAAGGGTAATAAGCAGCAGAAGATGGAGAATATGAAGTATATGGGAATCAATGGAAATGGAGGTACAAATAAAGTGGTGGTAGAGAAATGGAAGAGTTTGGTTATAGGATTGATTAAAACAGAGAAGCTCAAGAGCTTGTTAATTGCTCAGTCAAGACTGACAAGGTTGAAGCTTTGGGCGCTTGGAGCCACCACTCTTTTGCTGCTGTGTGCTTGTTTAGTTCAACTCAGCACTCTTTCCCAGGATATGAGGCCTAGGGTTTTGATGTTTCGTTCTTCTCAAGACAATAACTTACGTCCTCCTAAAATCAGTGAGTGTATATATATGTGTGTGTATATTTCACAATATATTATCTATATGTTTGAACAAATATATACATGTAATACCCATTTTATTTAAGTGGTACTACCAACCACTGGTTATTTTTATAGTTCATCACCAAATGAAATTAACATGTATAATAATGTGCAGGAGAATATGTAAACAATGGATACCTAATGGTTTCAGCCAATGGAGGATTGAATCAAATGCGAGCTGGAGTAAGTAACTATTTAATATATAGCTCTATTGTGTGTACGTATCTATTTCAATTTCCATATACATATCTCATTCTTACCCTTGAAATACCATGGACTACTCTACTGCAGATTTGTGACATGGTAGCAATTGCAACATATTTGAATCTCACATTTATCGTTCCTGAATTGGATAATACTTCTTTTTGGAACGATCGCAGGTGGGTTATATTGATTCACGGTCATGGATACAATTAATATATAATATATATAAATCCTCATGAAAATATGATTAATATTATCTTATATTTTAAAATAGGTATCCCCTTCTAATTTATCATGTTTGCATGTTTTCTCCCTATTTGAGGAAATTACATTTGGTCCCTCACATTTCCATCTTGAATATTCAATTTAGCCCCAATGATGAAGTACTAATAGTAGTGCAAAAATTGTGACAAACTTACCCTTATTCAATTAAGTGGGCATAACGAGTTATCTCATGCTAAAAGTGTCATTTTAAAAATAAAAAATAAAAAAAGCATGGATTTGACACATATGGGGATTAAATTCAAACAAAATTGAAACAATAAGGGGCTAAACTGTAATTTCCTAACATATGGAGAGACATGCAAAAAGTTTGAAACTTACCTTTAAATCTTCTTAATTACTAAAATTTAAAATGCATTAGTAAGTTTCATTTTTTTTAACATAATTTGACAATTTTGGGCAGTCTATTTGAAGACATATTTGACGTGGATTATTTCATATCCTTCATGAAAGATCAAGTGAGGATATTGAAACATCTTCCTCCAACGCAGATCCGAAGAGTAGAGAAAGCCACCCTTTATTCCTTCCCACCCGCTAGCTGGTCCAACATGTCCTTCTATAACGACATGGTTGGTTTTCCATTAATTTGGACCCATATGCACCCCTCTATGCAATTTCTATATAGCCACATACAAACTAATTAAATTCGTATATATGTACTATATATATGCAGCTACTTCCTCGCATACAAAAGTATCAAGTCATCCACCTCACCAAAACCGACACCAGGCTTGCCAACAATGGACTGCCTATAGAGCTTCAACAGCTTCGCTGCTTAGTGAATTACAGAGCTCTCAGATTCACAGCCTCTATTGAAGAAGTTGGCAAGAAGATAGTTAGGCTTCTGAGGCAAAATGGTCCTTTCCTAGTTCTTCATCTCAGATACGAAATGGACATGTTAGCGTTTTCTGGTTGCACTGAAGGTTGCAACAAAAGAGAAATTCAACAACTCACAAGTATGAGGTACTGGGTGAGCTAGCTAGATAGCCAAATTAATCAATAAGCTTCACTAAATTAACTATCTTTTTACGCACCCAAAATTATATAATAATGCCTGCATGCATGCCTTTGTGTGTCTGGACTTTTTTATGTATCAGATATGCGTACCCATGGTGGAAAGAGAAAGAAATAGATTCGGAGAAGAAAAGAAAAGCAGGAGGGTGTCCATTAACACCAGAGGAAACAGCACTAGCATTGAGGGCATTGGATATAGATCCAAGTATCCAAGTTTACATTGCTGCTGGTGATATTTATGGTGGTGAAAGAAGAATGGCTTCTCTCAGATTAGCTTTTCCACATCTGGTACGTATTAATTAGTATACATATTGATTACATTAATTAATTAAATTTCTTGTTCATAATATATATACATATATATTTATATATATAATAATTATAATATGTATGAACTTGATCAAAGTGCAGGTTAAAAAAGAGACATTGCTAAAGCGTTCAGATCTTGAGCCCTTCAGAAACCATTCAAACCGAATGGCTGCACTGGATTATATGGTGTCATTGGAAAGTGACATTTTTGTGCCTACTTATGGTGGAAACATGGCTAGAGTTGTCGAAGGCCACAGACGGTACGTCGTAAATGTTTGATTTAATTTAAAGGGGTTTTGTTATATGTAACTGTGTGCGCATGCATGCAGATACTTGGGGTTCAAAACGACAATTCGCTTGGATAGAAAGCTATTGGTGAATCTAATAGATCAATACAAGAATGGAACACTTAGCTGGGATGAATTCTCACAATCTGTGAAAACGGGTCATGCGGATCGAATGGGTAGTCCGGTTCAGAGATTGGAGATTCCTGGAAAACCCAAAGAAGAAGAGTATTTTTATAGTAATCCTCAAGAATGTTTGCCACCAATATTCACTCCCACATCAAATCCTACGTAATCATATTTTTATATATTATATGTTTTTTTTTATTTTTTATAATTTGCACATTGCAATTGTTTTTTTGTGTAGTATATTTAATTACAGAGAAAAAAAAAAGAACCAATTTTGTGAGATTCGATAAGCAAGCAATTCTTTGCTTTTTTTCATTTAAATTTTTCAGCAAAACAATAATGACCAATAAATGCAGAAAATAATGCTGCATGATTTCCTTGTTTTTTACTGGACTACATTGGCTCTTTTTTAGCTTTTATCTTTTATGAATTACTGTAATAAGTTACGTTATAATAACTAGTATTCGCAAATATTTTATATAATCATATGTTAGATAGCAAAATCAATTTGATGAAAAGAAAAAAAAATAGTAAAACGAATGGCACTCATTCGGAAAGCCCATTAACAAAGGCCATCGCGCTAGATATTTGTAGATGGGCCGAGTCCAATCCACAAAATAATAAGTATTTTATAATTTAGAAAATGGTAAAATTGATCTGTATGCGTCTCTTTCATTTAATGGAAAGGGAAGGACCGCCATTGAACCCACAACTTTAAAGTATGGATATAAGATATATACTATTAAATCATCTTCATTTAAGTATTAATAGTTAACATATAGTATATATTGTGTAATTTAACAATTTATTTAATAATAGATAAGTAATTTCAATCTAAACAGTTATAATCAGTAAATAAAGTCTCATTTATTTATATTTTATTAAGTGGATTGTAAAATTAGGTAATTTGTATTGAAATTTTTTTTTTTTTTTTGCCTGCTTGATAATTTGATTTGCAATGTTTATTGTATCTGTCGGTATATATTGAAAAGGGCATTTCAATTTAATTTAATGAAAAAAAATATGTATGACACAATTATTTCATAGTAGTAAGGCCAGTGATGTGCTAATGTCGTGCTATTAAACAACAATATTAGTTTTTTACCCAAAAAAAAAAAAAACAATATTAGTTGTACATCTTGGTGATAAATATATATACAGAAATCAATTCTGCATTTACTATAAAAAAAAATTATAATTTATTTTGGCTTTCTCTCTGTTTTATTTATTTCAATTTTGAAAAAAAAATGATCAATTTCAAAGTAATTAACAAAGGAAATAATCAAATCAACCTAAAAAAACGTGCATTGGTTGAAATGGACGCCGACTAATTATAGTCCAGATCTGATGGATGACAAATATTAATTCATTTTGTAACATTAATAAATTATGCCTGAATCTGATCGATATATGAATGATATACTAGGGATGGTATTCATAAAAATTTCACTGATAAATTACTTATTTGTTTATAAAATGCATAAAGAGCAGTACGTATAGTAGTATATTAGTGGTATCTTAAATCAGCAAAATAGATTTTCAGCAGTCATTTGAAGAGTCCAAACTAAAGCTAAAGCTGGGAACCAAAGGGAAATGAAAAATTAAAGTGGTTCCACCGTAAGAATGCGGATCAAAGTTGAGGAGCTGAATAGTTTGTTCACCGTCGGCCAGTCGCGACTAACCCAGCTGATATTGTGGGTGCTTGGAGTCACTGCCATGTTGTTGGTGTGTTCTTATGTGATAGAGTTGAGCTCCATGAGAGACGTTATGAGGTCTAGGGTTTTCATGCTTGGTTCTTCCCAGAACATTAGTCTGCTTCAAAGTAAGTTTTGTTTAACCCTTTACTTGTAAGAGTGGGTTAGTATTAGAATTAATTAGGTAGCCTCTTCTTCTATTTAATCATTCAGCTTAATTTCTTATTAATTTTTTTTTTACATATTTTATTTCGTAATATTTCCAAAGATTTTAATTCTATCATGATATTATATGTAGCTAGATTGATATATTTTAGTATTTAGGTGGTGTTGTTGAGTTTAATATTCTACATAGAAAACATGTGTCAAGTTCAAATAATCACTTTCAAATACTTTTCACTGTGATTAATTTGCAGCTGGCCTACCTGTTTATGACAACAATGGGTTCCTAATTATTTCAGCCAATGGAGGATTGAATCAAATGCGAGCCGGTGTAAGTGATTAATTTAATTAACAAGATTGTATTGAATATATACATATATATTTCTAATTGAATTTTTCATCATCATAATTTCTATTTCAATGCACAAAAATCGTCATCCCCACAGATTTGTGACATGGTAGCCATTGCAAGATATTTGAATGTCACGCTTATTATTCCTGAGCTGGATAAAACATCCTTTTGGCACGATCGAAGGTGAGCATCAAATGGTAAACCTATGTATATTAATTTCTTAATCAAAGTTTACTACATATGAATCAACAATTTTTATACTAAATTTTTGCAGCCGGTTCGAAGATATATTCGACGTTGATTACTTTATCTCATCTTTGAAAGACCAAGTCCGGATATTGAAGGAAATTCCTGATAAACAGAAGCAAAACTCAGAGGTAGCTGAGCTACATCCCATTGCACCTCGGAGTTGGTCCGACATTTCATACTATGAGGAAGTGGTTGGTAATTTAAATCTTTTACTTTGTTTGTTACTAGGGTAAATTATAAAAGTACTCGCCTTCCAATTTCAATCTTGTTTGTCACTATTAGAATTTACCCTAGTGAGGTTAGAGTAGTCTTGTAGTCTTGGTATATACATCATGTGACTGATTTGATCGGGATTTGAAAACAGATACTTCCATCCATTAAAAAGAACCAAGTTTTGCATTTCAACCAGACTGATTTCAGGCTCGCCAATAATCATCTACCTGAAGATCTTCAAAAGTTTCGTTGCCAAGTAAACTACAAAGCTCTGAGATTCACAAAGCCAATAGAGGAATTAGGCCAGAAAATTGTTAGGCTTCTGAGGAAAAATGGTCCATTCTTAGTTCTTCACCTCAGATATGAAAAGGACATGTTAGCATTTTCTGGTTGCACTGACGGTTGTAACCACAAAGAAATTGCTGAGTTGACACAAATGAGGTATGTACCACAAACATAAACATACGCACTCATGCACGTACATTGCGCATACACGTACATATACCCATGAAGTTGAATAAAAATAATTCTTGGTTCATATTTTTTTATTTATATATATATATATATATATATATGTATGTATGTGTGTGGTATGTATGTATGTATGTATTCTGTAGATTTGCATATCCATGGTGGAAACAGAAGCTAATAAACCCAGTGAAGAGAAGAAAAGCCGGAGACTGCCCTTTAACACCGGAGGAAACAGCACTAGCATTGAGGGCATTGGATATAGATCCACATATCCAAATTTATATTGCTGCTGGTGATATTTATGGTGGAGAAAGAAGAATGACACCTCTAAGACTAGCTTTTCCACATTTTGTTAGTACCATATACATACATATATATATAAAGTATTTGTAAATAGTTAGGTAATTTTATAAAAATAAATAAATAGAAAAACATAGTGTTTGTAATGTTACTTTGTATGTGAATGAAACAGGTTAAAAAGGAGTCACTGTTAGATCCCTCAGAGCTTAAGCCCTTCCTGAACCATTCAAATCAAATGGCTGCATTGGATTATATTGTCTCATTAGAAAGTGACATTTTTGTTCCTACCTACAAAGGGAACATGGCAAGACTCGTCGAAGGCCATCGACGGTATTATTAAATGTCATTTCTTTTCTTATTTATAAAAAAATAAAAATAAAAAAAGCATATTTTTATTAAGTCTCCAACATTAATACTGTGATATATATATATATATATATAAATTACTAGTCATGACATGAGTTCATATCATATAATTTTTGTTTCAATATATACTGTTTTATTAGACCATCTTGTAAATTGGAACTTCATCAATTAATTAATGTTTGCATTAGTTTTATGTTAGAGTACACGGTTTTCATTATTTTGGCAGATACATGGGGTTCAAGACCACTATACTACTAGACAGAAAGCTACTGGTGAATGTGGTAGATGAGTACAGGAATGGCAGTCTAAGTTGGAACGAATTCTCCAATGGTGTGAAGAAAGGTCATGCTGATAGAATGGGCGGCCCCACTCTAAGAAGGAAGATTCCTAGATATCCAATGCTTGAAGATTATTTCTACGCAAATCCTCAAGAATGCTTGCCACCTACATAAACTATTTTCTGAAAGAAAATGACCATATTCCCTAATCAAATTTTGATTTTGTACCTAGTTTAGCCCCTCTGTTGTTGGGGATTTTGGGGTTCGAAGAGACTTGGAGGTTTTTAAGTGTTAGCAGGTTCCTATATACCCTATAGGTAATATTTGCATCAACTAGGTTTATGAAATCTAGCAATGAGTCATTTTGCTCTTATACCATGTTGAAAATTCTTGGTGGTAGTGTGACTTTCGGCCTTGGACTTTATTGATCTTAGGATCTAATACTGTGTTGAATTAATATGGTATACAAAAATTTAAACTATTAGAAAGCGGTTTCAATTGGTTATTCATACTGTATTCTACAGATTCTCCACACACGCTTATGATTTTTTTTTTTTTTTTACTTTCATAGAGTAATGCTAAGGTACATAGATGTTTTCAAACTTTATTTATCAACTATGATGTGGTATTACTCAATTGATTAATAAAATAATATACACTAATAAAAGATAAATAAATCCTAAATGAAACCAATAACATAATAACACATGAAATCTTATATTAATTGAGATATTGTTCCCTAGTTTTATTATTGTTATAATATAGTGACACCAGCCTGAAAAATGTGTTATTCACTGTTAAAGGGCTTAATCATGAATTCATGATCTGATTTACTTGTATTAAATTAAGATGATGATGATGAGCACAATATAAAAATAAACATAGCTGTATCCAATGGTGACCATTGTCCTCAATATGATTGATATATTATATATATATATATAAAAGTAAGTCACATGAAAGGATGTGTTTTGGTTACATTAATCAGAAGCAGAGTCTATTGCATAACAACTAGACAGCCACATAAATTCAGTGACAACTAATGGCCCCCAAATTAATTTCCCAAAGAAAGAGATTTCTCTTTTCATTTTAATTTAATGCAATGAATGTTTTATAAAGTGAAGATTTGTATTAAGGAAATCATTATAATTAAGGACATGCCCAATAGCCTTTGACAAATGAGGTTTTGGGGTCCACCTAAGGAATTCTTAGCGGTTTGTCCCACATAGGTACAAATTAGTAACAAATTTAATCAAACAGAGCAACCCCACCACTATCCCATTTCAAAAAGCACCATCTTCTTTAATTTTTTCTTACCAAACAACTCAATCTTGGAAGATTTTATTGCCATTCAATGCGACTGTTTGTAATGTGTTGGTTTTGCTTCATTTTTGTTTTACGTATATGACTTTTGTGCTCTGCTTAGATTATGGAGTCAGATAGCACCATATTTAACTGATTGGGACTACAATGCATTAGGCATGATTAGACAAACTTCTACCAGGAAATTGGCCACTCATTAGGCTCTCTGGATGCATTAAAAAAGAATTATATAGTTTCCAATCACAATACCAGAAATGGCATCCTCTAATAGGATTAACTACACAAAATTTTATAAGTGAGGAAATGGTTCTTGACATGAGCTCCATGAAATAAAAATAAAAAATTATAAAAAAAAAAAAATCAAGCACAGCATGTACATTAACTAGGAGATGATGCACGGATATTCCGAAACAGTAGAGATTTCAATCTAGGTGAAACTGACTAAGGAAATGGCACACCAGTCTTTCATGTCTTCAACCGTTTTTGAGCTTGATCTGAGTCCTCTCCACTGCCTGTATCCCTATGATGTGCCATTGTTTGATTGCTAGAAGTGGGATTATCATAATCCTGAAAAACAACATCAAAATGATGAGATTACATGGCCACAAGCATAGAGGAAAAAAGCTCAGTCTGCTACAGTCACAAACAAGGAAAAATAGAACACTCTGCTCAAATTGTTTAAAGGAAAGAGAAACACAAGGAAAGGGTAAAAAGAAAAACCGAAGAAAAGTTCAGGGAATCAGACTTGACGCCCGTATTAAGCAACCAACCAATATCAAACTCTATGGGGAAATTAATACCTTAGAGGACAGTCCTCTGTTTGCACGCTTCCCAAGATCAATCTGCACTGAGATGCTGGCCTGTGACAGATCCACACCCGCACTCTCCAGTGCTTGAGCTAAATTGTTCAATAACCTGTTCAAAAACAATTTCTAAATTTGTTATCAGCTTATAACTTAGTAGCTATAGAAGACTTTCGAGAAAAGTTGTTATTAAAAATATGACCATGGTAGCGAACAACTTGAAGTTTCTTAAAGGAGCATAGTAACTGAGAAAAATGTTTAATATCACAAGAAGAAGAAACTAGTACGTGCATTGACTCAATATTCCTGCAAATCATAATAAAGGTAAAAGAATGAAAACTACAATGGTTGCATCAAATGATTGTAGAAAACAGCAATTTGTACCTACATGAATTCATTAACAAGCTAAACCGGAGCAAGAGCCACATGCCTAGGTAAAACTATCAGTGAGCCTCTTAAAGGTACAACAGATGTCCGTACATCTTATGACATATAGCATGATCACAAGTTCAGAACAAATGAAACAATAACCAGTAATAAGGGAATTTCATGAACGCACTCACAAGGAATGAAAAAGAACAATTAAATAGGGTTACAAATAATGCATAAAAATATATAACTAACAGTTTTACTAAAGGTATATACAAAAACTATAAATTCTATGAGTTTGTAAAACACCCACCCTTGAGAGTATGCACTTGAAATGTTAATTGTTCCCCCTTCGATTGTCAGCTCCTCTTGTTGGTTCATCGTATCACTTGTGGTGGGGCACTGTGTTGATTGCACATCAGAAATTGGTCCCTGAAGAGAATGCGCAAGCACACCATCACTTCTAATAGGGGCAGATATGCTTGCTGGAAGAGGCACAGGCAGGGGAATTCCCTTATTAACTATGTCGTGATCCAATGCTTTACAAGGTACCTCTCTGCTTGGGTCAGATTCTACAGGATTTTGTGTGCTTGGAAGCATTGTTGGGTTGATGGAGATGCTATTTTCATCAAATTTTCCAGGAAATGTTGACCCTGGACCAGAACCATTCTTTATGGCTTGAGGATTACTTACATAGCCCTGAACACGCCAGTGACTATTTCTCTGTTTTACATAGGACATTAAAGCAATGTTATTGTACATGTTAACTCTGAGTTCTAAGACTCTTAGTTTCAAAACAATGCACAAAGCCAATAATCAAAAACTTTACCCAAGGCATCAACTTTGCAGGCTCTGGACTCCACGCCGGATATGAACCTTCATACTTCTGTACCTTTCCCTGTAAAAATTGGACATACTCGATCACCTGCACATGAGCATAGATAATTAGCCAAGTAGAATTACAGCATCCATCAAATATGAACTGATATTAACAAATATGTTATAACTCATCGACCATAAAATAATGCCATACCTCTAACAAGAATGATGCTGTATCTCTCTTCTGATCGCATTGCGGTATGAGATCTCTCAGTATCTGGAATCTGAAAGAAAAAGACTAAGCTTCCTCAAGCGCTACTGATAACTCAATTCATTAGACCTAAAATAAAACATTGAACCAAGTGGTATACACTACAAATAACAATAGAAAGTCACTTTGCAATAGAAAAAACTATGCAAGCCTCACCACTAATAATTCTACTTTGGAACTCATATTATTCAAGTACTTGATTTGCTGTTCAACAGCAATGATATTCACAAGTTCAATACTTCAGTAACTGAGCAAGAAGATAGTGAATTGCAACATCATCATTAACTCATAAATCTTCTATATTGCTGATAAATAAAGTCACATGCAAGCCAAACACTCCTCAATGGAACTTTGCAATAATCTCTACACACACATTGATATTAGCTTGACTAATAGGCCAAAATCTTAAGAGTTAAAAGTAAAATGCATGGACTAGAGAAACTTCAGTTTTGATGAAAGTTGTTGACTTTCATAGAACCCGGATCCATGCAAACTATCAGAATACGTAAAAATGAAATACAGTTAGTTGGATCAAAATTCATTTTCATCTCCGATCACAATTTGCCAAGAATTCTAAGGGAGAAACCCATTATTACTAGTCGTTCGTATGTATGCATTTCCAAAAGGTTTTTACTAAGAGCAAAGGATTTTAATCAAACAAAACCATAAGCTAGGGGCTTTCAAAATGAATCAATTCAATAACACTACGCGTAGTCAAGCATACCTCTCATTGATCTTGCTCCTTCTGCGCTGCTCTGTGACTGAATGTTTTGATCGTATCGCACTAGCCTTATCATTGCTCTTAGCATCTGTTTTCATTGTCAAAATCTTGTAAAAAAACCCAAATTTTAAAAGAAAAATGTAAAAACCCACTCAACTCCACAAACAAGTTCACAAAACAAGCCAATACAAGCAAAATATATAAAAACCCAAAAAACCTAAACAAGTCCAAATTTTGACCATTTCCCTGAATATTAAAAAAGTAGATTGTCCTTGCAGTAAACCGCAGAGCCTATTTGTCCAAGTAAATTCCAAATTTCAAGAGTTAAAGGACCAAAGCACACACAGATATAAACACAAACACAAAGTCCCCATCAGTAACTCAAAATTCAAGGGAATTGAAAGTACTATAATTTGTTAAAAATAAAAACCTAAACCAAATTCCAAAATGAATTGCACTGTGCATAGCTCAAATATACCGTACACCAATTACAAAACCTCGTAAACACCATGAACAAAATGATCTCTAACATTCGGATCTACATATATCCACGTAAAATAAACAGAAAGGTTGGTGCTTTATAAAAGAGATACCTTTGTTGTTGGGGTTATTGGAAGAAGGGCCGTCTTTCTTAGAACCAAACTCATCATCATCGTACTCTTCGTCTTCCTGGTTACCCTTTGTTCTCATCCTAATTTATGATGGGTCAAAATTATTTATACCCAATCTTAAATGAAATCTGAAGAATTACCAAATAAGAAAATCTAAGATGTGCAAGGCCAAGAGGTTGAAATTGGAGATTTGGGTGTGAGAGGAAGAGAGAAATTGTGAACCTTTTGGGGTTTGATTGAACAAGAAACTGGAGGTGGGTAGGTGAGAATTAAGGATTGGAAGAAGAAGGTGGGTTCTCAGGCCTTCTCTCTCCGGCTAGCAAACCGCCACTGTTTCAGTTTAGGACGGCCATTCCGGTTCTGCCAATTCCTTGTAACATGTGAGTCATCACCATTACTCGTTTGCTTGGAAGTAGATGGAGATACAATTAGCATGCGGCTTACCTCATCTGCTTCCCGTGAGGATCTAAGTACCTACCTATTTTTTATTTTATTTTTTATTTTCGATATTTCTTTCTAAAATGGTTATCATTTTCTTAAATAATATGCTAATCAAATTAAGCAGACTAAATAGATACAACAAAATCAATATCAAATAAATTGATACCATATATTAAAATCAAAAAATTTAAGAATGTTTAAAAAAAAACTGTGAGAAAAGAAAATAAGGCTCAATTTATTAACTTTATTAATTACAAAATAAAAATTAAAATACTTATTTCTCTTGTGCTTTTTAGTTCAGGGAAAGTTTTAAATTTTTCTCTTGTACTTTTTTTCTTTTTTGAGGTATTTTTTTCTTGTAATAATTTTATCAACATTTGGATAACTTTGGATAAGGACTGTACTTCTTATTGGAGTGAGATGAAACTGAATAATAGAGTAAATTTGTAATAGGTTTTTTTTTCTTTCTTTTTTTTATTTAACATGAAAAGAAACTAAAATTTTTCGAAACCCACTTAATTATTTACATTTTAAAATGTTAAATTGACCAGGCAACCAAAAACAATCCGTAGCACAATAATATTGAATTAATTAAGTATAATTAGTTAATTAAAATTGATAATACATAACATGATTTTAAATCGGGCCGGAACCAAAACTCTGGATCGGGCTGGAGAAAAGTAATTGAGCAGGATCCCATGCTGTTTCCGAAACATAGTGAATCGTTATCTCGGGCTCAAACCGAGATTTGCAGATGAGGCCGAGTCAAAATAAAACCCGACCCACACTTTCTCTCACTTGTGGTGTGTCCCTGGTTCATGCACAGCCACGGATCGTCAACAGTCGCAGCAAAAAGAGGCGTTCTATATTCCACATATTAATCACCTATACGGCACCGTTTCGAAGTCTAGCCGCCATAATATCAATATTCATTCATTCATTCATTCATTCACATGCATGCATGCATGCTTACCTCAGTATTTCCGAACAAATCCAAAGTTCTGAATAAAAAGATGGAGCACCCAGGAAACGCCACGTGGCTCGCTTACCCCTCCTGCGTCCACGTGGTGACCACTCATTCAACTCTACTGCCACGTGGCTTCCATTCACCGAAGCTCCTCAACATGCGGTTTACAATATGACCTTCCGCATTCCTTGTTTCACGTACACATGAACCAAAAAAAATTTATGATGCATTTAGATTTTTTGAGAACCTGAACCGTACAGATTCTAATCCATTGGAAAACTAACAAAACCAGTAACCCATTTCCATTAACGCCTCTAAATCTTCAAAGCCCCATGATATTGCTACTCTTAAAGCTGTGGGCAGCTCTCTGTGTAGCTTTTGTGTTTTGCCCTTTGTTTTTCTTGACCATTGTTTGCATCTTCTTCTGTTTCTTTCTTCTATTACCCTTTGTTTGTTCTGTAATTTGGGCAGTGTTTCTCTGGAAGATCTTATTCGTATACCCAATTAGATTTTTAAAAATGAAGTTTATAAATTTTTATTCGGCAATATTGTTTAAGAGAGAGAAACCCAAATGTGGTGAGGTGTCAAGGAATGTAGATGATGAAGCTCATGAGAGCATGAAGGAGAAGCAGGTGAGCTTGGTGTTAGATCCTATGGAATTTCCATGTCTTTTTGAAACTGATGAAGATGATGATGAAGGTGGGAAATTAGGAGAGAAGGGAATGATTAGTAATGGTTTTTGCACCTACGAAGAAGACTCATGGCAGATTCTGGTTCCCAAATCTATCAAAATTATGGAAGAATATAAACCGGTACGCTTGTTTTCAATTTTTCATGCAAAATTGTATTTTATCTTCGTGCATGAGACCTCTAATGGTAAAAGAGAACAAATTTTAATGACTTTTACACACAGATTATTTAATTTATTCTTTATATTACAACCCAATTTAACTTGTTGCATGTGCATTGTTTCTCTTATTTGTCTTCTTCTTTTTTTTCCCTACTTATTGTTCTATTGTTTGTTTCCACAGTTCTATGAAATTTTGTCCTTTTGGAGGAGGAAGGAGAATGGAGACGTATAGAACAGGATTAGTTTCAACATTAAATATCAGTAGGATTAGTTTTCTAATTTTATCCTCTTTTCAGCTAGCTAGTTTCTTTAACTAAAGAGAAGGAGAAAATATGTTATCTGTGTTTATATATATATATATATAATTATTAAAAAGCCAGTGAATTTTGATATTTAATAGCATCTGGGCATCTCTTTTTTATTACAATATTTCGCTTCTAGGATATATTCCTCCTAATCCTACGCAACAATATTATAATATTACATGCTTATTAGTAAAGCTAGTTTTGAAAAAATTGGTAATTCCATTATATGTATGTACGTACTTATGAAGGTTCAACAAATTGAAATTGATTCATTAATTTCGTCATGGTTTTCTTATTTTAGACAAATATATTAATTAATTCCCAATCTTTAAAGATTCTTCAACACTATGATTTCCATTTCATTTCCCAGTATGATTTATCATACGTTTAATTTTATTAAATGTAATCTTCTTAAGATATTAATGATCAATAACTTCATGCACAATCCATTTGAAAATTTTGTGAACCCTAGTCGTTTCTCTCTCATTATTTTCATGACCTCTTTAATTATTCTTATGAGTCCACTTTAATTAATTGATATGTTTTTGTGAGGAATTGAAGTGATTACAGAACAAACTTTATTCAACAAAACAACATATTACAGACCAGTAAGTATTACACAAAAACAAAGAACTTAAACAAGCAGAAAACCATAACACACCCACCAGACCAGTTTATGTAACCACTTGATTTTCATCAT
Source organism: Rhamnella rubrinervis (assembly GCA_007844105.2). NCBI lineage: Eukaryota > Viridiplantae > Streptophyta > Magnoliopsida > Rosales > Rhamnaceae > Rhamnella > Rhamnella rubrinervis. Next base: position 4,692,086 of record CM017577.2, read on the forward strand.
CAGCTTTCTTTTTTTAATTAAACACGCTCAAATGGCCACCAAGCTATGTATTTATATCATTCTTATATAGCGATGCTCGAAAGCTTCCAGTGCAAGCTTTGACACAACATTAAAAACTGGTATCACCATGTAGTAAGCCTACGTTTATCAATTTCAACATTATGCTCCATTAAAAGCACGATGCACAGCAAAAGTTGTAGCAAAGAGACTACTAATTGAACCGAATTTTGTGTGCAGAAGAGAAATGCTTTGACGCGGCAATCATGGCATCCTCCGGACCAGTACGCTTCGCCGCCGATCTGCTGCTCTTGTAGTGCTCATCATCACCTTTAGCAGAGCTAATTAGTTTCTTGAACAACAAAGAAATTGACCCAAGGAATGAAGAGTGCTGACTCTCCTCCTTCTTAGCCTCACCCATCTCGCCCATATATCAGAGTAACCACTTGTTGGAATCAGATATAAAATGATCTATTTTCTTGAGCAGTCTATGAAAACAATCAAACACTTAAATTTGAGAAGTATGTGTTTGGATTTGCTTTCGATGAGCTCTGTTAAATGGGTCTTTGGCTTTTTATAAAGCCAACGTTTTTCTTGATGATCAAGTTAACTGTGCGAGGCACTTTGGACTCGGTAGTGCATCATATGCTATTTTTCCATGCCAATAAGTCAATACTTTAAAAGCCGTCAATTCTTTATACGCGTGAAGCTTGACTCATGCCACTTTTAAATTATTTATGTCCAATACCAGTAGGTCACCTTCTCCTGAATTTAATTTGTTTAGTATTAAAAAAATAATTAGTAATCAACCATCAATAATTATATAAGATCATTATTCATTGTGATGAATAATTTTACTGTTCTCTTTTTAAATTAAAATATTTGATTGTTTCTCTTCCATTTTTTATTTTAAAATGTGTACCCATCTTACCTTCGAGAAATTTTACAGTCTTTTGTCCAACATTGTGTATTATGTATAGTATCTACTTGAATAAATCATTTGGAACACGTGGAATCGTATTGATTTGTTTAATATTGCAATGTTTTATTCATTTAACAAAACACAATCAAGGTTATTTTAGATGCGTTATGCTTTATTTATGCCACTTTTAAGTAAGTTATTTTCTATGTTATTTTGAAAAAATTTAATTCTGATGTTCAATACCGGCGGACCACATGCTAGTTGATGTATTTAATTGATTTAGAAAAAAAAAATTAGTTAATAACTAATCATTAATTATCATGTAAATAAATTATAAAACTGATGGTGTTAATCACTAGTAGGGATGAGTAATTCTACTCTATTATTTTTAAATTAAAAAGTATGATCTATTATTTTTCTTCATTTTTTTATTTTAAAAATTACCTTGGAGAAATTTTGGAGTCTTTTTGTCCAACATTGTGTATTATATATAGTATCTTCTTGAATGAATTATTTGTTACACGTGGCTATCATATTGATTTTTTTTAATATTGCAATGTTTTATTAAGTTAATAAAAACTAATTATTTTAAGAAATTAAGACTGTTCTAGTCTTGTAACTTTTGCGTCAAGCCAAAGTATTAAATCACTTGGTCAATTGCCTTAAAAGTCAAACACGGCGTGAGTGCACTACCAGGTCCTTTTCAGAACCGTTGGATCTTGGGCCACGTCCATGAGCCAACACATTACAACCATTGGGCTAAAAAGCCCAACCACACTCTATTCTTGGGCTACAAAGCCCAATGTGTTTAGTACTTCATAGTATTTACATAAGAAAAAATGGGAATAAAGATTAATCAACAGCTTCCTATCAAATCCATGATATAATTTCATGTTTTTTCCAATTAATATTGTATAATATCATCGGCTAGTTGACCAGGAAGGCCTCAATTTATGATGTTGTCATTTAGGTGGGTCATTAATGCAAGTTTATTTTACGTGGCTTGTGCAAAAAAAAAAATAGAAGTTTGATTAGAAAGCATTATTTTTATTTTTAAGTATGTAATCCATCTTAATTGACTTCTACTAATCTTTAGGCTTAGTAGTTGTAGTTTCCGTAAATAAAAAAATAGCTACAGTTAGTGTGTGTATATATATATATATATATATCTTGTAAGCTACGCCAATAAAATTAATGCATTATCACAAATTCTCTCTTCTTCTTTTTTTCTCTTTTTTTTTTTTTCTTTTTTTATAAATAAGGTCGCATTAAATATAAAACAATATCCAAAAAAGGATTACAGAATAAAATCTATCCATCTTAAAATCAACATTAACAGAAAAATATTGTTTTTAAAAAAAAAAAAAATTAGCTAGAGCATCAGCTAATTGATTGAAACTCCCGTTGATCCAAGAAATCGACCACGGCCTCCTGTTAAAGTGTCTCCTGATAGCTAGAACTTCATAGAAAGTATTTCAAGAGTATGACTCTTCTTCACTTATGATAGCCTTAACAGTGAACAGAGACTCACATAGCCACAAGGAGGGCACCAAGTTCCTCTCCAAAGCAAGCGTAGAGGCCCACTCCAGCGCCTTCATCCCTGCTAAATTGGGGCCTAGCTTCCGCATCAACCTTAACACCAAAAACTCCAGTCTTCCTTCGCCATTTACGGTGATCATAGCTAAGACAGTGTCAGACTTACCAATAACTATATCAATATTAACAGTAACAAATTTTAACTATATCAGAATTTGTCTTCGCTATATCAGTACTAGCTTAGACAAATTCTCTTATTTTGTTATGCATAAGTGAACCTAACAAATCTCAAAGTACAAGCAGTGCAATATTTCTTCTAAGTAGTCGAAGTAGTACAAAATAACAAGTGTCCTAAAGAGAAGAAGCAATATTTATTAAATAAATAAATGAATAACAAATACAGCATTACATTAAAACAAATTAAGAATCCACAATCAATATTTTTTTTTCCTTAATAAATAAAAAAGAACTTCGATATAGATCTCATCAGTTTAGTATTTTATTAATGGGTAAAATTTTTTTACTATTTTAATTTTACAATTCTATAAGAATCTAAAATAGTTAGCTCAACTTTTTTAAAAATTTTTATAACAGATCTCCGCAGCAAGTCTCCTAATAATCAGGACTTAATAATACTTAAAGTACTTCAAACATCCTCTTAAATTTTTTAAAATTTTCAGGTTATACAGTGCTGAATGTATGTGCTTGTTAGCTAAGTTTTGGTTGCTAGTTACATTTATTATTAATTGTCTTCGTACACAAAACACGACAATATATTTTGAAAAAAAGATTTTCATTTGTTTGATTCCTCATAATACAAAAAGAAAACGTACTTTAATTTTATAAATAAATTTTTTAAAAAAAATTTGGAAAAAGTTAAAAAAATAGTAAGGTGGTGCAGCCTTTCCGGCCAATGAAGCTTAAATACATAGATAAAAACCACTATGCGTTATGAATTTCTCTTGGGTGCTGCGCTAAGCCAACCACAATATATCTGACAAAAAACATGGACACTCTGATATTGTCCCAGAGACCAGACACGAATCATAGGATTTGGGACTCAGCTTTCCTTGCAAATCACTCGCGGCAAGATCCAAAAGTAAACAATTTGGACCGTCTCGATGTTCTCGTGTGCATGAAGGTTGATCCACGTGAACCGTATCAGATAAGCGCCCAACCCAACACCCGCCCACAAAAGCGGACGTCCCAAAATCCAAAAAAGGCCATCATCGGGTGTGGGACCCACCCGGACACAGGAGCTTTCTCGGAATGGGAATGGAAATGGAATCGGTGTGCGCCATTCACCGCCCACCGTAAAAGTGATGCTCCTCCTCGCCAGTCCCCGGCAGCCACCTCCAGGAGCCGAGCTGTCTGACTTCTGACATCTCTGATTACGACACGACACGACACGTGGAGATGCTGTTCCCACAGAGGCAACTTGTTGCAGGTGCGTTTCGGGCGGAATCTGTAACAGTGTGACGTGGAGGGATCCTATTTGAGTAGATTTTGTCCATTGCGATCTCTTTTGGGGTACAATGCATTCGGTCGCTGTTCACAGAGGGTGGGGGATGCGTACACTGTGTATGGCATGGGCTCTGTTTGTATGCACGTTTTTTGGTCTGATCTCTTTTGTTCCTTTGCATTGAACGTGGCAGGCACAATATGCAAATGATAACAATTAAACCCACCCAAAATATATATATATTGTATATAAATGTAAAATACAATATTCTTTTGGTTTTACAGTATCGTCTTTAAAGTATTTTATGTCTATTCAATTTTTTGTATTGACATTGTATCATTGAAATACCTCAAAATACGTTCATCATGAAATAGTACCTTAAATATTGGTATAAACAAAACAAAAAAAAAATCTAATAAATTTATTTAACGTGTATTGGAATATCGTGCATTGCATATATATATATATATATATATATATATATATATATATAAAGACTAAAAAAGGTGTCATAGAGGGTTGATTAAGTTGATGAAGATTGTATTTTAGTTATAGTGTTATATTTGATTTTGGCTGTTAGTAATGTAGTCATTTTTAATAGATAATTTATAAGTATAAATATCATTGTAAGTTTTCACTCTGATCCTGAACTGAATAATATTCCCTCCTCAAAACTTTATATTACCAAAAAAACAAAAAAAATAAAATTATAGAAGATGGAATTAGAAGGTATGGTCCGAGTAAAGTCAGCAATCACTCTCCTAAATTTCTTCCCTTATGATTTATCGAAAACGAGGAACATATATTAAAATAGTTATCCAAAGCAAAAAAATATATATATATATATATATATAAATACTATAATATATTATATCATTTATATATAAATAAAAAATAAATTTATATTTATTTTTTATTAAGTTCTATAAGAATTGACCAGAGTTATATTCTCAATTTTTATATATAAATAATATAATGCACGGTGGATTCTAATATACACATATATGTTAAAATTAATCATCATACACGTGGCGTGATAATACTGACAGGTGGGATAAAAAGTAACGAGATTCAACGGTCAGCATCACGTGCAGTCGTTGAGCGCGGTACGGCTGACCGTATGCAAAATGAATTCACTCACCGGATCCAAACAAAAACGAAGAGTAAAGTGAATCAAAATCATAACGAAGAGAGTTTTTATTTTTTTTTATTTTTATAATAATAAATAAATTAAAACGAAGGGTTGGTTTTAAGTTTTTTAAATCCCAACACTGTGCCACCACCCCCCACAAAAATATCAAAATACCGACCGCCCTGCACGTCTCCCATGTGCCGGCTCTGAGCGTAACCCGATTTGTTTAATCATTTTGCCGTCGAAAGCCTACTTTAGTTTTAAATAATATTTTATTAATAGAAAATGTTTGAACCCTACGCCATCCATGCAACTTTAATATCACACCATCTTCTGTGTCTTCGAAATATCCCCTTCATTTATAATATCTATAGATTTTTTCTTCTTTCCTAGTTCTTTTATTATATTAATGGCATTTCAAATCCGTATGCCAATAAAGCCATTCCACACAATTCGCAATGATGAATTTATATTCAGGCTGTCCGGTTTTTTTTTTAATAGGGGTTTGGTCTATCTCATGTATTATACATTGAATTTAGATAATAATAAAATATACACGTAACTTAATTAATAGATTAAATTACTGTGTAGGTTACCCGGTTGTTATTTCACATAATTTGCAATTACAAAATCTATATGGCTATAGTTGAATAATTTTTAATTATGAATCCATGTTCAAAGCTACTCCGGCTATAGTCGGATAATTTTTTTTATGTTTATTTTTTATATTTAGTTTATTTTGGAATCGTTGTTAATAATTTATGTTGGAATGTAAATACCATATTTAAATTTTTATTGATTATATATAATAAATTTGTGAGCCCGTATTAGCAACATAGATTGTGATAAAAGTTTTATTCAAATTGATAAGCAGTGCCTATTATGTTATTTATTATTAGCTTCTCATAATTTTCTTACAGCTATACTACATTGCCAAACCTTATCTAAAAAATTTATTTTACGAAAAAAAATAAAATAAACATTTTGAAAATTCGAAAGTGTACGGATAAGTCACCATCATGATCCTTCTTAATGGGTAAGGTTGGGCTGTGATTTCATCGAACCGAAAAGAGCATGAAAACAAGTGTTGGAGATGCATTTTCAATTGGGTTGAAATCAATTTTAAAATGTGATAACTAATGAAAAAAATAAGCAATTTGGGGTGTTCAAAGGAAATGTAGCACTATAGGTCAATTAGGTATTGCCCAAAAAAAAAAAAAAAGGTCTGTGGAATGTCAAAAATTGCCTACTTTTGAAAGTAAGGTTGCATGCACGATGACCAAATTTGGTCAAAAGAAAGAAAAGACTCTTCTTGGCGTACTATAAGTTACTAAAATATTGGTGTACATATGAAATTAATCACAAAACGCAAGTTTCCACTTTAATTATAATGACAGCTTTAGTAGAAGTACTTTGCCTTAATTTGCCTTGACAATAATGCCCAAAAGAGCTTTTCAATATTTTAAAATATGAGCTTTTAGCAAAGACCCATTTTCGTATTATTTTTTATTTTTATTTTTATTTTTTTGGCCTTTGTCTTTTGCTTTCTCAAACCCAAATTTTTGTTAAAGAAGTAAGTTTAGGGATATTTTCAAGTTATAATGAGTAGTTTAGTAAACGTGTAAATTAAAATAAATAAAAGAAGAAATCGCTCTAAGCATTAATGCAATTTATTGGGAAATTAAAGTTCTCATGAACAAGAAAGAGTTATGGGAGAAAATGGATAGGATCTCCAAAAACGACCAAAACATTAAGAAATCAATTGCCATTAAGTATTTCATTTTAATTCCAAATTTTGTTGGTAAATATTTTAATTTCAAATGAATCAATGAGAGCAATTTATACCTAAAATGATAATCCACACCAGGAAAATATGAAACAAGGCCAGCGGCCATACTCAGTTGTAGTCGTTTTCATGGCATGTTGGTATGCCTACCTTCAAGCATAAGAAAAAAATAAAAGTTTTTTTTTTTTTTTTTTTTATAGAAAAAAGAAAAAAAAAGAAGTTAAATGAGATAGAAAAGGCCTTAAAGGGGCAAAAAAAAAAAGAAAAAGAAACTTAAAAAATAAATAAAAATGCCACTAAAATTTATTGGTAATTTCCTTCTTTAAAGCACAGGGCATTGTGGGTCCTCAGCTATTTGAGAGAGGAAGAAGTTCAGAGGAAAAATACTTGCCGTGACACCAATATCTAAAACTAATATATCACTTATGATTTATGCACACTAATTTTTTACCATCGGCCCCAACCCACATTTTAAAAGCTGTTGCTAAATTCTTATTGTGTTTTACAAAGCGGTGCTTATGATTTAGAGAACCTTCCTCAACTAGTGTAGAATGTTCAAAGAACTTTATCTCTGTTTAACCTTCTCAGCTTTGCCCTTTGAGATGTTTTTTTATGATGATTAATTCAATTTTTATTCACCAAAAACAAAAAAAAAACTACATAATATTAATAGTGTTTGACCTTTGTTGACCCGATTTGAGAAAGTATTTCCTATATAATGCCTTGAAGCAGAATGTATAAGCATATATATATATATATAAAGATTTAATTGTTAAATTTTTTGCAATGTAATGATGCTGGTTAAATATATAAATAGTAAAATTTCTCTATAATTATACTGGTGGGATAAAATAAATTTTATTATTATAAAAATATTATAACTCAAAAGAGAGGTATTATTTTTATTTAATTATTTATAGTACAAGTTATATAGAAGTAAAATATATAATAATTAATTAATATAACATTTCAAGTCTCAAAGCATATATACATTGATAAAAAAATATTAATATAGTTTCAAGAATATAATACATGTATTCATGTAGTGTTGTCCCTTAGGAGATAGTCCAGCGGTATTATCCACTCATCTCCTATAGAAGATCCTGGGTTCCTCCCATTAAGGAAAATCTAAATTCGAGTAACCTAACTATCAAAAAAATATATCCATGTAGTATTGGAATATGCAAAGTCATATTAAAATTTAAATTGTATTCTTTTTAATATTTTTTTAATGTAAACTCAATAAATATATATTGATGAGTTATTCATGCAAATTTAAAAATATGATAATAACTATTAAATATAAATTATTATTTCAAATAAGATAAATATTTTATTTTATCTTAAATCTTGAATGTAATAAAATATATATACTTTTATAATATATAATTATTATTATATAGAGATAAATTTGTTAAAATAAAATTTAAAAATTTTATAACTCATTACAATATAAAATTTATTATTATTTATAACTGATTCAAATTAAAATTAAAATTTTTTATTATCACGTTTATATTATTTTTAAATATTACTATAAAAAGTTTTACTGTATATATATATTTAAATTAAGATCATTAATTACCTAAAGGTGTAGCTTTTAGCATCAGAATATGCCTATGCGACAAAAGTTGAACATCCCATGAAAATTACTTTCTCCAATCCCCAAAACAATATTTTAAAAAATCACTGAAGTGTGAAACTTCCAGCAGTTCATTATGTGACGGGGCCCTCCACCACCCTTGGTAATAATTGTTTGTTCTGTACTATATTTCCGTTTCTGGATCATCCAAGAAAAACATAAAATAAAAATAATTAATAAAATAATTTTTTTAAAAATTTTATTTATTGATTTATTTTTCATTTGGATTTATTTTTCTATTTGTTAATTTTTTTTTTATGTTTACCCTATTTGTTTTCTTTCTGAAATTCAGAAAATCAATATGCTTGGTATTAAAACTTTACTCAAATAAATCTACATGAAGTAGTAATTGTTTTATTTGTTTCGTTGGCAAAGGTCTCAAATTTCAACCGCCAAGTAATCCTAAATATTCTTCAAATTAACAATGTAATAGTGATTAAAATATTCTTTTATTGCAATGCAAAAAATAAAAATCTCTTTAAACATAATCATTTAATTTTGTGTTTAAAATATTAAAAGTAATCTCACAAGCAATACTTGAATGTACGTGAGTTTTTAATCTAATTAAATGCGAGAGGGCTGGTCTAAACTCTAAAGTGAAAAATAAAAAAATTAATAATATATTTTGCCCGCAATAAAAAGACAGCTATATGCATAAAATAAATATTGAAATCCTTTGAAAAGGACATCATCCATGTCCACCGTTAGATCTATTTCCATTTTCTTGTTAAGTCTCGAACCATCAGATCTTTACTCTAATATTAAGATCATCAAAAGGGTCAAATGGGGCCTACAATAATCACCTGCTTCTGAGTCTTCTCTAACACCCAGTCCTTTTAGATTCAACGACTCTAATCAACCGTACGATTTCCACACCTGCTAAAACAGGAGTACAGGGACCCAGCGGTTGTACGATGCATTGTTGTAGTCCCAACATAGAGTAATAAAGTTTGACTTAAGGGTTATTATCGTCATGAAGGATAATCAATTTGTTCATGAATACAAGGGCAGTTTGGGTATTTTGGAGAGAAGGGGGAAGGGTCAAAATTGCGCCAAATCAATAGGACTGTTGTGCGTGCTAGAAAGATTCGACGATCAGATGGGCACAGAAATTGTAAACTCTATAAAAACACCCTCCGATTCGCTGACACACCAACCTGATTTCTGGGGCCGGGACCCACTCGCTCGCCATTTTTTTACACAGTCCCTTATCTCCACGTCACCACACCCTCACTCCGTACACAACCCCCAAGACCGAGTTCATCCAACGGCCAGGATCGTCCCAACCTTCCGTAGATCCAGCGGCTCTGATCACGTGTTCTAGACTCTTCGAAACGGAAAGGAGCGAGGGAAGTGAGAGAGAGAGAAAGTGGTCACCTCCTAACCAGGGTTAGTTATCTTAACCAGGCTTTGAGCATTGAGTTAAAGAACACCCAGTGGGCGAGTCTTAGAGGAGAGACGGTGATACACAGAGCGAGCAAGCAATACAAGAAGCCAAGAGAGAGGTTTTTGTGGCTTGGACAAGAATATTTATCCGAGCCAACTCGGGGCGATTCCTTTCCCGTGAACCTTCTTCTGATTCTGGGGCTGGGGGTCGGTGGTCTTCTTCTCCGTTTTGATTCTTTAGGCTCGAGATTCGGAAGGCTCCGTGTGGTTTCTGGGTGCGTTCGAGATCTTCCGGTTCTTCCAGATCTTGCATTCTGGTGAGTTGCTATCTCTGAGTGCTTCTGATTTTAGGCTTTTTAGGAGCTCAATAATGTGGGTTTTCCATAACCAGAAGGGATGGTATTTGAGCGCTGTTCTGGATTTGGTACCCTTATATGTATTGGGGTTTCTTTTTGATTTGGGTAGTAGTTTTTGGTGGATAATCGTCTACACCAATTCCCCTTTTGGGCGGCAATGAAAAAGCAGAGAGAATATTGGAACTTTTGAATCTGATGTTCAGGGTTCGCCTTTCTGTTTTGTAGTAATTTTCCTTTTTATTGTTCAATGAACTTGTTGATGGAGTTTGTTAATGATATAAATGCTTGGAGTTGCATATTCATTTGGGACTTGGAAAACTGAAAGTGAGAATAATTTGATCCATAGAGGATTTGATTTGGCTCTAGGTGCATGTAAGCACTGATTCAGTGGTTTATTATTAATTCCTAATATGTGTCGCTGCAAGTTAGGATATTTGTTCGTCTCCATTAAAAACAGCCTTTTGTTTAATGTTTGTAGACTGATTGAGTGAATTTCTTATGCAATACCAATAGGTAGTGTAAAATCAGGGTTTGCACTGTTTTTTCTTCTTCTTCTCGTTTTTAAACTTATTTTGGGTGTTGCAGATTCATTGCTTCTTCTTTTCTGGGAATGGCTCACTCAATGTAGCATCGGGCTATTATCTATTTATCTGCGTTCTTTCCTATCACGAGCCTTTGTTGGTTAGAGAATCTTGGGGAAAACTGAAGTTTCTTTCTCTGATTGATGATTGTTTTGGAATTAGATTTAGGATTCATTCTCTCATCGGTGGCTTTGGGGTTTGCCGCCTTCTTGGAAGGGAAGAAGCTCTCTTCCACTGCCACTTCTTTTGCCGGCCACGGAAACAGCCACTTCCTTCTCGCTTCAGTTAATGTCTCGTAAATTGGATAGCCCTGTTCAGACTCAGATGGCAGTGGCAATTTTTAACAGCCCTCTCAGTGGGGAATATCATGGGAGCAAGAGAATTGAAGGGAAACAGCCTCAGCCTGCAGGGAGGAGACGTGTTTTCGTGCAAACAGAGACTGGGTGTGTCTTGGGGATGGACTTAGATCGTGGTGACAATGCCCATACTGTGAAGAGGAGATTACAGCTTGCCCTTAATGTTCCTACTGATGAGAGCTCGCTGACTTTTGGGGATATGGTGTTGAAGAACGACCTTAGTGCCGTCCGAAATGATGCCCCCCTTCTCTTGACTCGGAACCTTATGCACAGAAGCTCGTCAACTCCATGTCTCTCACCTACTGGGAAGGATATACAGCAGAGAGATAAGAGTGGTCCAATTGAGATATTGGGGCAGTCAGATCGCTTTGCTAGGACAAAGCTATTGGTCAAGGAAATTGTAAAGGGGATCAAGATGGGGGTTGATCCACTTCCTGTTCATAGTGGGCTTGGAGGTGCTTATTATTTTAGAAACTGCAGAGGTGAGAGTGTTGCTATTGTGAAGCCAACAGATGAAGAACCTTTTGCTCCAAACAACCCAAAAGGCTTTGTTGGTAAAGCTCTTGGGCAACCAGGTTTGAAACGATCTGTGCGGGTTGGGGAAACAGGATTCAGAGAAGTTGCAGCTTACCTTCTGGATGAAGGACACTTCGCAAATGTGCCTCCCACTGCCTTGGTCAAGATCACTCACTCAACCTTTAATGTAAATGACGGGGTGAATGGCAACAAGCCTAACAAGAAGAAGCTTGTTAGCAAGATTGCATCTTTTCAACAGTTCATACCACATGATTTTGATGCCAGTGATCATGGAACTTCCAGCTTTCCTGTCACTGCTGTGCATCGTATAGGGATATTAGACATTAGGATTCTTAACACAGACAGGCATGCAGGCAACCTTTTGGTTAGGAAACTTGATGGTGTTGGGAGGTTTGGTCAAGTGGAGCTCATTCCAATTGATCATGGCCTTTGCCTACCAGAAACTTTGGAGGATCCATACTTTGAGTGGATTCATTGGCCTCAGGCTTCAATTCCATTTTCAGACGATGAGCTTCTGTACATAAAAAATCTTGATCCACAGAAGGATTGTGATATGCTTCGAAGGGAGCTTCCAATGATTCGTGAGGCTTGTCTTAGGGTGTTGTTCCTCTGCACCATTTTCCTTAAGGAGGCTGCTGCATTTGGTCTCTGTCTTGCTGAAATTGGTGAGATGATGACTAGGGAATTTCGAAGTGGTGAGGAGGAACCCAGTGAACTTGAGGTTATTTGTATGGAGGCTCGGATGATGATAGCAGAGGGGGAAGTGCCCTCCCCCAAGTCTGATTTTGGAGAAGACGAGTTTCTATTTGATCTAGACTGTGAGGAAATAGAGTTGGATGTTAATCCAAAGGTGGCAGCAGACGATTTTATGACCAGAGCACCGTTTCAATTTGGAAATGGGTTTGGGCATGGCCGTTCTCTGCTTTCCAAACTGGAAGAAAGCATTGAGGAGGAAGTGGAAAGTGAGGGAGAAGAGCAAGAGAGATTTGCAGATCTTCCTGCTCTGCAAAGGATTCCAACTATTTCAAACATTTCTATGTCGCTGAAGAACACGATGTTAGGTGATAAGAACCAGAAGCACTTGAAATATGTTGGACCAAAACCGGAAAATGGATACGTGGTGAATACATCATCTGGGCACAGGAGTGCAAATGAGCAGCTACCTGCTAGCGTGAGCTTTGTAAAGCTGGCAGACATGAACGAGGAGGAATGGGCACTGTTTAAAGAGAAGTTTCAGGATCTGCTGAAACCTGCATTTGCTAAACGGAAATCAGTGACCATAGGTCAAAGGCAGAGACAGAGGCTTGGTACTTCGTGCCAGTTTTGAACTCGGAGTTGACTAAAGATGAAGGATCTAGTAGGTTTTCTTGGAGTGAAGGGTTGGTAGGGTAGACTTGGTTATGACTTATATGAGTTTTCTCCCTCGGAAGTGATTGTAGTTGGATGTGACTGTAGGAGGAACTGCTGTATATATTCATGGAACTAGCTGAGTGATTAGCTGAGTAGAGTTGAATGTATTTCTTGGTTTATGTTTTTTTTTTTTAATTTTTTTTTTGTCTCACTCCTCTTATGGACATGTTTGATAAATAATTTGTAAAATGAAATATGAAAAAGAAGAAGAAACTATTGTGTTGTATAGTAATTCACTCTCTTTTATCATTTCAGTCGAAATACATCTGAAATCCTGTGTTTTTATGATTCATCTCCAACTCTCCTGCAATGTTGGTTTATAGTAATGTGCTACTGATCCTGTGCTGTTACGACTGGGTAACAAAGCCTTCTAACTAGAGTTGTGTAAATTAAAGCGTAAATACTAAATTGGATTTAAAAATGTGGAAGTAACATGAGACACAAATGTGCCTTTCATGTTCCTTTTCAGTGTTGGAAAGTTGTTCGATCAGACACTCAATGCATTACTCACTAGTCGTATTCTAATGAAAGCCGGATTATATTCTCGTGTCCAAAATTTGTAGTCATTGTGATTTAAAAGCCAATTTGTTTTCACATAAACACTGTCAGCAAAAACAGAGTAGGGAAGTTTCTGTAGATGACGGTGCCTCCACAGCCGCCCGCGTGTGTGTGTGTGTGTATAGAGAGAGAGAGGTTTTTACATCAACCCTTGTACGTGTCTTGGTTAACATAATTTTCCTTCAGAAAAAGACACACAGCCGTGTCGTTTATGTCATGGGTTGGTCAGACTATTTTTTCTCTGGGTTGGTCAGATATTAACAATACAGGAGGAGGATTACTAAAGCGAGAGAGAGAGGCAGTAGAAGCCAACAAAAACTGAGGTCCCACAAGGAACGATTGGACTGGAAATAGTTGTAAGATTGGCCTTTCAAGTTTCAACTTATTGTGGGGGGTGCAGGTACACGCTTTTGCTTTTGAGTTTTCGTCCTTGGTTTTGTACTGCCAATTGGTTCTTTGTGCCGTCTGTTTTTGCTTTACATTCATGGGTTTTACTATTTCAGGGAAATAGTAGGTAATGTGATCATTTTTTTTATGCTCTTTTGCGGACAATTATTATTGTGAGGTCGAATTATTCTTATCATACGTCACCATTTTGGTGCAAGTGGCATTTTACTTTTTTCAAGTATCTTTGGCGGAAATGCTCAATTTAAAATTTTGTCATTAACATTATTATCTGTGATACAATATTAAAGTCTCAATATTAAAATTTAACACATATATTTTAGTAGATAATGTCAAAATAAAGACAATGTTAAAATTAAATATATATAATTTTTATTTAAAGAATAAGTCTGTTTCATATATTTTTCTAAGAATGATAATATTATTTGTTGCGTTGTAATTTGACATAACTATTGTATTCTTGTTAAAAAGTAAATGTCAGTGTTAAAATTTAATATTATCATCTACTTTTTATATTTTATTGGAGATGCTCATGTGTATCTTTGTTAAAAAATAAAATAAAAAATAAAAAGTGTTTTCATGGTGTTGGGTTGAAACTATGGACTTCTAATAAAACCCTGAGAAAGTTTGCTTGAAGATGGGTGGTAAGGTCATCATCAGTGGTGCTGTTTCATTATCAAGGTTAACAAAATGTATAACACATACATGACGTGGAGATAGACATTGAATTAGTTTGGTGAAGGTCTTCATCTAATTGTCCCTTGCTTAATAAGTTGACCCTGAAAGCGATATATTATATACATATAAATTTATAAAAACGAATTAAAAAACAAAAAATATTGGTGCTGAGCAGTGACTGCAGTGAAGTGGCAGCCTAATCTTTAAGGGTTGGACATGTTTTTCTTTTTAGTGACTATTATTTTGCAAGTTGACAGTGAATGGGGTCTTATAGGCATGTTTATAATGGTTTGCAATGCAAGAAAGAATGATGCCTTGAGAGTGCTGTGTTGCATAGAGACAGACAAAAAGTGGGTCTGAGGCCATGTCTGTCTAGCTTACATCTTGAAGCAAAGTGATGATTAAGTTTGACAAAGAATATACTGTGAATTGGGACTTCAAACTGCTTCGCATTTGCGTTGCATATATATATATATATATATATATATATATATATATATATATAGATAATAGCTTGTGAAATTTCAGATAAAACACACCACCAACATTACTTTAGGGTGAGGTATAACATAAGCACCCACCACCAACATTTAGATATTTTTAAGTGTAATGAGAAAGCTTGAACGTGTTTGAAGGCAAAAAACATACATCTAACATTCTGAATTCCTTCGGATTCTAATATTTTAGTTAAATTAATAAGCCCCATAGACTATAGTTTTTAGTCATGCTTTGAATGTACACCACGATTAATTGAGATGGCGAGGATCGTTTACTCCACTTATAAGATTTAAATCCAATTCTCACTACCTGTAGTCCTCTTTGATGAACGATTTGTAAGTGCCACTTTAAACCTTTGACTCTGAAGCGGAATGCCAGACGCTAAATAAAGAAAAAGTGTGTATACTTTTGCATCCTTTGAGCTCATTTGGGTTTGGCATATGGATCTAGTATATTTGGATGCTAAGTGGGCTTCACTTTATTAGAATGAAAAGTGGGCTTCTTCTACACGTGGATACATGTACATACGTATGTATATATATATATATATATATATATATTCAATTTTCGCCTTCTTTTGAGGATACATAATTAATAGGGAAAAAAAAGTTGTGTGAAAGTTAATTATAGGAGGAGATACAATATTCTAAAATGAACAGGGCCACAATTTCTTTTTCTTTCTTAATTAACGATCTGACATTTGATTCATTGTTGGTTTTATAATAAGGTAAAATGTTGGCGTGTCAAAAGACAAATCCGAAATAAATTAGCAAAAACATGAACCTCAATTCATACATATATAATGTTTTATTTCTTTTACAGACCACACATCCCATGGTTTCCTAGAGACAACACATCAACAACACACGTACACTTTTGAAAACCAAACTGTCACTAATATAGACATGAAAGAATGTATACAAAAATTATTTGTCTACCAACAATGATTAATTAGAATAATTAATCATATTTTATATCTTATAGTTCTCATAAATATGAAATTTACATAATAATATTAACCAACCAAATAAACCATGCTCAAATCTAGCAGATCATCAACGACGACCAATCTCGGGTACTTTGCATACACAATTGAAGGTGTTTGGCATAGTGATTGTTGCACTTGGATTCCTTGTCCATCTGATGCATGCAAGAATTACTATGCTTTAATTATTTTAAATTTTGAAAGATTAATAATTAAACATTCATGGTTTTAGAGTGATTAAATTAAATTTAAATGTGTCTCCAAGGTCTTTCGGCGAGGCTTATGCATTCACTATGCCTATAACAATCCACAAGATGATCAATTGTCAACCCTGCAGCTTGCATGAATGAGTAGACAATCACAGGCCCTACAAAGCGAAACCCACGCTTTAACAAGTCCTTGCTAATGGCTTCTGCTTTGGGGCTTCTAAGTGGAACATTTCTTGGGTATCTGAACCTGTTTATCACTGGTTTGTGGTTCATGTTTCCCCACATATAGTTGCTGAATGATCCATATTCTCTGACAATCTATATAATATGTACAGTGAGAAATAAAGCATGAATGGCTGAAAGAATATTTATTTGAATATATGTCAGATTTAATTTTGAGGGCTTGCCTTCAATATGCATTTGGCATTGTCCACTATGCACCTCACTCTGCTCTCTGCCAACATCATTTCTTTGTTGGATGATATCTCTGTGATCTCTTTCTCTCCCATTTTGGCCACAGTGTTTGAATCGAACCCACAAAATGCTTCCCTATGTTCACTCACATTTTGGCTCAGATTTACATGTACAAAACATACTGTAAGGAGTTAGTATTGTGAAAAGGGTACCTGAATCGCTCTCTTCTTTTAAGAATTTCAGTCCAATTGTAGTCCATCAACATACCGGACATAGCAAGCAGCTCGAACAATTGACTGTTTGATAATTTCCATGCCCCCATTATTTAAAAGATTAGCACATACAATTGATTAACAACATAACTATCAAACAACTTACTTGTCGTCGTAAACCGGAACGCCCCAGCACTCGTCGTGAAATGCTACGTACACTTTATCTGTTATTAAATCTTTAATCTGTCAATGTTAATGATCTGTACAATTTCTTTAGTTAATAATTAATAGATTATATTATAAAAGCTAGTTCAAGTACGTGGACAAGGTGGTGAAGCTTCAATCTATATATATTATTCTGTTGGAGTAGTTGCTAGCTGAAGCATAGTCTCTTTGTAATTACTTTGATTCTGCTAATTAATCAGTGTTGAAGCAAGACATAGCAGACATACCAACGTCCAAGGACAAAAGAATAATCCATATACTGATATACATTATTATATATCATACATGATAATTAATTGACTACAGAATAACATATTCTTAATTCCTTGAAGTCTCAACCGGTTGGTTAAGTAGTCGCACAGAAACTTTCTCACTTCTTTCTTACGTATACCATCATTTTCTTTATATTTCAACTGCCATATATATTACCATCATTATAGATTCCTTTTGGTTCTTTGATAGGTTTTAAAGTAATTAAAAACAATCCAATGCCATTGTTTTCACAAAGTCAAGCTTCAGCAACTAAGAAAATAGATAAGCTCAAAAAAGAGAACTTTGGTAAAAGAAAGAAAGAAGCTTAATTAGAGTTACCACTGTTGTTTGTTATCCAGTTGCACCTCCGGGGTTCCTCAGGATCACCATGAAAACTTGGTTGCTGGACAGTTTTAGGAGCTGGGGCTTCTTTTCTTTTAGGTGGTGCAATCAGGCGCAGAGCAAGAGAAAGTTTCTGATCAAGCGGAGAAGAAGAAAAATCTGTGAGTGAATTAGAGTCGTTGGAGTTCTCTGAGAGAGACAATGACAAGGAAGATGATAAAGAAAGAGATGAATTGCTTCTCTGAAGACCAATTGGGTAGATTCTCTTTAGGTGTTTAGAGAAAAGGCTTGGACTTATTGTTCTCTCTTTCTCTTTTACAAACTTGTCGTTCTTCTCTAGGATTTGTTTTCTAACACTTGGCCTGGACATGTTTGAGAACGAGTGAGAGAGAGAGATAAGAAAAAAAAAGAAGAAAAAAAAGCTAGCTTTCGTTGTAAATGGGGGTAGATGTGTTAATGTGGGTCTGAGATTTTATAAAGGTAGAGAAGAGGCTTCTAAAACTGCTAGATGGTTTTAATTAGGAAGTGAGGTTTACTTGAAAGTTGGTTGTTGAAATGTGAGTTTCATAATTATGGATTACAAATTTTTTCACCACACTTAGTTTTCAAGCAAAATCCAAAAGAGAGTATTTGTATTTTTTATGTGGAATATTTGGGAAATTAAAGCACTTTGTATAGAATATTTGGTTACTATAATTTACTGCGTATCACTTGTGACTTTTCTATGTGGGAATATGAGAGCTAATATGAGACACCTACCTAACCAATTATATATACATGAAACTTATTTGACTTTGAGTGGAATTACTTTCTTAATGTGCAGATTAGGACAGGAGTTTCAAAGATTAATATGCATAATGCATGTAGTCTTGTCAAATTGTCCATGTAGTTCCAATATTGATGATATCATTTATTATTCTCTTTTTTTTTTCTTAATAAACAACTCAACGGCCTGATCATCATCATAGATTCATACACCCATTAAACTAAATGTACCATGATTTTCATTAGCACATTTATTAATTACTTTGTCTTTTTTCTTCTTTTTTTAGTAAACAATTAAAATTAGAAAAAGGGCATTGAAAAAGGCAAAGGAAATGTACTAGAAAGAGCCAATTAATACTTTTCTGGATCGAATGGAACTCTGTTTTAAATAAGGAAGTTGGAATATCACTTTAGAACTAAAACCCACTTGTAATTAAAAAAAAGATAATAATATGTACAAATCACAAGTGTGGAATGTATAAACTTGTCCTATGTAAAGAATGAGAAGTTACAACCAAAACATTCTTAAGCTCCGGAAAAAAATTAAAAGTAGTGGAGTTGGAGAAGGTACACATTTTAAGTTGCGGAGTTGAAAAAAAAACACAAATGGTAATTATTTTAGTTGCGGTGTTTGTCTCAGTGCAAGTGTAAATGGGTCCATTAAAATTCTTAACTTGTACTCCTGTGCCCTCGAACCTCTGAAAGCTTACTTGTTGCCTACATGGATTGAGATGTCCCATCCATCTTATTCTTTTGTTTCTTTTTTTTAGTCTGACTTTCAAGGTTTTGAAGAAGCAAGCAAGCAAGCAGCCAATAAACAAAACGTACATTTATTTAACACGATCGATACAAATAACTTGTGGTATGTTTTAATTAATTATATGAAATAAATGTGTTAGCTCTAATAATTATATATAATTTCTCAATCAATAAAATATAAATTATGATCAAATAGTATAGTCTGTAGGCAAATTATGCATAAGCTTTGGCATTAGAGACGATTTTTTTATTTTTTATTATAAATAATGGGTAATCCTTCTTTTTCTTTAATTAATCTCTCTCTTATTGAAAGCCCAACTATTTTACCTGCTAAAAAGTAATTTTCTTTTTTGTTAGTAATGAGGAAGTGACGTCGTTTGTTAAGTCGATTCATTTTCAGAATGATAAGTGACGTCGTTTTCTCGAATTGGGTAAGCTCCGAATCAAATTGATCGTCACAGCCACGGAGGCAAACAATCCAGCGAGAGGTGACTGAGGACTCTGAACCTTTCAAAATTGCCGCGAAACACCAACGGCTATCTAAGACACCACCAGCGGCTCTACGTGTTGGTTAAACCCTCGAGTTGGATCTAAATCCTGAGTCGTTCTCTCATTTCCTAACTTGTGTATAATTTTTCTACCTTGAAATTTCTCAATTCCCTAGAAACAAACGGTCTTTTTTTTTTTTTTTGTGTATTATTGGGTATTTTTTATTTACTCTGCCCCTTAAACCCTAGAACCTAAAATTCCATGCTCAACCACCTCTTTCAATCGAAGAATCCGCTCCATTTAGTAGAAAAATCTCGAATTCTGGCCCCCCTCACTTCCCTCATCTTCACTAAGCCGTCTGTCTCCGCCGCAAAGCTTGACGACGAGCCTGTGGTCCAAAACCCTAGAGACACAGTATCTGAAATACTTGCCGGTTTGAAGAGCTTGGGTTTGCGAAGGTTTATTGGTGGGCAATATTTTAAAACCGTGGTCTATACGTTGAATCAACATCATGTGGATTTGATTATTGATAACTTGAGAATTGAGCACCCGGAGTCTGCTTTGGATTTCTTCGACTTGTTGAGGAATGTGTACGGATTTCGTCATTCGAGGGTCTCGAGGTTGGTCGTTTCTCATGTTTTAGCTTCGAATAGGTGGTTCAAGTGCTTGCGTTTTCTCATGAAGCAAATGGTGGATGAGGAAGGTATAATATTTTTAAGCATTTCTTTTATGTTGTGGATCGTCTTTATTTCTGAGGGAAGTCCTATTAGTGGAAATTTTATGTGAAAAAAATTTCTTGAGTAGTACACAATTGGAGAGTTTTAAAAATTTGTGTTGGACTCAGGACTATATGTGTTCTTGACTAATTTCTCCTAGGTAAGTTCAAGGTGATTACTTGGTACTAGTAATTCTAAAAGATACAGTTGTCGTCTCTTTATTTCATTTCATTATAATATTTGTTAAATAAAGTTGTTTATCTAGCTCATTTTTGTATTCTTTTTATATAGTTCTTGTAATTTGTGATAGGCTCTGGTTCTGCACCATCATTTTGTGAGCTACTCTTGAATAGATTTTTGGGCTGGGATGCGAATGGTGTGGTATGGGATATGCTGGCATTTAGTTATTCAAAATCTGAGATGGTTCACGATGCCCTTTTTGTTCTTGCTAAGATGAAAGATTTGAGCCTGCATGTTTCAATATCAACCTACAACTGTCTGTTGTACAACTTGAGGCACACAGAAATTATGTGGGATGTATATAATCAAATTAAAGTCAGTGGATCTCCTCAGAATGAATACACTAAGTCCATACTTGTAGACGGCTTATGCAAGCAATCCAGGTTAAGAGATGCTATTTTGTTCCTCAGGAATATAGAAGGGAAGGAGCGTCTTTCTGCTGTTTCATTCAATACCATCATGTCGAAGTTCTGTAAATTGGGTTTTGTGGATGTTGCAAAGTCTTTTTTCTGTATGATGTTTAAGAATGGACTAGTTCCTGATTCATACAGTTACAATATTCTTATTCATGGGCTCTGTGTAGCAGGTTCAATGGAGGAAGCATTAGAGTTTGCAAATGACATGGAGAAGCATGGACTAGAGCCCGACATCGTAACCTACAACATTCTTACCAAAGGATTTTATCTACTAGGTCTGATGAGTGGAGCTCGGTTGGTCATTCGGAAAATGTTGCTTAGAGGGTTAAATCCAGATCATGTTACTTATACAATTCTGATATGTGGCCATTGTTATGCGGGGAATACCAAGGAAGCTCTTAAGTTGCAGAATGAGATGCTTTCACGGGGTTTTCAGTTGAGTATTATTTTGTATAGTGTATTGCTTAGCAGTTTGTGTAAAAGCGGTCAGGTTGGAGAAGCGTCCAGATTGCTTTATGAGATGGAAGCTCTTGGCTTGAAACCAGATTTTATAACATATTCTATCCTAATTCATGGCCTTTGTAAACAAGGAGATGTCCAAAGGGCTAGTCAACTTTACAAGGAAATGTGCTCAAAAATAATCTTTCCTAATAATTTTGCACCCCGTGCTATTCTCTTGGGTCTATGTGAGAAGGGGAATATATCTGAAGCAAGGAAGTATTTTGACACACTAACAAGATGGAAGTTAATGGATGATATCGTTCTGTATAATATTATGATTGATGGGTATGTAAAACTTGGTAATACTGCAGAGGCTGTACAATTATACAAACAAGTAATTGAAAAAGGGATCATTCCAAGTATTGTCACTTTCAACACTCTTATTTATGGATTCGGCAAAACTGGAAAACTCGCTGAGGCTCAGAACCTCTTAGATACCATCAAGTTGCATGGACTGGTACCAAGTGTAGTAACTTATACTACTCTCATGAATGCCTACTGTGAAAAGGGAAAGATGCATGACGTGTTTGAACTGCTACGAGAGATGGAAGCAAAAGGTGTGGCAGCAACTCATATAACCTATACTGTAATCATCAAAGGTCTCTGCAAACAAAGGTGGCTGAAAGAAACTTTGCAGTTGGTTGGGGATATGTATGCTAAGGATCTTGTTCCAGATCAAATCACATATAATACAATCATCAAGTACTTCTGTGAAGCTCAGGACTTCAATAAAGCTTTTCAGTTAGTTAACGAGATGTTGTCGCATAATCTTGAGCCAAGTCCTTCTACATATAATATTCTTATAAATGGTCTTTGTGTATATGGTGACCTGAAAGAAGCTGACAAACTACTGGTTTCTCTTGAGAATCACAATGTCAGTTTGACAAAAGTTGCTTATACTACCATAATCAAAGCATATTGTGTAAAGGGTGAGGTATTTAGGGCTAGGGGGCTTTTTCATCAAATGGTGGAGAAAGGATTTGAAATCTCTATAAGAGACTACAGTGCTGTGATTAATAGATTGTGCAAAAGGTGTCTTCTAACAGAAACAAAACAGTTCTTACGCATGATGTTATCTGATGGCATTTTCCCAGATCAAGAACTTTGTGAGGTGATGCTTGATGGTTTCCGTCAAGGTGGCGATCTCAATTCAGTATTTGAGCTTACGGCCAAGATGATCAAATCTGGATTTTTTATTCCTGATTAGTGAAAAAGGAAATGATGATCTTTTTTTGGCATCTTCCCGTCCAAAAGAGCTGCAAGTTTGCTGGTACAGCAGTTCCATGCATGAGGTATAACAATATGCATATATTAAAATCTTTTCTACTTCTTTTGAACTGTAAACAAAAATTAGAACGTAATTTCAATTGCCATATAAATTTCATAAGATAATACTATATGGAATCCTTTCTTTACCGCTATATGAGAATAATTATACCTGGTAGTATGCTGGATCACAATACTATTAATACTATCAAAACCAGACTGACAGAGGGGTGCATTTACCCTGTTTATTACATGGAAGTGTAATTTTAAGATAACCATCGGTTGCTGCTTAGAAATTTTGAATGCTCTTGTTTCCTGAATGCCAAGTATTTCTGTCCTTTTTGTGAGACTTTAGAGTACAAGAAAAGATTTGTGCAGATTTTTCTTCTCGTCTTTTTTTGCTATTGTTGAATAAGTAGGAGACAATAAAATGGCGTTTAAATTTAAATACTTATCAAAGTCTATTACTTTTCTTGTTTATGTTGGTGGCATATGATACAGACAATTAGCACCTTCTGAAGGTTGTCACAGACTCACTGCTATTGACGCTGCCTGCATAATTCTGTATGCGTCAGGAACTGCTTGCATACAAGCTCGTGAATTATTTCAAGGTAGTAACTTTTTGAAACTTCTTATTGTTGATATCAATTGATATTTCTTATGCGAAACTGAGAGGGAGCAAAAATTTGAAACGAATGAGTTGAATGCTATTACACATATTTACATACAGCAAACCGTCAAGATCTTCACCCATCTTCTGTCATCTAAAACCATCTTTTAGGAGTAATGACTATAAATATTTATTTCATAAATACAACCAAAAAACCATGATGTTTATTTCCTGTACTTTTTATGTTTTAATACTATTATAGGACATAACTATTTACTTAAAATGAAAGCGTAGACTTTCCTTTTTAATGGATTGTGTTATGTGCTTTTCAGATAATGTACCAACTGGTTACGCATGGCTCTTCCCATCTATAGCAGCAAGTCTTACAAAACCAGAGATTTGGTTACTTCCCATCAATGATGCAACCTTTGTGACATCACTTCATGGTGATTTAATGTTCTGATTTATGATTTAAGTGCACTTATATTGGAATTGAGATTGCTTGGAGATTTTTTTTTTTCTTTCATAATTTCTTTCCTTTTCCATTCAG
Source organism: Rhamnella rubrinervis (assembly GCA_007844105.2). Classification (NCBI taxonomy): domain Eukaryota; kingdom Viridiplantae; phylum Streptophyta; class Magnoliopsida; order Rosales; family Rhamnaceae; genus Rhamnella; species Rhamnella rubrinervis. Next base: position 4,716,279 of record CM017577.2, read on the forward strand.
GTATTACTGACTGCAGAAGTTCATATAAATATGGTAGCAAATAATGAATTGAGCTATGGAAACCGACCTTACAGGCTTGCTGGTCCGGGGGCTCATGATCTGGGTCAGTAACAGCCTTACAGGGCAAGGCCCCTAAAAGGTTAATTTGTATTACATATGATTTTTATATTTATTTCAGTTATATAAATAATTTGTTATTTATAGAGATGTCTAATTGTTTACACAATACTTTTATTTTATTTATCGTAAAAATAATATCTAATATTAAAATTTATGTATTCATTACTTAATGAGGTAATATTAGAATGGCATTTTCCAAAACAAAAATATTTCAAAAAATAATTTCTACAAATTTATTTCATTTCACTAGGACAAATCATATTCTTGTGATCATTTATTCATACATCATCCTAGCAAAAAATACTCATACAAGGAAAATACATTATCTTATGTTATAAATATATATTGCTTAGCAAAACAGACCTGTATAAACTTCTTTTTTAAGTCATTGCAAATTTCAAATCAACCCACTTTTAAATTCAAGTTGCTCCAAGTCTTTCATAAACTCAGCCAAATCCTTCGAAGAGCTACCACCTTCCCCCACCGCTGCAAAAGCCTTGTCTTTCAACTCCTTTGCTTTCAATTTCTCTGGACGATCCACACTCATTGACTCAGCAATCACCTTCCCTAACTCGGCCGAGTCAGGCACTGTATCACCTCCTTCGCACAGCCTCACGGCCGCACCCATGTTGTCCACCAAGAGCCTGGCGTTCACAAACTGGTCAGCTTCCATGGGCCAACCCAGTATCATCACCCCAGCCACTATCGCTTCCAGCGTCGAGTTCCAACCGCAGTGACTCAGAAAGCCTCCCACGGCTGGATGACTCAGTATCACCACCTGTGGTGCCCAGGTCTTCACCACCAACCCTCTCCCATCGACCCTTTCTTCGAAGCCGTCCGGAACGACGCCGTACGCGTCGTCCACCTGTGGGGCCGTACCCGTTTTCACAACCCATAAAAACCGAGTCTTGCTCTGTTCGAGCCCTGCAGCCAAAGCCTCCATTTGTTGTTTACTCAACAGCTTCTGACTCCCAAAACAAACGTAAACCACAGACCCATCTGGACACCCATTGAGCCAAGCTAAAATTTCAGTGTCCGTCCCCGAATTCGAGTTGCCCCGATCCAACCTTTCGGGTAACCCGATTAAGCTCAGCGGGCCAACTCCATAAACACGATGAGGGAGGTTGCCGAATTTCGTCCTCCAGTGCTCAAAGTATTCACCTTCCAACGCATCGAAGCTGTTGAAAATGACCCCCCAACTCTCACTATTTGCAATATTGCCCTCTTTAATGATCTGGAACTCGACATTTGATTCACTGTAGTAGCGGAATATGGAAGGCAAATGCTCCTGCTTGAAAGACGGTGCTCTGGGAAGCTCGTGGAATTCGACGACCGGCAAAGCATGAACTGTAGTTGCATTACGATAGCAGTGTACAAGGACGGAGGCTAAGAAAGAGCCAGAGGAGAAGAAACTGATCCTGGGAATGTTGAGTTGGTTGGCGAGTTGCAGAGTCCAACCGAGGAAGAAATCGGAGACGATGGCAACAGGTGGATTATGGAGGGACTTGAACCACTGGATAATGGGGTCGTGGAGCTTTGACAAGGCGTTGATGATGGGTATGTTACCTCGGTTTCCGACGTCCCTGACGTTTTCTACGCCCGGAGGTAGATCTGGGTGTGGAGGAAACGGGAAGACCAAGGGTTGGATTGTTGGGTGAAGAGAGAGAAGTGGGTGGAGAGCAGAGAGGTTCTTGGGGGTGACCAAGATGGTGATGATTATGTTTCTGAGACACAGTTGGTGGGTCAGATCGAGAAGTGGTAGGAGGTGGCCTTGTGCTGGGTATGGAAACACCAGGACGTGTGGCTTGCCGTCGCCGTCGCCGTAGCCGGACATGGTTAGGTAGTAGTTGTTGTTGTTGGGCGCCTCAGTGAGTGGATCGACGACGCAGGTGCTTGTTTTCAAATAGTGCAGCTTGACGCTAGCTCAGAGACTTTAAAAGTTAAGGTTGACTGTCCTTTCTTTTATTTACGTGGATGACCTTTTTTCCTTTTTTATTCTTGGAACAAATTAATTAGGACCATGGTTGTGGCCTATATACCAGTCCGCTAATTAGAGAAGCTGGTTCGCACTAACAGTAACATGAAAATTAACGTGCACCTGGAGGTGTGGTACAGTGAAAAAGAAGCCGACCGTTTCATTATATTTGTTTGTGAGAGTTGTAGTTTGAATTTTGGCAAACTTTGTTATTGTCTCAGATATATTTAATTTTATTTGAATAGTCAGGTAGAGGAGAATCTATTAGGGGCTGAGTCAGCTGTTTTAGACTTTTATAGGATTGCAAAGTTGAAGTAGTAAAAAAATTCTACCCATTAATAAAATTTTAAATCTACATTGAAATTCTTTTTTTATCCATAAAAAAAAACATAAAAATTAATGTGAGCATTTAAATGACGGTATTTTTTTTATTATTATTTTTCATATATATATATATATATATATATATTACGATGGCAAATTAACGTGAGCCCTTCTCCAGCTCCTCACCCTATTTAAATTTCTCTTCCTTTAAAAAAAAAAAATTAATTAAAGGGCATCCGAAAACTGAAACATAAATCAACCAAATATCAATTTCAGATTTTAAAATGGTAAAATGTGAATCTTCGACTAACTACCATGGAAATAGTATACCCGGGATTAATGGGCAAAGTTTTAATTTGTTTATTTTATATTAATTATAATAATTAAAAACCATCCATGTCATGTGGGTTTCCTTTTACGTCCTTCTTGTAATTAATTATTATTTTTTGCGTCAGTTACTTGTTACTGCTTTTGGAAAACTTTTTTTATGTTTCTGTAATTAATATATTCTTTTAAATAAATATGAAAAAGGTAGGTCGCCATTTTTTATTTCCCCTCACGTTTTAATTTTGTAATATATTTCCTTTTTCATTTGAAAATTTTATGATTGTAAATACGACTGTTTTACAACCTTTATTATGTATTTTTGGGGTTACAACTTATAATGCTGGTTAAGTGAGCATGTTCAAACTGGATATATTTATATATATTTGTCTAAAAAAAGAGCATGATATTATATATAAATATAGTAAAAGTAAATATAAAATTTATTATAAAAAGTTTTTAAAATTTATTTCTCTCTATTGCTTTAAAAAAAAAAAGAAATTTTCACGTAGAAACACTTTAAGTTGGTGACAAGCTCCTCCAAATCCTTTGAGAAGCAGACACCTTCATTCAATAATTTCCGACTCCCAAAGCACACGTAAAGAACAGACAACTCCGGACACCCGTCGAGCAAACCCGAGACATTAGTACCCGAATTCTTATTCTGTTTGACCCGATCCTAAACTCTCGGGTACACCAATTAAGCTTAATGGACCAACCCCGCAGACCCGACGGAGGCTCATTTTGGTCCTCAACTGGTCACAGCATTCACCTTCCAAAGCGTCCAAGCTATTGAAAATGCAACCCAGCTCTCCAAATTTGCAGTCAGCGACTCCCGAACGATCTCCGTGTCGGGATGTGATTCGGTGTAGAGGCGGACTATGGAAAGCAGATGCTCCTGCTTGAAGGATTGTGATTTGGGGAGTTCATGAAAGTCAGCGACCGGCGAGGCACGAACAGTGCGTAAGTAACGCCAGCAGTACGAGGACTGAGGCTAAGTAAACGCGGATGGAGAAGAAACTGATTCTTGGACTTATTACGTGGTTGGCCAGTTACAGAGTCCAGCCGAGGAAGAAATCGGAGACGATAGCTACAGAGGGTTAGGATGGGACTTGAACCACTGGATATTTGGGTCGTGGAGCTTCGACAGGGCGTTGATGACGAGGATGTTTCTGTTTATGTCGAATTTTGCTCCGCCACAAACGGTTAAATTTCCTGCCTAGCACCACCGTGAATCTGCAAGAGTTAAAGGAAAAGCGTGAAAGCTTTTGGGCACGGGTACCGCCAAAGAACCTCCGGCCTCGCTTAATCCTTGGACTTTTGAATTCTAGTGTAGATTATGCGACCTTGCCTTGAGTCATCAAGAGATATATATATGCATGGCCTTACCTTGTCCATCAAGATGAGGGCTTGAAACCCTAGCCCCGATTTAAAGCATCATAACGCCTTCCCGGTTGGTAAGTGAAATATGGGAAAGTATCCAAAGATTTACTACGGAGTGAACTTTCCTTTTGGAACCTCCTCGCCTCTTACCACATTCGAGCCAAGGAAATTGTTCGAGCCATCACTACCGAGCCGCCGCCTCGACGTCCGCCAAGCCTCTCCGAACCACGTAATGATAGCTCCCCGCAGCCCGTGGTCTTCCTTGCTGAGCCTCCAAACGGACGCTCATTTGGCTCTCGCTTCCAAGCTAGGCCGGTCTGCAGCTCTTCTTTCCAACTACGGTGGCTCCGCCATTCCTTCTTCTCTTCTCTGGCCGCTGGAATTCTTCCTATACACCCCCCCAGAGCCAAAGTGACTCGCGAGTATTACCAACACCGCGTTCTGCTATCAAACATTCTCAATGCTCTTCGCTACATAGGAAAATCAAACGCCCTTCGACACTTGCCGCTTCACTTACCATGACATTATGGCGACGCGTGGAGCATCGTGCAAGATCAAGAGGCGATCACATCATAACCGCTTCATTCAAATCGAACTCCGACGCAACCTTCGTGCTCACAACCGCCCAACCGCAAAATCCTTTTTACCTTAACTCTTCTTTCATCCTCACTTCCCTTTTTTCAAAACTCCCACGCAACCTACTTCGCCTTCCCCAAACGCTTTCCATTAACCAAAACTTCCAACCCGATCGTGATTTTCCAACCCTAAGACCGCTCGAGCACAACTCGACGCGAACACTTCTCCACAATTTCTACGAGATTCGCGAGTTTTCGCTCTTGAAATCCCAGCCCAGTTTCACACTTCACCTCTTCCTGTTATACTCGCCCGATCTAGCCTCGTGTCGATTCCAATCCTCTAGCCTTTAAAGGTTTCTCAAATCCTTACCTCATTCCAACGATGGAATCTCCGGATCCGATTGAGAACAATTAGTTAGGAAAAATTCAAACCGGGGGCCGCCTCCTCGGGACCCTCGCAGGCAAGCCGACAAACCTAACGTAGGAACCCCAATCCAACCCCTAGCATTAGGGTAGGCGCGCAATAGGTCCGACCGATAACCATGCGACCCGTGATAATCAAGACCGATATACCTTCGCCTTCAAACAAAGCGACATGTCGTCTTGGGAGAGGTTCGACATGCCGAGCCAAATTTTATCCGCCCGAACCCTTAGAGAGAGACCGCGACGGGTGGATCTGCAGAGATCGCCTTCAAAATAGGGCTCGGACTTCCACCGCATCATTAACATGGTGCTAAACTTCTACGATCGCCGAGGCAACTTATGCCGAACACCGGGCGATACTTGTTGTGCTCATCGTCCATCGAGAATTGCCTACAAATCGACATGGCCACTTTTTGTATTTCTTACATGAAACCGGCGAAGAGGAAGATACACCTCTCTGGAGTAATCAGTTGTTCAAGATGCCCCACCACAAAGGCCGGAAAGACCGCTACTTTGTCGAGGAGTGGTCTATGCGATCCGCTAGCACGCCTGAATCGGGAATCCGCCACTGGAAAAGAGGTATAAAATTTAGCTTACTAAAGCTTTTCCCGTGACTATGCAGATCGAATCGACTTTGCACTGCGAAATCTCGGAAGGCTCGGGATCACCAAACAAAAGAACGGATCCGCACTCTTCGTGACTAAAACCAAGAGCCTTCATCCATACTTTCCGAAGATTCTTTCCGTCGGCGGTACCGCCTTTAGAAGAAACTTCCCTGCAAGCAGCCGAACCTTGAAGAGGAGGCCCCTTTCACCCAACTGTCCGAAGAAATTCCTGAAGGTATCCCTCTTCCTACACTCGAAGTCCCATACTTACACATTCTCGAAGGTTGCATTGGGCTTTTTGCGCGCCAACCGACCTCTGGGCTTCTTATCCCGCACCGATATGGGCAAGCTCAAGATGAAGATATCCGCGCCAACCAGAGGCCACTAAGAAGAAGAAGAAGGACAAACAGTGCGCAAGGGTGGCGTGCTCTGGCGTCAAAGGCCGAGCGCCCAACCGAACGTCGTTGTCGAGCCTAGCTCCTTACCAATCGCCATTCCCTCTGGCGACTCTCCCCCTCCCAAGAGGCCAAGACGTTCCAGCCCCCCAGCCCCAGCCCAAGATAAGGGCAAAGAAAAATAAACTACATCAATGCCGGTTGGAGGATAGCCCACCATCCGCCAACTCATCACTGGTCGGCCCGATCGTTGACTCTCTCATGACTCGCCATGACCGCAGCCTCTTAAGGGAGATGACCCCGATGAAGTGGGCTTGGAGGTCGAGCAAAATGCCTTGAAGGTAACGAACACTACTCTCTTGTTTCCTTAATCCCCTTCATAAAATTCTAACTTGGAATGTGAATTGCGTACCGCCGAATGCGGTACTTATATGATGCCATCAAGGTGGACAAGGCATTCAGAAGAAGGCCGAGCCTACATCAACGCCATGCAGCCAATAAAGCGCAGGAAGACAACCTCGCTCCAAACAAACCGCCTGGAAGCCACAAACGGGCCGGGAAAGGAAGTGGTCCGAGGCACCAAAAGTCGATCGAGAAGGATAGGAGCCAAGCCCCGACTCGACTCACGCCAAGTCAGGGAGAGGACGCTACTGCAGCAAGGTGGCTCGATGGCCCCGAGCCAAAAGACATATATACAAGAAGGCAGCCATCGACGCCATCCTTAAGAACACCAATGATATGATCGAGCGCTTGGCCTCAAGATCGGGTCACTCCCACCGGCGACGAAGGAGGGTGGTCAGAGGACATGGAGATCACCTCGTGAGGATGAGCGATGAAGAAGATGCCCTTCCCGTGAACCAACCGACGCCCTCGATTCGCCGAACCAACGATTCCTTCGAAGAGGCTATGAGATTGCCTTCGAACGAAGAGTCCGGTCCGGGCCAAACCTCCGCGTAATCGACGGCTCAGACTAAAATTTATTTTTCTTTTTGTTTGTTCGCTTGTTCGACGGTACATCCGCCACTTGTATAAACTTTGAAATTGTCAATGAATGTCTTGCCTTTATTTCCTTATGAGTACAATTGTCGAAATGGCGCTCAATTTAGTTTTAATTGACCAAGTCGTGTGCTATTGACTTAATTGACTTAACTAATCGATTCGCCACCTTCCAAGTCGGTCCAACGCCGATTTCCTCCGCTCGACTAACGCCTTGCCGAGGTGGACAATTAGCCTTCCTGACGGTCCTTGCCATTTCGCCGACCGATGATCGTGATTCCAATCTGAGCCAAATCGACCGGTAGACGAATTCAATTGACCTTGACTCAACTCCATAATTAAAATGTGTTACGGGTAAGAAACTCCGTACGGCAATTAATGAAAAGGTAGAATCTTTTAGCCTGTACTCATCCGTAACAGCATGAAACATGGAATGCTCGATTCACACGAATGTAAATGAATAAAATTGAATTTATTGACTTGAATCAAGAGATGTGAGTTAATGTAAATTACATCGCTCATCCTACCAAACTTTAATGGTAATAACGGCGCAAGTGAGTCGAGCTCCAACTCCTAAGCACGTCTACCCCATTCAAAGACTGTAGGCGATAAGCCCCCGGTCTGGGTACATCCACGACTCGGTAAGGGCCTTCCCATGGGCCGAAGCTTCCTGCGCTCAGCTCGTGTTGTGGAAGACTTTAATACGTAGTCGCCCATCTTGAACTTCCGAGGCCAACCTTGGCATTATAGTACTTGGCGATTATTTGTTGGTATACCGCCATTCGCATTCAAGGCTCGCTCCTCAATTCCTCCGAAGCAGCTAATGACCTTCGCCAGCTCATCATTCATGTTCGATCGGAGCAACGCCAAGAGTTGGAACGACGACTTCCGGGATCACGACCTCCGCTCCATAAACCAAAGAGAATGGGGTCTCCCCTGCACTATGCGGGTGGTTCGGCTTGCCGCAGTACTCCCGTAATTCATCTGCCATTTACCTGGCATCTTCCACCGCTTTTAAGATTGGTCACGATAGTCTTGTTCGTTGACTACCGCCTGCTGGCTTGTGGATGTCTTGGGGACGGAATCTCATGGCAATCTTCCACTCTTACGTAATTCCCGAAGTTTAACTAATAAATTGTGAACCGCTGTTCGCAATCGATTCGAGACGACATATGATATTCCTCCAAATAAAGCGCACGCACGCCTTGCCTTTAATTTGGGAATATGCCTCGCCTTCCACCCACTTGCTAAAGTAATCCGTGGCCACGGGATGAATCGCGCTTGCGGCAATGGGGGTAGGCCCCACAATGTCCAAATTTCATTGCATGAAAGGCCACCGCTTGACAAACGTCAACTCCTCAGCGGTACATGGGTGATTGGGGCAAAACGTTGGCACTTGTCACAGCGCGAGTAATCCGCGGCGCCTTCGCATTGTTGCCAATAACCCCGCGACATCGCTGGCTAAAGACCGTCCCTCCAATGATTTCCACAATGTCCTCATGTATTTCAGCAAGTACTTGCTGTGAATCTTTTGCTCAAGCACCTTAGAGTGGCCCCCACGATCGCTGTATAACTTTCCCCGATCACGTAATACCTAGGATATAAGTCGAAGCTTAGCCTCGCTTTATCTTGGGGTAGCCGAAGGGAGATATTCCATAATGGGGTTCATCCACCCGCCGCCTTCATCTATATTCATCAACTCCTCACTCTCCTTCATGGCGTAAATATCGATGCTTGGCTCGGCCAGAATTCCGGGGAATCTTCCGGCATCTTTCGGCTGTCGAACCCACGCGGCGCAGATCGCCGCACGCTTTTCACTTCAATCGACCGAAGTTCGAAATGTTCAAAAGTTGCAACCGCTTTCGACTAACTCCAAATACGCAATCATTCTCGCCTTGTAGTTACCATTCACCGCTCACGATCAACGGGAGTCGCCAGATGCCATCACAAGCCCCGCGCCGAGCCAAGTTAATTCCAAAGAATCAAAGCCTCGACTCATTCGTTGTTCGACGGAAACCAAATGAACGCTCGCTCCATTACTAAGCCATCCGGATCGACGAGCATGACTCGCCCAGCCCACGGAAATTGGAAGACCCATCCACGCCAAGTTCCCAAAGTGATTCAGCCGCTTAAATTGTTTCCGCCGACGCTCGCGAGGTGAGTTCATGTCCGGGGATACGCCGGCCTCTAACCTTTCAGCCAACGGCGCTCTGCGGGTTCGGCTCGCCCGTGAACTCATTACAAAATCTGCGGCCGACACTGACCGCAGCCGTCGGTACTCTATCCCATACTCGCCAGCTTCAACGCCCACCGAACCATCCTTCCAAATGATCGGACTATGAAGCATCGCCTGGGGATATGAGGTTACCACCGTAATTTTGTGGCATTGGAAGTATGGCCTTAACTTCTGAGCACACAGCAAGGCGGTGCAATTTTTCAATGAAAGCATAGCGGGTCCGCCCCGCAAGGCCATACATAATAAATGCTTTTGCTCCTTTCCTCCATCCAACCAACACCGAACACCGCATGATCTCAAACCGACAAATACGATATAACGCTCTCCCCCTTTGGGATAGAATAGGAGGAGAACTCGTACACCTTCGCCGTTGGAACGCTGCTCACATTCTTCTCCCCACAAAGCCTTTGTTTCCTTTTAGGCGGAAGAATGAAATGCAATGGTCGACGACCTTGAAATAAATCGACTCAAGGCCGCTATTCTCCCATTTAATCTCGCACCTCCTGTTTTTCGGCGGCGCATGTCGAAAGAGCCTCGATCCGACTCGATTAGCTTCAATGCCCCTCCGGTCACGAGATAGCCGAAATTGCCCGAACCAACCCCAAAGGTGCATTTAGTGGGATTCAACTTCATTCGATGCGTGTCTAGCACACCAAAGGCTTGGCGAGGCGCGGATATGATCATGTGCGGGATAGACTTGACCAAAGATGTCGTCGATGTAGACTTCCATCAGGAACCCATTGGGCTAACATCTTGTTGACCAACCTTTGATAAGTAGCCCCGTTTTTCAATCCGAACGGCATAACCTTATAGCGTAATATTCCCCGCTGCTACGGCGCCTTTCCGGTCATCCGTGCATCAAAATCGATTGTAGAGTATGCATCCATGAAGCTCAAGATCTCGTGGCCGCGATCCACCATCTCATCAATCTTGGGCAAAGGGAAGCTATCCTTCGGGGCCTTGTTGAGATCTCGGAAATCTATGCAAACCCCGGCTTCCCATTTTTCTTCCTGACCACCACCACGCTGGCGAGCCAATCTGGTATTGGACTTCTTTGACAAACCCGCTTTTTACTAACTCGCAATTTCCTCGCTTATAATTTGGTTTCGCTCGGGCTTAACTTCCTCCGCTTTGTCGAACCTTGTACAAAGGATCTACATTCAATTTATGAGATATTATGCTTGGATCTATTCCGACCATATCATCCGTAGACTACGCGAAGGTGCTACGGTGGTCCTCAAGAATCGGATCACCGAGTTCGATCTCGGGTCCAACTGTCCCATCTTGGTAATTCGCCGGGGGTCCCTAGTGGCACCTCCTCAAGATCCTCCGAGCATCCATCTTTTCTACTTGGGCCACCCCCGCCTCAGTAATTGCTATTTCACTTTTCCATCCAGGCTTGACATAGAAAGTCGAAATCCGACCGATCTCCGAAGCAATTCCTCCACTTTCTCCCTCGATGGGAATTTAATCTTCGGTGGTAAGTAGATGGTACAACCGCATGGAATGCAAACCAAGGCCAACCCAAAATCATATTGTGTGATGGGCCCACCACAATCATCTCGCTAACCGATTCACTCCTCGGCGTAATCGCGAGTCACTTTTCCTCCGCCACGCTTTCATTGCCATCATACCCTACCAATGTTGGGTTGGATATCGGACAACCGATTCCCATTTGTTCTATAGTCGAGGAAGATGTTCGCCGAAGCCCCATTAACTAAAATCCTCTTCACAAGATAATTTCCAACGCCCGTGGTTACTACCAACGCTGCTTCGGGGAAATATCGTGCTACGTGTCCTCTGTGAACACTATGTCGGGATCTTCGCTTGCGCGGTCGATAGCAATAGGGATCCTCGCATAGGCTCTCCTATCCTCCCTGCGCTCTCCTCCACACGCAGGTTCCGCCATGAATGGAGTGAATGACTCTTCTACTCTCCACATTGTTCGCCCGGCGGGGCAAGTTGTTCTTCCGTGGGATTCCTCCCGGCCCTTGGTCGGGCCCCATTTCTCTGGATGCTCAACGAATGTCTCGATACCGCCAAGAATTCTTCAATTTCGCTTGAATGCCCGCATTCCTCCGTCGCTGTCCTCGCGCTGGAAGACACACCATTTCGAAGTTATCCTTTTCTTCGGTCCAAATTCGAGATCGGCCACCGGACTTCATGAATCGCTCCATGTGCTACTAAGGGGACACAGCCAACCGAACTTTCTCAAACGGTCCCGCATCCGATCGTTCCGCTGTTTCTATGGGCTCGCTTGTCTCCCACTCGCGTAGTCTTGGTTAAACCTTTTCCTACTCGGCCATCTCTTTGTCCCCTAGGATATTCTGTAAACCTATTATCCCGAGCCCTGACGGTTGAATCAGCTCGGTATTCTTCTCCTCCAACTGGCGCAATTCGTCCTTCCTTAACTGCTCGCTGTACGTCCAAGGCAGTTTCCTCCTCCAAAACTACAAAAGTCTGGGCCTTTTGTAAAGTTTGCAATAGACTCCTGGGTTTCTTCCGACTATGTAGTCATAAATTTTGGTGCCGTAACGCGCAAGGCTGCATGCCACTACGCCCTGACAATCCATAATTTCCACCTTCATGTCGTTAAATCGTTGAATATAGTCCTCGGGACTCCTTTCTGTTGAACCCTAAATAAATCATCCGGTCCTTTCTATATTGCCGACCGATGCAAATTGGGTCGAAAAAGAGCCAGTATGAAAAGAATCCACGCTGTATGACGGCAAACGGCTGAACCAAAGCAAAGCTGGACCTTTCAGACTTGATGCGAACACCTTGCACATCACGGCGTCGCGCTTTGGTTGGGGCATACATGTTGGGATCATGGCCTGCTTAAAATGAATTATGTGATCCCGCGGACGGCTATGCCATCGCATGCAGTGAACTTTGGGAGAGAATCCCGGTATCGACCCTCGTGATTTCGCCCACAAACGGTCTCGCCCATCGCCCAACCAATCTCCGTTCTCCCCGCCTGCCAAATCCTCTCGGCTAGCCCGATCTTCCCGAAGGGTGTGATAATGATTCGTTTTCCGAGGGTGGTATGGCTTCGCAGTCCGTTCCTTTGCGGGGGTGTATTCATCCGTGGAGTCCAAATCTTCACTCGGCTCCTTCCCTCGCTGGCTCCGCGTTGTCCTCCGAGAATGGTCTCCATCCTCGGCGCGGGTCTTCTTTCCGAGCGACCAACCTCTCCGGGCCGCTCTCTTCCCTGTTCGGGCCTCGCTTCGACTAGTGTCAATTTCGCGTTTTGTTCAAATCAACCCGCGACCGCCCGAAGTTGTTTTGAACGGCATCGAAAGCCTCCAACACGCCTATTGATCCTCTCCGTGTTTCATTCCGTTGTTGCGTTCGAGTGGATTGCACCATTCCTCCATCCGGGCGAGGAGTTGATCCACACGTTCATCAGCCATACTGGGTCCTCCTCCTGTGAATGAGGGCCCTGCTACGTCCTTTTGGATAGGGGTGATTTCTTCCTCTTGTCTTTCCGGCGCAACGATTTTAGAAGCAAGATTAACGCGTTCGCTGGGCATGGTGTTGCTGGCAAGGTTACTGGAAATAGGCCTATGATGGTTTTAGTGCAAAAACTCGATCTAGGCCCTCCTTCTAGCGCCAAACTGTTTATGTCGAATTTTGCTCCGCCACAAACGGTTAAATTTCCTGCCTAGCACCACCGTGAATCTACAAGAGTTAAGGAAAAGCGTGAAAGCTTTTGGGGCACCGGTGGTACCGCCAAAGAACCTCCGACGCCAAGTCGGTTAATCGCTTTGGACTTTTGTGAATTCTAGTGTAGTAGTATTGCACCTTGCCTTGAGTCATCAAGAGATATATATATGCATGGCCTTACCTTGTCCATCAAGATGAGGGCTTGAAACCCTAGCCGCCCTTTAAGGCAAGTCATAATGGGCTTCTTCCCGGTTGGTAAATGAAATATGGGAAAGTATCCAAAGATTTACTACGAGTGAACTTTCCTTTTGGAACCCTCCTCAGCTCTTACCACATTCGAGCCAAGGGAAATTGTTCCGAGCCATCACTACCGAGCCGTCGCCCGGCTCTGACGTCCGAGCCAAGCCTTCTCCGAACCACGTAATGATAGCTCCCCCCTGCAGTCCCGTGGTCTTCCTTGCCGAGCCTCCAAACAGACCCTGGCTCATTTGGCTCGGCGCTTCCAAGGCTAGCTGGTGCGTGAGCTCTTCTTTCCAACTACGGTGGCTCCGCTCATTCCTCCATCTTCAGCCTCTCGGCCCTGCTCAGTGGGAATTCTTCCTATACAGTTTCCTTGGTTTCCGATGTCTTTAACGTTTTCGACTCCCGGAGATAGTTTTGGGTGGTGAGGGAATGGGAGGACTAAGGTTTGGATGGTCGGGTGGTTGGAGAGCAGTTGGTGGAGTTCATGGAGGTTCTTAGGGGTGACCAAGATGGTTACGGATACGTTTCGGAGAGAGAGCTGGTGGGTAAGATCCACAAGTGCGAGTGAATGGCCTTGAGCTGGGTACGGAAACACCAGGATGTGTGGTGGTGGGTAGTGGTTGACATGGTTCTCTTCTCTGTCAGTCTCATCGTGGGATGTGAAGGAGATAAAGGAGAAGAAATCATTATTGTAAGTATTGGCTCTAACTTGTATATTGTCGGTGGTGGTTGACATGGTTCTCTTCTCTGTCAGTTTTGGCGTGGTAGGTGAAGGTGAAGGAGATAAAGGAGAAGAAATCATTATTCTAGATATTGGCTCTAATTTGTATATTGTTGGTAGACAGCTTAAAACAGAGGTTGCCTTAGAGAGTTCTGCGTGTGCTTGAAAAAGTAAGAAAACATAGGGTTTTTTGACTGGGTTTGAGAGCTGACGTTAGTTTGGTGAGTGAGCTTTGTAATCTTCAACATTTTTTTACTTCCTAGATCAGAGGTCTTTTGATAGTGGATGTAGGTTGGTTTGCCCGGGTGAATTAAACCACTTTAATCTTGCTGCGTTATTTTTTTTTTTATGTTCTTAATTCATTTTAGTTGGATTTGCTGGTCTTGTGTTTAGATTTCAACAATTATTAAAGGTGCTAATAAAAAAAATTAAGATCAGGTATGAGGAACTGGCATACGGCGGTGTTGGTTCTTCTTTTTCTTTTTTAAAAGATAAAATAAAATTATACGTCACCTCTAATGCGTTTTGGAAGAATTTAGGAGCTAATAATTTAAAATATCCGAGCATCTTCTTGTACACAATCTCTTGTATACATAGTCTCAAGTTTTACTTGGCAAGTAAAAGATGTATGTTGGAACAAGTCAAATGGGCATGGAAGAGATGAGAGCATTATTATTGCCATATGAATATATATAAATTTTTATGTAAACAAAAAATAATACAACAATGCTTGGCCGATGCCAAATTAATGGCATGACAACGTGTTATTATAGTTTTCATTTCTAGTTAATTTATCTATTAGTGTAGTATTACACTAACTGCCATGTTATTTTGGCAAATAAAGATGGCAGGCTTGTTATCCGTTAACTCTACTCATAATTATATTAATTAGGTTGTAAAGTGATATTCCTCCACATTGCATGTAACAAGGGATGAAAGAAATTTACTTCTCGTGAAGCCATACATGACTAGTTTATAATTAACTTTTAGTATATATGAGAAACTACAACAGTACATATATAGCATGCACAAATAAACGTTCATATTACAAAATATAAACAAATAAAGAAAAAAAAAACAAAAAACAAAATATGTCTAGGATATATAAAAAATATAACAGGGCAAAGTACATAAAACAAAAAAACCAAATAAAACATTTATTATTATTATTATTATTATTGGTAACAACATAAGATTTATTTCAAGGGACTTAGTTATTCTTAGGAGGGTGGTGTCTTGGTGCATGGTAATCCGCATTGAAAGCTACAAAACCAGATGCATCATCAGCCTCATGGTCTTCTGGAAAATGACCAACGCGGCTTTGCTTATACTCCATATTTGAACCCCATTTCCCGTCCTTAGTTGCTAATTGCCTCACCACCTTGTGCTTGTGGGGCGCCATTTTCCTTCCTCCTATCTTATTGTCAGCAGATGTAGCAGTTGAAGCATTTTCCAGCAGTTCCTGCAATGAAAAACAATGTAAAACCTTTGAACCTTAATTCCAAAAAAATAAAAAAAATAAATCAAATAATACACATACATTTGCATTCTCAACTATAAGCGATAATCAATCATGTTAATTCGCTTCGAGAAAGCCTCGTACCTTTTCAGTAAAAGCAGCCATAATCTCTGTGGTTGAATTCTTATCTTCTAGCATCGTATATATGAAGAAACAAAAGCGTAAGAAATTAGTAGCATTTTTTCTATTTAAACATGAAATTTGATAAGATAGAGACACGTATACCTTGATGGGATTGTGCAACAGATAGCCATGTTGAAGACATTATAAACATCAGCAAGCAAGCAATAAACTTCAATGTGTGAATAGCCATTAATATCTCTATCTAGCTTCCTTCTTTTCTTACTTGGGTATGTTTGTTGTCAGGCATTATCAGCAGAGAGAGCAAAACAAAATGAAAAAACAGTGTGAAAGAATGCCGATTTTTATAGAGTCCAAAATGTATTATGTACGTGTCGTGGAAAACCCAAGTCGAAAAATAGGTCAAAACACAGATATATTTTCGAAACTAGGGTCGACTAACTAGGTTCCAACACCTACCTTTTTCACCTTCCAAAATACATGCATGAAACGTCGTGAAGAGCCCATGTGTAAGTTTAATCTCGAAGCATATGTATAATATATCTAAGTGTGTGACAAGAATTTGATGTACTTTTTTCAATGATTAAAGTATTATATTAAGAATAATCAAAGAGGAATTGTTAGAAGAGAATGGTATATCAGCGTGAAACGGAAGGTACGGGTGTTTTGCGCCTGTCCTCCGCCGCGCATTCAACGAGAAGAGCAATTGGCGTTTGTTATGTTGCCTATGTTCGCTGTCTTTTATGACATTATAGCATGTTAAACAAACCTTCTATCAGGTATATACGTTCAAGTGTCTATACATATTGTCCCCCCCCCCAAAAAAAAAAGACTTTTACAAGTGTTCTAAAGAAACCTTTTGGAATATATATTGCATGCATGGTCTAAATGTACAGATCTTGTACGTACATGCATTTCCTGCGAAATAGAACATAGGACTATCAGACAGTTTAACTTTTTTTTTTTAAAAAAATAGACTGCTAATTAAAAGAAAATACAAGATTAACATATGATTAAGCAAAATGTTAATATATGTATATATCAAATAACGCAAGGAAATAACATTAAATATTGAGTTAGAAATATTTACTTGGGGTTAATTTATTTTGATGTTATATAAGAATTCAAGTATGAGTTGGCCCCAGAAAAGTCACTGCATGCATCAACTCGGGAATTGAGGATTGAAAACATTGAAGTTAGGGGTGGTGCGGTGGCAAGTGGAGAGTGCCTGGAACCACTCGTTAATTACGACTCATCAAACTAACAAACACAAGAAAATTGGCTTGGGATTTTTAGCAAATTACAATACTATACTTCGAAATTCTGAATAGTTTAGGCGGTCCATCCAACTACATTTCAGTGGGTACGGCCTCGTCCACAGTGTACGTACCAAATTTATATATTTTAAAAAAAACTTGGGTTTAAACCATGCAACTTCAAATTAATTTTAATTTCTTTGAAAAGATTAATTAGGAACCTGTGCAACTAGGGTTCAAGGTGTTCACAAATACCCACGAATCTTCTGCTTCCGTATTTTGAGTATATCCCAAGTACCAAGCTTAAAAATAATACAAGTGATAGAGCTAGTGGTGGTCCAGTGTGTAACTCGTACCCCAATTTTCTCACAAGACGAATATATAAAAATAATATTCAAAGAAAGATTAAACTCACACCCAAAATGTATAGAGCTTAAGGACTTGTATGGGTATGTATTTGAGCAGAAGCCACAGCTATGGAAGGTCACCACAAAGTTCAACCAAGGCCATGGACCAAATCCAAAGTAGTAAATTAATGAATGAAAATTTATTCCAGTGGGCACCAAGTCAGTGGATGGAATCGTGGCTTGGATTGACTTGAAGGAGGAAGACATATGCATATGGCGCCTAATTTTGAACAAGATATGAACAAAATCATTGCTATTTATATAAACCTACGGCCAGGGGTTGAACAAGTACTAAGTACTGTCCCCTTCCTCAAGGACATTTTACAGAATTACATCAAAGCTATTCTAGACTATAAATATTAATGATGGATCATGGATGAGGATATATATATATATATATATATATATATATATGAGACTTTTAATTACATGCATGATTTATTTATAAATAAGAAAGAAGTGGTCTCTAAAACGTGCATGCATGAAATTTGTATATGCCTTGGTGGTCATCAGTACCCTATAAACGTGCATGCATGTATCATATGTATATATATATATATATATATACATGTTAGCATGGCTAATTTTAGGATGGAGCAAAAGAGTTACGAGCGGTCGTGAAAGCAAATACTTACTGATGAGGGATGTGTAAAATTTTCACTACCAAAGAGTACTAAATGCTAAATGCCTCGTGCCACAGGCTGACACACATGTACCAGAAAGTAATTTAATAATGTCAATTGCTTCCGAGTTATTAGGGTGTCTGGTTAAATTTACATACCTTCAAAGTTGTTTCCACCCCTGACCTTTGGAGGGGGGGAGGGGGGGGGGGGGGTTTACTTTACATAGTTATAGTCATCCGACAAGTTTAAAAATATATAATCTGCCATGTGTATATTCATGACCAAATAGTAATAATAATAATAATAATAATAATTTGCCATAAAATGTTAAAAAGAAATTAATTTTCTCCATTTTATTGGATTAAGATATTCTATAAATCAACTATTAGTAGAGAGTTGTTGACAATAGTATATATATAAAAAAAATAAAAAAACCAGTTGAATCTAACTTCCCCTCAGTTTAAGCTTTTGGGAGAGGGTCTTATAGGTTCCAAGTCCTCAAATATAAGTCCTTGCAGCTAGGGTTCGAAGGAAATTATTATTATTATTGTTATTAGAAATCACAAAGGAAATTAAATTAATAAAACAAAAATGAGAAGTCAGAGGATTTTAATAAGGATCACAAATCACAATCAATACCCATTGTTGCACAAGACAGATACAAAATTCAAAAAGAAAAATACCAATAATAATAATAATAACAACCTTAATCTATACCTGCTGGGTTAGTTTAGGTGGATTTCCATTTTATTGGACTTATAATCCATTTTGGGCCGAATGCTCCACCTACGTCGCAAGGCAAGTCTTTGTCGCCATTTATCACCGCCGGTGATGATTAAGCCGAGTTGACTCAACATTAGAAGTCCAAGCAAAAAAACGAGCAAATTTCTTGTTCAACATTGGCTCAGATTTTTTTATGAGTCAGAGCTAAAATCAAACCCATCTCAAGCTCATACGTAAAAGATTTATAAATTTTCAGTATAACTTTTTTTTTATAAAAAAAACCTAATTAATTGAGGAAAATGAACTCCATAGACCCATTGTAATAATGGGATATGATGACCAATTAAGATTTATTATGTCAGCATGACTTTTTCTATTTTTAATAAATGAGAGAATTAAAAAATTAAGTATTTTTGTTCCAAATAACAATAATGAAAACCATGATCCTTATTGCTAAAGCAAATACATGATTTGTTTATGGATACAACATTTTATAGCCTTTTGAGAACATTTAAGTAATTGTATTTAATTTAATTTAATTTAATTGAGATGCTTGCGTTGCAAGGTCATAAACAAAAGCTTGTCTCTACAAGACGGCTGCAAAAAAATAAAATAAAATAAAAAAAATCCCAAAATATGAATAATGAAGGCATGGCCACACAAAGGTCGACAGGCATTGTTATTTTTAGACTTTAGTCTTTTAGAATACTGAGATTGCTTATATAATATTTACACATACAAAAATTTATATGCTTCCTTATTACTCCATGCTTGGGCTCCATTTAGTTTTTTTCTTTTTCTTCTCTTTTTTTGAAAAAAAAGAAGAGTATATATTGGATCATGGCAAGACAAAAATATAAATGACCACCAACAAATTAAAATAAATAATAAGTAAAGAGGAGAAGATATAGATGAAATTAAGAAATTTATATTAGGAAAATAGTAATATTTTAAGGACTTTAATTTGGATTTGAATAAGATCGTTATACACTAAGATTAAAAAAAACAAAAATGTACCAAGTGTGTGAGTGTGAAAATGTTGTAAGCACCAACCTGTAAACCACATTATCACTACTTTCTTATATATATATATATATATATATATGTGTGTGTGTATATATGAGTATATATTATATGATGCAAATTTGCCAATATAATTGAACTTTAAACTAAGAGAGGCTCTAAAGAGAAACAAGTCATTCAAGGTCAAAATATATGTGAATTAGACATGTACCTAGAGTCTAATATGCAATCATGGGATGTTTCCTATCTTGTTATATACGAGTCCCACCCATTTATTTTCTTTTCTTAAATTTTAAAATCATCAGCCCCACATATCCATCATTCTTTTTTAACTTTTGGAGAGGCACACAGCTTCTATTCTAATGGATCACCAAACTAAAAATAGTCATCTCATTAAGGTTTAATAATCCTAATTAATTTATTGTAGGATTATTACAGTTTTACATGCACTACTTCCAAATTTCAAAAAAGGGAAAAAAAGAAAAAAAGAAAAAAAGAAAAAAAAGGGTTTTGAATACTCTGCAATTTGGACCATAACCAGCAAGGCAAATTAGGATCTCAATGCATTAATATTAGAGATTAAACTAATTAATAAGAAATTTTTGTGCATTATACCTTAAAAGTTGACTCTCTGATAAGCAAACCATATGTATAATTTTGAAATGGAAAGTAGAGGAAAATAAATGGAAAATCTTGGTTTTGATGAATTATGAAAGTGTAATGATTCTCAGACAAGATTTGTTGGAGCGTCTCTGTGTATTCTTCTCCATCACATTTTCCTCTGTCAAGCAAATAATTTGTACACCACACCAGCTCTCTCTGATAACGCACATCACAAATCAAAATCAAAAATCAATTTCAAAAAAGCAAGCAATTGGCCTTTCCCAAAGCTTTTGCCACTTACCAAAACTTTCACATACAGTAGAGCTTAATATTTGTCATTCCTTGCTTATACAAATACCATAATTCTTAAGGAAATCAGAACCCGGAAATCACTCTAATTACCAGCAGCACAATCCGACAAAAATTCCTTCATCAACCTTTGTACTTCCAAAGTTTCAATCTTTGCCATATTCTCTCTCTATCTCCCATAAACCAAAGTTTCAAAAATTTTCTCGAGAACCAAACAGAAACCCCATTAAAACTTCATATCTCGAATTCCCCACACATTTGTCTTCTCTTCTTCTTTCTCTCTCTCTCTTTCTTGCAAAATTCCAAATTTAAAGTCCAAATTTTTACCATGCAGTTCTCACCAACTTTTGTGATCACCCCAACAGACTAAGTCTTAGCTTCCATAATCATATACGTACGTGTTTTTCATTCATCGATATGGGGTCTGCAACATCGTCAATGGCTGCGAAATTTGCATTTTTCCCACCTGACCCTCCTTCATATAACTTGTCTGTGGATGAATCAACCGGGAAGATGAGAATATCCGATGTTCATCAGAGAGAGGATGTGGACGTGATGAAGCTAAGCACCAAGAAAGGGAATGAGATAGTGGCTATGTATGTAAAAAACCCTTCAGCTTCACTCACACTGCTTTACTCTCATGGAAATGCTGCTGATCTTGGTCAGATGCACCACATTTTCACCGAGCTCAGTCTTCATCTGGGTGTTAATCTTATGGGGTTAGTATATAAATGGGTTTTCGTATTTTCGAGTTTTATCGAAACAAAATGAAAAATTGACGGTGGAATTTAGTTGACGTTTACCCTCCTTGAATTTAGAGATGGTATGAGAATCCGTGTGTTTCTATTTTTCTTCTGGTGTGCAGGTACGATTACTCTGGGTATGGACAATCTAACGGAAAGGTATATTCTGCTTCTTCTTTAACCAGGTCAAACCCAGAGACTGAGCACGTGTCACTGTTCAAAAGTTTTTAGAAGTCCAAGAAAGAATGTGAACTTCTTCAAAAAATTTACTATTTTTATTCATGCTATAACTATTGCAGCAGAGTAATGTATTATTAGCACTCATTTAGATACAAAAACTATTTGATACTAACAGAGTGGTATATCTGTATGGATTTTTCTGAGTTTTTTGGGCCTGTGACAGAATGTTGCATGGGACCTTTTCTCTCCATGTTCCATTAAAATTTTTACTTTCTATGCAAGTTAAACTTGCACTATTTGCTTTCTTGTTTTGCTTGGTTCGTAATTAGTCTGCTTAATTTCTGTGCTATAACTAAGAGAAAATTATGAATAATACATGTGATGTAACATGACTTTCCCAATTAGCCAAGTGAGCAGGACACATATGCAGACATAGAAGCCGCCTATAAATGTCTTGAAGAGAAATACGGTGTAAAAGAGGAAGACATTATATTGTATGGGCAGTCAGTGGGCAGCGGACCTGCTCTGGAATTAGCCATTCGATTGCCTCACTTGAGGGCTGTAATTCTTCACAGCCCAATCCTATCTGGTCTTCGAGTTATGTATCCTGTCAAGCGAACATTCTGGTTCGACATTTATAAGGTTTTTCAAACATGCTCTTCCTTTTTCACTTCACAACTTATGTTTGCTCCAGTCTATGTGATTCTCTTACTTATTGAAATGTTTGGTCCTTGTAATCTGTTGCAGAATATCGACAAAATTCCGTTTGTCAACTGCCCAGTATTGGTAATTCATGTGAGTGTATTTATTTCCAAAAACTTCCCTTTCTTCTAAATGGTTTTGGACATTTTATGCATTACATCATATGTTATTTGTCTGTGAACTGTTCCACTTTACAATATTTGAATTGGATTGAACTGAAATGTACAGTTCTATGCTTCTTGTCCTCCTCATAATTGACTTGAGTAGGATTGCTTCCTAATGAATTTACTTTCATGGATTTTGGTGTTTCTCCTTTGTAACCTTTAAGGATCCTGTCTATGTTCCGGATTAGGTACATACATTCAAGTCCTGCTAAAAATGAAGCTTTAATCAGTTGGATTGAGTAAGTAGGCTTAGATGGGTATATACTGAGATAATTTCAAGTGCTAAAACTAGCAAAATATGGGATTTAGTAGATAGGAGCCACTTGACATACTCTTTATCAACAAATAAAGCTAGTTCTGCTATATTTTGCTATTTGATGCTGCTGTTAAATTTCACAGGGAACTGAAGATGAAGTTGTGGATTTCTCTCACGGTAAGCAATTGTGGGAGCTTTGCAGGGAGAAGTATGAGCCTTTGTGGCTTAAAGGAGGAAATCACTGTAACTTGGAACTTTACCCTGAGTACTTGAAGCATCTCAGAAAGTTCATATCTGCTGTAGAGAAACTTCCACCTATTCAAAATGTAACCGAGCAAGGTACGGATCAACAGGAGTGTCCTTCGAAGACAACAGATCAAAATACAGAGAAGGCCAGATCAAGCACAGACCATAAAGAGAAGTCTAGGCCTAGTACTGGTCAAAGAGAGAAGTCTAGGTTGAGCACAGACAAATCAAGAACCAGCACTGACCGGAGGGAGAAATCGAGAAAGAGCATAGATCGGTCTGGAAAGGCAAGGAACAGCACTGATCAGACTGAGAGAGCAAGAAACAGCTTTGATCGGTAAGTTGAACTTTGTTTCTTCATTGCCTAACTATTCCTTGTTATGCTTTACACTTGACTGCTTGAATCAATATAATGCATGCAGGTTAGGAGATATGGTGAGGTCAGTTGGATTGTGCAATGTTGACTGTTTGAAGCAAGCAGCTTCAGAGGCTTGAGGTAGAACAATGGCTAAAGCGATTTATACTTGGGGTTGTAAATTGCTTCTTGGCTTTCTTGTTTTGATTGATTGGTTGGGATGTTTGGCTGATGGGATTGACTCCCCCTATGAATATATACAAAGGCACCTAATGTGGAGTCTTTCCCTTCTCTTCTTTTATTTCTTTTGCTGGCCTTAATTTGAATAAGAAAAGTAATAACTAGTGCAAAAACTATGTAATCTCCATTTTCAGTATGCTTAAGTAATTGTACTTAATGATTTTCCTCTTCTTAAATCCATTACAGCTTTACCTTCTTGAATGTGCAGTCTGATAATTAAAATGAGCTGCCATATTTGTATGTTTTGTTGCTTCTCAGTAACTTGCTGGTTTGCAAACTCCAAATAACTATCCAATGCCAATGATGGGCCATAGAGTGAGAGAAGCTGTAGCTTAACCTCATACAGCTTCGTAATTTTGAGTGTCTTATTAGTCTAGATTGTAGCGGCAGCTGCAGAAAATAGTCCCTTTAAGCTTTACATACTGTAAACAAAGTTTTCGATACAAAAAAAACAACAACAACGACAACAAAAATACATAAACCCACATCCATAGCTGAAGAAATTGACACAGGAAAAGTAAAAGCAGATTGTTCAAACTTGAAAGTTGTGCAATGTAATGAAATCAAATTTTTCTTGAGGAAGATAATTTGTTGGACTAGGTTTGAGATTATTGAGGAATCACTTTGAATCAAGCAGTAGCTGAAAACCTTTCAGTATGCATATTGCATGGTTTTATTACTTTAGCTCATAAAGGGTACTACTAATCCTGTTTATTTCCATAAATAGTCCCAGTTTGACTATAATTCCACAAAATTAACATTTTGAAGTAGTACTCTCGTATCCTATTATATTTCTAGGAGCGTCATTTGGGCATAACAAATTATTGCTTTCTTATTCATTGTTCATATTAAATTCAAGTTAATCGGGGCTTGTTTGATAACACAATTATTTTTTATTTTTATTTTAATTTTTTTTTTTTGAATTATGTATAATTTGATTAATTTAGAGGTTAATTGGAGTTGGTTAAATATTAGTTAAACTAAAAATATGAAGGTAAATAAAAAATTAAAAATAAAAGTGTTTTTATTTTTATTTAATTAAATAGTCTAATTAATATTTAATAAACTCCAACTAACCACTAAACTAATCAAATTACACATAAATTAAGAGGAAAAAATTTAAAATAAAAACAAAAAATAATTATATTATTAAACACAGTCTTAGAAAATACTATCTAATTAATTAAAAAAAAGAACTATGAGAATAAATTTAACCCAAATTTTCATTTAAAAGGAATATATATTTTTGAAAAGCATGTTCCTCAAAATTCCCATTGGTCTTTGGCAAACTCCCAAAACACAGGACAATTCTCCATTTCAAAAGATGGTTTTTTTTTTTAATAAATTTTTAATCAAAAAAAAAAGAAAAGAAGAGAAAAAGAAGCGGATATTGTGGTTGCTGAAGTGGCAGCATCTAGGCCTTACAAATTCCACAGAGGTAGCTGAAAACGAAACCTCCCGTTGCTTTCGTTGTTTCTAGAACTATCTGCCCTCCCAACAGTCTTAAACCCCGCTCGAGGGTTTTTACACTCTCTTAGACTCTTACCCACAAACACTATCCCTCTGCGACTCTCTCTAGGTCTTCAATGGCTCCAGTTCTCAGCAGAAGCTTAGCCACCGCTTCTGTTGCTCCACTTCCTTCCTCATCTCCCTTCACAGCGAGAAATACCAGTAAAGTTTCCAACTTTAGAAGCCCTTTTGTGCCACAAAATGGGCTCAGAAAGAGCCCCTCCTGTAGCGGGTTGAAGTGGAAACTTGAGAGAAGAAATAGCCGAATCGCCGTGAGGTGCGACGCGGCGGTTGCTGAGAAAGAGGCCAGCGATGCGTCTGGCGAGAAATTCGAGTACCAAGCCGAGGTGTGTTTCCTTCAGTTTCATCAACTGGGGCTTGTTTTGTGTGTTCTGAGAATTGGATTTTACCTATACTCGAAAAATGAGAAAGTTGTAATTTTGGAATTGCTCCTTCCCACCCATGTCCAAAATATATTTAAAGTTCTAAACTTTTATGTATTTGTGCTTTTCTTCGTAGCTAAATTAATACCTTGGGTTTAAATTCTGAGGCTTTGTTAATAGATTGGGATGTTGGTTGATCGGGGCCACTATTAAATCATAAGCGGACATGTGTATTTGATAAAAGATTACTTTTTTTTTTTATCTCGAGGAATTGGTTTTATGTTTGTTATTTTGGATTAAAACTTAGATCATGGCTTGCAGGTTAGTCGGCTATTAGATTTGATAGTTCATAGTTTGTACAGCCACAAGGAAGTGTTCCTTCGAGAGCTCGTCAGGTGAGTTGTTTATGCTTATTTGAATTCCGGTTACTACTGCTTCTAATTTTACAATTTGTACTCTAGTTTGTTATTTAGAACTTCTTCATTTATGGGGTACACTTGAGTATGGTGCGGCCTATTTGGAAACACAGCCCTTCTTGTTTTTATTCTCTAAAAAATATGTTTTGCAAATCTTTTGTTAAATTTTGTGGGCGTGGTGTATGTGTTCTATCTGAATGTGTTTTCCAATGCCTGCGTAAGATTATATGAATTAATTTTATATGGAGGTGGTGTCTTTACTTTTGGATATAAACTGATTTTCTTAACTTTCGCGTCCAGTAATGCAAGTGATGCTTTAGACAAGTTGAGATTTTCAAGTGTGACCGAGCCTTCTTTGCTTGGAGATGCTGGTGATCTAGAGATACGAATCAAACCTGATCCAGACAATGGGACCATCACTATAATGTAAAGCGAAAAGTCTCTTTATTCCAGGATAGATGAGCATATCCATGGGAAAATTCTTTTTGAAATTGGGTTCTTTGGTTTCACAGGGATACTGGTATTGGAATGACTAGAGAAGAGCTCATTGACTGTCTTGGAACTATTGCTCAGAGTGGTACTTCAAAATTCTTAAAAGCATTGAAGGTATCTTCTTTCCTATTATTATATCTAATTCATTGTTGTGCAGTTAGAGTCTTATATGTGAATTTTGTTTCTTCTTTGGTGCTCCATCGACCTTATGTTTTTCCAGGATAACAAGGATCTTGGTGCAGATAATGGATTGATTGGTCAATTTGGTGTTGGTTTCTATTCCGCTTTTCTTGTTGCTGAGAAGGTGCAGAGTTTTTATTTTTTTATGTATTTTGATCATGTGTCTGATATCATCAGTTTCTGGTAGTAGCTAACTAAATATAATATATGTACAATCAGGTTGTTGTCTCTACAAAAAGCCCAAGGTCGGATAAGCAGTATGTTTGGGAAGCAGTTGCTGATAGTAGCTCCTATGAAATTAAGGAAGAGACAGATCCTGAAAAGCTTCTACGGCGTGGAACACAAATCACACTCTATTTAAGGGTACTCTAACACTGTATTTATCTTCTCATTAGAAGGCCAACTGTTAAGTCTTGTAATTGTTTGTATCAGATCTATTCACTATATATGTTGGTTTTCCATATTTTTTAAGGTTTATGTGTGTTCAAAAAATTCTTAGGCTATATCCTGCCATTGGAGGAAAGCAGTAGTATTATGACATATATAGTCTCATTTATTTGTGTGGGCTACATGTTTGTGTGATTTCTTTCTGTATTTTTGTTTCTTTCTTCTCCGATCAGTACATTTCATGATTCATGTCTTGTACCCACAGGGTAAGTTCAAGTTCATTCTACTGAAATTAGATGTACTTTACTGATTAGCATATTACATTTTAAAGTTCTTTTGTTTTCGCAGGAAGATGACAAATATGAATTTTCAGATCCAACCAAGATTCAGAATTTGGTAAAGAATTACTCACAGTTTATTTCTTTCCCTATCTATACATGGTTGGAAAAGTCAAGGACTGTTGAGGTAAGGACTCTTTATTTGGTCGTAACAAACACTTTATCTTTTCTTTAGCAAGCTTTGGAGGAAATAAGAGAGTTATGTGTTTGATGGTTGTCTTGTTTATGATGTTTTGTATATCGTTTTACCCAAAATCCTCCTCCATTTTATTTGAATGCTAGATGGTCATAGTGAAGATTGTTATTCTTCAAATTTTACTCTGATAGTTATTTGCCATATCTTGACCAAATAGATTTTCTGTCCTGATCTCTATCTAATCCTGAACATTCTCTTGATTCATCTCCGCTTTTATTGGGAACTTTTAGTTCTAGTTTTCAAAAACCTGTTTCATTAATTTGACAAAGCAATAGCTGTGTCCTTATGAAGTCGGAACACCCTTGGCAGGTGGAAGAGGAGGAAGAACAAAAAGAAGGAGAAGAAGCAAAACCAGAGGTAATTAACCTAGAATTACGTATTAGGGCACCACAATTTCTATTGTTGGTTAGTCTGACTTGAAGTGGGTTACTGTACTTTTAACCAGGAGGAGAAGAAAAAGAAGAAGACCACAAAAACTGAGAAGTATTGGGACTGGGAATTAGCGAATGAAACAAAACCAATTTGGGTGAGTTAAGCTGTCTATGCTTAAAGGCTGTGATGGGCTATCAAATGATTTTTTATTATATTTAGGTTTAGCTTTTTGGTTAGTTGACCATGTCCATTTTATGAACTGCATGTTTACTTTTACTGCAGATGCGAAATTCCAAGGAAGTTCAAAAAGAGGAGTACCATGAATTCTACAAGAAAACTTTCAATGATTTCTTGGATCCACTTGCGTACACACATTTCACAACTGAGGTACAGACAATTATTACTGTTCAGTAGAGTAGACAAAGTAGCCAGTTTGGAGTTTGACTTTATTTTTAAAACTGTGCAGGGTGAGGTGGAGTTCAGGAGTGTTCTTTATATTCCAGGAATGGGGCCTCTTAATAACGAGGATGTTATAAATCCAAAAACTAAAAATATACGTTTATATGTGAAACGTGTGTTTATCTCAGATGATTTTGATGGTGAGCTGGTAAGTTATTTTTCCATATAAATTCATATTTTTCCCTACCCGTGATAACTGAGATTCTATGGACTCTCTCTCTCTCTCTGTGGTTTAATGTTAAGGTTCCCTTAGGATGGAAAAGTAATATGTTATTTTGTTTTATCTGTCTTTGTCAAACTTTTAGCTTTTTTCTGTCTTAGAATTCTAACATTAGGTATCTAGTGGGTTTTAGAATAATAATTTTTTCAGTTGATGTCTACTTGTGTCTTTGATATGAAATACCACATAAGTATACTGAAATTGACATTTGGTTTGCAGTTTCCACGGTACTTGAGCTTTGTGAAGGGTGTGGTTGATTCTGATGACCTACCTCTAAATGTTTCTAGAGAGATCCTTCAAGAAAGCCGAATTGTAAGGCTGTAATCTCTATACATTTTTATAAGATTGTGATTTCTGTTGACATTAGGAGAATATTCTTTGTCAGTTTTCAAGAATTTGTACCTTCTATTATCTGTTTAGAGCCTTGTATTCAATATAATATTACGTGTGTTCTTCGTTTCCTATTTATCTGGTATTTTCAGGTAAGAATAATGAGAAAGAGACTTGTGAGGAAAACATTTGACATGATCCAAGATATATCTGAAAGTGAAAATAAAGAGGTTTGTAGTTTTGATAAATTGAGTTCTTTTTTTCTATTACTCTCTAGGGTTGTTTACTGAGTGGGAAAATGGTTGAACTTTATTGCAGGATTACAAGAAATTCTGGGAGAACTTTGGCAGGTTTATAAAGTTGGGATGCATTGAGGACTCTGGAAATCACAAACGCATAACACCACTTTTGCGATTCTACTCTTCAAAGAATGAGGAAGAACTTACAAGCTTAGATGAGTATGTTGAGAACATGGGTGAGAACCAGAAGGCTATCTATTACTTGGCAACAGACAGCCTGAAAAGTGCCAAGTCCGCTCCATTCTTAGAGAAGTTGCTTCAGAAAGATATTGAGGTATGTCAGTATGTATTCTGTAAGACTCAATTCTTAGATATTCAGTTTCAACTATTTCCTTATTCGAAATGCCTTAATTTATGCAATTTCCCAGATCCAATTGGCACACTGTTACTATGCTTTTTGTGGATATCTCCTTTTACTTATTGGTCAACCCTAAGGAAAATGTCATTTTCTTTCTACCCGTCTGCTTTTCTTTTTACTGTGAAATTTTGTGGGGGTAATGGCTAATATAGATATCTCTCACAGGTTCTTTATTTAATTGAGCCTATAGATGAAGTTGCCATCCAGAACCTGCAAACCTACAAAGAAAAGAAGTTTGTTGACATTAGCAAAGAAGATCTAGAACTTGGTGTGTGTTCTTTGCTTTATTTGTTTATTATTTTTGGTTGGGGTTTTCCCATCATGGTTTCTAAGTTTACAAATTTTGTTGCTTCCTTTTTCTTTTCATCTTTGTGTACACCTTTATCAATGGGAGAGTTTATAAATTGAAATATCAGGTGATGAGGATGAGGTTAAAGAAAGGGAAACAAAACAGGAATTCAATCTTCTGTGTGATTGGGTAAAGCAACAACTTGGTGATAAAGTAGCAAAAGTCCAAATCTCAAAGCGTCTGAGTTCATCTCCTTGTGTTCTTGTTTCTGGCAAGTTTGGATGGTCTGCTAATATGGAAAGGTAAGTTGTAAGCTGAGGATTGTGTCCAAAATGCATACCCAAAAAACATGTTGTTAGATTCTACACTTAATTTACTTATTGTTATGAAAACATCCCTGTTTGACAGATTGATGAAAGCACAGGCTCTTGGAGATACTTCAAGTTTGGAGTTCATGAGGGGGCGTAGGATATTGGAGATTAATCCAGATCACCCCATCATTAAAGACCTAAATGTAAGTTATTTGAATTCTGAACTGGTTAGCAATTCACACGGTAATGTTACAACCAAAAAAATTCACACGGTAATGTTGTAATTTATATAACTTCTGCACTAAAGTCTACTAGTAGGTAATACTAAAAAAATCATGATGTCAAAATATTGAAAAAAGCAACTGACCGACCTACCTTACCATCTAAGCTAGACAGTATAGCCTCTTCTGAACATGTTCTCTATGAATATCATTTTGAGATGCAGAAAACCATGTCAAAGTTTACTTCTCAAACTTAAATGAATAGAGCAGTGGGTAAACTAAAAGATTATCCTACAAAGAATATGCATCAAAATATGCCCACGTGAGGACGGACATGCATTATAGGCAACAAGCTCAACAATACTCTTTTCTTCTACTGGTTTTATTGACCTGGGTTTATCATTTTGCAGGCTGCATGCAAGAATGCTCCTGATAGCACTGATGCCAAGAGAGCTGTTGATCTCCTATATGATACAGCCTTGATCTCCAGTGGATTCTCTGTAAGCACAATATTTTATTAAATGAAATACCTGATGTTGAATTACTTGGTATGTTATAATGCTTTTCCCTATTAATTTTGCACAGCCTGAGAGCCCAGCTGAGTTGGGAAACAAGATATATGAGATGATGTCCATGGCCCTGGGAGGAAGGTGGGGAAGATCGGAAGCGGAGGACACAGAGGCAGAGGCGGAGGACAATGCTGCAGAATCTGATGCAAGTACTGGTGAATCTGTGGAGCCACAAGTGGTTGAACCGTCGGAAGTTAGGGCAGAGAGTGATCCTTGGAGTGATTAGATGTGTCCCATTTACGTTGTAATGAAATTTTGGCATTATAGGAAAGAGCAAGAGATCCAGTGCATGTATTGCAGAGGAGGTCAATGCATGCTGAATGGTGGCGGGGAGAGAGAGGGAGATCAGCTCATAAACATGTTATAATTTAAAGGGAAACAAATCACTATCTTTAAGTGCAAAAATGGTGGTATTTTGCAATCAACAAATTCATTCCATTTGCTTCTACTAAGAGTCTTTTTATGTAATTTTATTTTTATTTTTTTTATCGTAGACTTTTTATTTTAAACTAGAGTTTTTCTTCATTTTTATTTTTTGGGCAAATTATTAAATTTGATGAGCCAATCAAATTGATTATTTACGGGGGAGTATTGGTGAAGGAAGATACTATCCATTTTACAATTTTATTTTTCGCTACCAAGCTTGCAAGTTTCAAACATCTCATCTTTTTTAATTACGTACCCCAAAAAAAGAAAAAAGAAATATATAATTGACTTTGGTTTCTTTCGTATGGGTTTCAGCGGATCCTAAACCCAACGAAATCAGCCCAATTCAAAGCCCAATACATAACGACACTGCCGGGTCAGCGGGCACTCGGTTCAACTTAAAACCTTAAACAAAAAAAAAAAAAAAAGGGAAAGAAAGAAAAGAAAGGGAGCAGAAAACGGTGTGCGTAGGTTTAAGGAGGGGTTTAGAGGCGGCTGAACACGATTGCTGCGTCTCTCCTTGTCTAGATCTTTTGCTCTTTCCATTGTACTTCAACTTTTCTTCCTCTTAATCTCAAATTCCTGGTTCTTCAAATTTTCCCGGAAAAATATCAACTTTTGTTACCATCACTGGTTTTTTTTAGAATGACCAGTATCAGTTCTTTACTTTGTCTGCTTCAAGTCCGATTATCCTTGTTCTGACTGAGAAATTAATTTCAAATTTGATTGGAAAACATGTGGATGGGCTTGGCAAAACAAGTTGCTTCGAGGAGGTTCAAGTTCTCCTCCAACTCTCTTACTCCATTTTATTCTTCTTCAAGTTCTACCATATTTTCCAAAGACTCAATTTTTCTTGAAAAAATTAGGCCACCGAGTGTGAATTCTGGATACTCAGTATTGGGTTTTCCTCGAAGTGGTACAGAATTTTGTCAGAGAGGCAGATTGGGTAGACTTAGTTTGTTGAATTCAGCTAAACCTCTTGGTGTTTCTGGCTTTTGCAAAAGTTATGCTAGTGTTGCAGAGGCCATTGTGGAGGAGGACTCCTCCTCCGGTCCGGATGAAAGTCAGGAGTCGTTGGAGGAGATAGTCAGAGGAAATATGGTGGATTCCTTTATTAAGAAGCCAAAGAAAATGGCTGGTGGAATGGGGATAGCAAAGTACAATATGCTTCGGAAGAGGCAGATAAAGATTGAGACAGAGGCTTGGGAAGAGGCAGCTAAAGAATACCAAGAGCTTCTAGCGGACATGTGTGAGCAGAAACTTGCACCCAATTTGCCATACGTGAAGTCGTTGTTCCTTGGTTG